>VWZZ01004646.1:648153-673356 GCA_013399095.1 Psophia crepitans | reverse complement strand
GCAGCACTGCAGGGGGGTCTCACCAGAGTGGAGCAGAGGGACAGAATCCCCTCCCTCACCCTGCTGGCCACACTATTTCTGATGCAGCCCAGGACACGGGGGACTTTCTGGGCTGCCAGCGCACACTGCTGGCTCATGTTGAGTTTTCCATCAACCAGCACCCCCAAGTTCTTCTCCTCAGGGCTGCTCTCGATCCATTCTCCACCCAGGCTGTAGCCATGCTTGGGATTGTGTCGACCCACGTGTAGGACCTGTCACCTGTTCCTGCAGGAACAAAACTGACCTGTGATATTGAGGATATTGTCGGCGATACCAGTTGGTGTCACAGTGCCCTGGGTCGTTTCGCCTTGCAAAATGGTCATCATGGTCTCCAGCTTGTTCAAGGTCCTTGTCAGGCATGACTTGCAAACCAGTTCCTTGCTCACCACCTGCAAAGGGAAATTCACTTGTAAGGACTAAGCACGTCTCCTGCAGTTGCATCTTATGAGCACCCCTTTGGCGCCACACACTACTCCTACAGGAATCAACCAGAAGGAGCTGGATAGGATTCCTCCATCCACTCTGCTGTCTTCAATGGAAGCAAGGTTTAGCCCTAACTGAATCCATTTCAGTATCCAAATACTCCCAAAAGCTGTGGGAGGGATCCTGCCACTCAGGCGTGATGGATGTCTCTCCCTGTGCTCCGAGATGTGTCCAAGAAACAGAATGTTCTAGCCATGGCCTGGAGCTCCCTGAACTCTCGAGGTCTGGATGGGAGGGACTAAGGCAACACATGGAAGCTGTTACCACAACCCCATTCCTAGATCTTATTCATCTTTTTTTTCTTTTAATCATCATAGGATTCAGCCGTGATTCACATATGTTTTGGTGAAGAATCGAAACAGCATCTGCAGGTCTAGAATTCCCCCTTTTCCGCTTCTATTAGTAAACTGTGAGAAGCGAGGACATACCTGGTAAATCAGAGTCCACAAGGCAGTCAGGTATTGAGGAGGTGTGAAAGAAAAAGGGTTATGGGGAGGAACCACCCAAGCAGTGCTACTGCTTAGGAAGGAGAATTGACTGAGAAGACTGAGATTCTTTTTTTCCCCTCCAGGAGAAATTCATTAATTCTGACTTTTTCTCTCCCCTGTAGGTACAATCAAAAAAGTACCAGCACTGACTGACACTTTACAGGAAGGGAAATGTGTGAACTCCGCACTAGTCTTAACCACCTGGGAAATTCTAGATCCCTGTTTTTCTAAGCTTTTCATTCCAATCCAGAGCACAAACTAATCCTGGAAGGTCAGCTTTTCCCATGGAACAAATATTCTATTTCTAGACCTAAGCTTCCACAGCGAGATCGAGTCGCAAGGCAAGCACACGTGGGAGAGACGGAAACAACCCAGTCCAGCGTCACACCGGGATGTGCCGAACCCCAAATCCCTGAACAAAGGTGAACAGAAAGAAGTGATATTTGAGGTTGAGAGACTTTGAAGCAGAGAAAGGAGCAGCGGAACAGGGACTCTGTGGGTGGGATGCAGTAGTCTGTCCATCATTTCAGTGATAGTCTGTTCCCGCTGAGCGAGGCTGCCGGCCTGGCTGGGCAGGCGATGCACAGCCAAGGCCAGGGTACCTGACTCCAGTCCTGAAAGCAAAGATTTGGGAGGGCGGGGAGGAAGAGCATGCCAGAGCAGACTGGCTGACCACCAAACCCCAATCATGTTATATAACTGGGCGCTCTTCCCTTTGCCCATCTGACAAAACACATAAAGCCACTCCCAAATCCAGCAGGCAGCAGCCCCAGCACCGGGGAGCTGAAAACTCTGAGCTGGCTGGGGAACACAATGCTTCCAGTCAGCAGTGAAGCAGAGCAGTGTTTCTAATCTTGTATGGTAGAAATTGGGCTGGAAGGAACGTCAGTCCTTGGCGCTGTCCTCTGGCTCAAGGCAGGTCTGGCTCTACTTGGGTTACTCCTGACGGGAGTCCAGCCTGTCCTCGGAGATTCTGCGACTCCCCCAGCAATTGACACCAGTGTTTCTCCAGGCTGTTGAGGCCTGTCCTACAGTCTCCACCTGCAAGTGAAGGAATCTCCTTGCTAGCACACTGCTACACCAGGGCTGGTACCAGAGAAGAAGCACAGAGTTCTTAGGTGCTGTCTTCCAGCACATGAACACATCACCTCAGTCACAGCTCCTAGATGGGTAACATGGCAAGGGGCAGAGCTGACTACACTTAGGACATCACCACAGAAACCCAAATGATGTCAAGTGATACCTGTCCTCCCTGCTTCTGGAATGGAGAGACAGGGAAGCAGGACAAGAATTGAAGAGCATCTAAGCTGCACCCGGAGGAGCCAGAGGCTGGAGGTGCTGTTGGGGAGCGTACCGTGCACTGGGCCAAGGCAGCCGAGATCTGCTGGATATCATCAACTGTGTTCACGTTCAGCGAGTTCAGGGTTTCTGTGATGTTGTTGCGAGTCCAGGTCCGGAGTTCAAATTCATTCCCAGTCTCAGGTTCCAGAAGCATGGATCGCTCGTACTGGTTGGGGGTAAAATCAGGTATCAGGTTGTTTCAGAGGATGATGAGCAGTGCTGAAGTCACCTCTTCCCTGCACTGTCTCCCTGCCTGTGCTCCTCCCCAGACAGTGATCTAATGAGCTGCATTTTCAGCAGAACTTCCTCAATTTTGCTTGTGCTCTCCAAGCAATTATCTTAACAGCCTTGCACTTGACAGCTAAGTAGTACAGCAGTGTGTGGTCCTTATTCAGCCAAGCACAGTGCCTGTGTTCAGGGCAATCACCCCTGTCTGGCTTCCAGGCACGCAGCAGGCTCTTATCAGGGAGGAAAGCAGGTGCATAGACCAACATTCCCACCCTGCCTATAGAGAGGCACATGTAGGGACTGGGTCCTACTTTAGGTAGGTATGAAAGTGAATGCTGCCAGGAGGACGATGCTCTGACACTGTGGTTTAAGAGCCTTGTATGCAGCCAGAAGATCTTTCTAGCTGCATCAGCTCAGCAGTCAGAACAAGGAGGTCTCCTTGGCACCCAGAGCAGCACCTGAGCAGCTACAGGGAGTTTCCAGCCCTGCTGAGATGGAGTGGGGTGGCTGACTCAGGGGAAGCGTGAAGGAGGTGCGGGAATTTGGGCTCAGATTTCTGTTTCTAAATTCAGTGTTTAGTCCTGCAGTTGGCAGTAAAGAGGAAAAACTATCTGAATATGAAGGAAAAACACCAGGCTGCATGGGAGACACCCAGGCCACTGCCTTCCTAGGGACCCCTGTTCTACTTTGCAGCACCTCTGCTCTCTCTGGTCATTGTGTGTCTGGAGCTTCTTACTCTTTTTAATGCAAGAAAATAGCTCAAGCCCAGCTCCCAGCATGCACATACACTGACTTACACGTAAAACTGGAGCATTAGTCATTTCCCTACATCACTGCCCAAAACCTGGCCAAAGAACATTACTGGTGATAGCAAGGCCTTCTGGAGGCCTCTCTTGGGCACATAGTGCTGCTTTACCTCATTTAAGATGGTGATGAGGGCCAGAGAGTACTCAATGACCTGTTGAGGGTCTCCTTGTTTCACTAAGCCCTGGAGCATGGTGTCAGTTTGATTGTAGAGCCAGTGGGAGAGGCTGGGGAAGCCCTCAGGTAAGCCGATTTCCATGGAGCTGCCAAGGGAAAGAGGCATTTGGGTTAAGTGCAGACTGTCAAACGGGGCTGGGGGAAAGGGGCAGAATCTGCCCTTTAGCTGGGAAGGAAGATGAGGAGGGAAGCAGGCGGTTAAACAACAAAGACAGCATTATTGACACCTGCCCTGGTACCCAGTTTGCACCAGCTTTATGTAAGAACATCATGGACCTGAAGCCTGGTTCCTCACTGGCCCAGCTCTGTGAAGCTGCAGGTGGAGGATGCACACAAGTGCCTTGAACCCAGAGGAGAAAATCCAGGTTTAGTTTGATGGAGCATAAAAAGCACTTAAAAACAGGGTTGGTGTGCTGGGAGGAGCTGCACTGCTTTTGGCATTGATCCCTGGGGTCTGAGGAACAGCTGGGACACAGATGCTCCTCTGCAGGCACTGCAGGACCGTGCACTCCAGCCTGGGAGGCCAGGACCACATGTACAGTGTGAGGAGCTGCAAATCAGCTGAGAAGGAGCTTGGTCCTACAGCTTGGTCAGGCAGCAGAGACCAGCTCAAGATGCTGCCCAAAGACCTGTGGGCACCTGTCACCTGCATGGAGAACACTGGAAACCAAGGGGCATTTGAGGAAGGGACAACTGGGCTTTCATGGTACTGGCCCTGCTGAAACTCAGGCTGCAATCCCTTCCACCCTATTCAAATGCACATGCTCTCCACCTTGGCTACGTGAGACCTCCCTGGCTCTCAGCAGCGGGACATCAGGCCACTCACAGCACCAGAGCTTGCTGCTGCCAACTCTCCTTTGAGGGCTCCCGATGCAGAGAAGGTGGCAGAGCACAGAGGCCTTCTGAAAAAGTGACATTGTGCCTTCAAAGCAAAGGGTCACCAGGGAATGAAGGGGTGGTCAGGAAAGCGGTCTCCTCCTTAAGCAATGATCCACAAAGGCTGGAAATCTCTGTGTTGCACTTCTGCTAAGCCTCCCCTCGCCCTCCTGCCAGAAGCCTCTTCCAGGAGGCCATTTCACCCAGGATCTGCCGAGCCCTTCAGGACAGGGACCCAGCGGCCAAGCCACAAGACCGCAGTTCAGGAGCTCAGGCTGGACACTGGCACTGCCACGTACGCCCAGCCTGCGAGTGGCGAGTCTTACCGGTTAATGGCCACCACGGTCGCTCCCAGCTGGTCCTGGACAAGGACTGACACAGATACCATGAAGCCGCTCTCGTGAAAGCCCGGGGGCAGGAAGGCGCTGTGGTCAGCACGGCTGCCCTTGTACACGCAGAACTCGTGGTAGTGCCCGTCCCTGCGGCGGGACGCCAGGAGGATGTACACCAGCGGGCCCTCCGCGTCCTCCGTGTCCCGCCAGCCTGCAAAACAAACCCGGACAGGGGGTCTGACGGGGGCAAGGGCATGGCATGGCTGCAGCCGTCAGCCTGAAAGCCCAGCCCGCCCGTCAGAGCTGGCGCTGCCTGGCACTGCCCCTTTCCTCCCCTGGCGTGTCCCACGCTGCTCAGCCGTGCAGCATGGCATTTCCCCTTACGGCTGTCCCCAGCAAGGGGTCCCCCTGCTCTGGCAGAGGGACAGGCTGTCCCCACCACTGAGGGACAGCTTAAGGATTCTGCCAGGCTGGTGGGATGTCTCCATGCAATGCAAAGCTCTGACCCTCTTTGAAATTTTTTTTATATTTACGGGTTTCTGGGTCCTATAACCTTTAAAGGGATTTGTGAAGAGTTCATGAGCAAAATAAAAACGAGAGTAACTCTGCCGGGGTTGGGAACAGCACTCACCCACGTCACAGCTTCTGTACAAGCCTTGCAAGGCCTGAAATTAGACAGAGGCTCAGCGCAGCCCTCAGGCAGTTCAACATCTCAGGAACACTGATTCTAGGATAAAACCTGCGCAAAGATTTCCTTGGAGCTCCCAGGAATTATGGGGAGTCTTGTGGGAGCCGGACAGTTGGGAAATTCACTGCGTGTTTGCCAGTGAGCATCAGCGAAGGTGCTGGCTCTGCCAGGGCTCACTGCCCTGGACACGGACCAGCGGGCCTGCATCGCGCGTTTCACTTCGGCTTAAAAACAATCACTGAGAGCTAAAGTTCCCACCACTGCAAAGAGGGATCGATTTCGTAATTATTTTGGGTAGCTCAAGACATAGCAAAGTTACAACCATATCACGCTGAAGACACTGCTGTCTCTCCCCCAGCTTAAGCTGGGCTTTGGTGACCAGCCCCCCAGAACCAGCAGAATTCATCATCTCCTCTGCAGCGTGGCTTCCCAGCATTTGTGCAGAGACAGCATTAATCTCTAACACTAATCATTTGGGGAAATATGGTTTTCAGAGGCACTTATTCCTTGGCCCAAGGCTATAGGACGTCAGCCAGGCCACTTTTCCAAAGCTAGACTCATTGTTGTCTCTGCAGCTGGTTGAGAAGGTAACTGCCGACGGGAACATCCAGCCCACATGGCAGAGAAGGCCCCAGGGCTCTGTCTTTTGACTCTTCCCACATATGTGTGATGCAGTTTTGGGCACCTATCTTTTTTTTTTCCTGCAGAGAAATACCAGTTTCTTCTGCCTGGCCTGGATATCACCATTCAACTACAGGAATTAAGATTTTAAAAAGTGCCTGCCTGCTACCGTGAGTTTGAGAGCTCTATAATTTGGGCACACAAAGCTGCCAATGGTCCAATGTTTGGGGATCAGAAAGATCCACTTCTGAACTCAACCCTGGCCAACAGTGTCCTGGGGTAGGAGCTCAGGGTAAAGAAAACATCTGTGGGAAGAAGGGCAGCTAGTAACGTGCTGGTTGTGAGAAACCTTTGCCCATGAGGAGCAGAGAGGGCTGGGAAGTGCCCAGCACCGCTGTCCGTATGCTCTCACCTGCACACTCAAAGTGGACCTTTGCCATCAGTGCCCTGAGTGGTCCTTTGGGAGACAGCCGGCAAGATCCTCCAACGGGCGGCTGGTTTGGGAGCAGATCGATGGAGGCGAAGCCTTCCTCCCCTGTTGTGAGGTCTGTGATGTGAAGGGTAAAAGTATATCCCTCCCCATCCTTCAGTGCCCCTTGCCTCAAGACCAGGTTCATTCCCGTGTCGCCTGTGGAGGTAGTTTTTTTGTCCAGGATGAGAGACTTGTTTTTAAAGCTGTGTGCTGCCCATCTCTGTAGAGATCAAGAGGGGAAAGACAGGAGAGGTTTTGTTTAAATCTGAAGTTATGTCCTTAAAATGTTTTCAGATTGAGTCTCTTATAAAAAGTAACAGATTTCTAGCGGGAGCGTCTGCCAAATTTGCAGTTGATAATTCAGCTTTAGTCCTGTGTGCTACAGCAACAAGAACTGGAACCTTTCCAAAATGTCTGGTGGGAATATTTCCACTGTGAGATCTACTTTAGTCTCTGGGATTACATCACCCTCCGACAGAATATTTCATAATACAGAATACAAAACACAGGAAATAAATTAAGTACTGGTGGAGTCTCCACGGGATACCATGTTTTATATGCTTCACGCTGAACGTGTCCTGGATGGTTACTGTTAATGGCACAAATGTACGATTGCGATAACAAGAGAAACTGTGAAATAGCCAGCCAGAAAATGCCATGCAAGTACATGCTGGGCTTGCTGGGAGCAATACAAACTACCTCCCGCAACAGGACTTCCAGTTCTGAGCCCTGCCTCATTCAACAGGTTGCAGAGATGCTGTGTGGTGGAATCTGTAATCAGAGGAGGGCATGAGGGACTTGGGGGATCAGAGGAGACTGAACCACCTCTGCTTGAGCCATCAGAACAATGGGTAAAATGCCAGTCAGCAGGGAGGAGAAAACACTTCACAGACCTCTTCTAGGAAAATGTGGCTGTTGTGTGAAAAGAGCTGGTCACTCATGGGCTTGGCTTGAAAGTGACCCAGCAAGGACTTGTGCTTGGGCAGGTCAAGACACTGATGGAGGACCGACAGGCCACGTGTCCCACAGCCTGCAGGCACAACCCAGGCAAAGGAAAGCTCTGGACATCTCACAGCAGGTCCAGCGGTTACAGGACACAGGAAACCTGCTTCACGGGCTCTCCTAGCCTGCTCCATGCTGCTGAGACATGGCACAGCATGTGGGAGCCCCGTGACGCACCAGGTAAGCTCTGGGCAGGGCCTGTTTTAAAATTCTACCTCTGCAAGCCAGTCTGCAGCCAGTTCCAAGGGCTGTGATGAAAAGACCAGTATCAGCCAGCCTTCTTCATCCCCTCAGCCAGACCCAGACTGCCACTGCATTTACGGTCAGAGCCTGTCTCCCCTCCTCTCCACTGCAGTTTAGGTCCAAGACTTTATTTCTCACGCAGCTCTTTCCAGCCTATCCTGACTCCCCTTCTTCCTGAAGCCCACCAAAGGTGAAGCAAAGAACTGTGTTGTCGATGGCTTTACCCCAAGCTTGGAGTCGTTGTGACAGTTCTGGCAGCTCCCCTCCAGGTAGACGTAGGAGCTCTTGCTAACTTCATAGACAGACTGAGCCTTGCAGGAAACACACTCCAGGGACACAATAGGGACTCCCCCCCTTTTGATGAATACCTGGGGAAGCAAGAGGCTCCATCAGAAGGTCTGATACAAAAATACAGACATTAAACAGGGAAGCAGACATCCCAGCACCTGGTTCTGCAAGGAGGAAATGCTCTGCACCATCCCAGTCCATGCTAAGGAAACAGCAGAAAAGGATTTCCAAAGGATTTCATGTCACACTTAACCTACACCACTTCTCTTACACTGGCCAGGGCGAGTTCCTCTGGCACGGATTTTCAAGAGCCGCTCAATGCCATGCTGGGCCAAACTAGGTAATTCTGGATTGACTTTATTTACACTTTTTAACAACCTACATCACTTTCAAAATGTCCCTCTGGTGTCCTGCGCTGAATTCCCAGCAAGTCCTGCTTGTGCTGTCAGGTGGGGGATGATGCTAATTGAAGGACTTCACTGTACCAACCATCTCAGGACAGCTGTTAGCCCTACCAAAACGGGACCTGTGTTAGTCCTGAGTTCGGAAAAGAGAAGTCTCACTGGGAGGAGGAAAGCCTCCATTACAGCACAGACCAAACATCTGGTGAGCACCTGCCCGGGGAAGCAACTGCAGCTCTGTTTTCTGTGGGCCAAACTCTTGGTCCTGCCTCTGAAGCTGTGGAGTGCCTGACCTGGTGGGGTCTGCCATGATCAGCAGATCTGCCATGGACATGGGAGTGTGGGGCTGTGGGTCCCTGTCCTCCACTCAGAAAGTTGCTAAATGGAAAATGTTCACAGTCCAGAGAAACAGAGGGCTCAGAGCGAGCCAGGGAGCCTGGGTTTACTGTGAATATGCCGCCCTGTGCAAAGCCAGGGCGTGATCCTGCTGGCTCCCCCATCCCTGCTCTCATCTACAGAGCTTGGACGAGAACGGCATGCCACGTTTCACAGATTCACAGATACGTAAGGGTTGGAAGGGACCTCTGGAGATCATCAAGTCCAAGCCCCCTGCTAGAGCAGGATCACCTAGAGCATGTTACACAGGATTGCATCCAGCTGGGTTTTGAATATCTCCAGAGAAGGAGACTCCACACCCTCTCTGGGCAGCCTGTCCCAGTGCTCTGTCACCTTCACAATAAAGAAGTTTTTCCTCATATTCAGATGGAACTTCCTGTGTCCCAGTTTGTGCCTGTTGCCCCTCGTTCTGCCACTGGGCACCACTGAGAAGAGTCTGGCCCCTTCCTCTAGACACCCACCCTTCAGGTATTTATAAGCATCGATGAGATCCCCTCTCAGTCTTCTCTTCTCCAGGCTGAACAGACCCAGCTCTCAGCCTTTCCTCATATGGAAGATGTTCAAGTCCTCTAATCATCCTGGGAGCCCTCCGCTGGACTCTCTCCAGCAGTTTCAGGACCTGACCCTTGGGCGCACTGCCTGTGCAGGACCATCACCATTCCTGACACTGCCTATGTCCTATCATGACAGGAATGAGGATTAAAAATAGCCATAAAGCACAGCCCCTACTGTGCATCAAATACCTTTCGCTCGGCAGCCTGGAAGGACCACCCTTCCCAGAGAGCAGCACATTATTCCAGACTTTTAGCTCTCAAGACATCTACCACACCTCTCTGGCAAAGCACTCGGACAGAGGAGAGCTTTAGAAGCACCGGTGGCTCAGACACAACAGCTGTTGAGCTCTGACCCCTGTACTTTGCCTAAATTCCTTTAATCCCCTAGGAAACAGGTTTGTCCAGCATTTGACAGAGCCCTCTGCCCTGGCATAACGAATATTCTGAATTCAAAGACAGACAGTAATGAAGACATTGTTTGGTATGGCAGACTTTTAAAAGAGGATAAATATTCCCCAGCACTAAGCCGGGGAGCGTTGAAGCTTCGTTCATTCCTACAGTATTTGCAAATTTCCTGCGACACTGGAATCATTGTTTTGCGCTCATGCACGGAAACCAGATAGTACGGAATGTCCTTGAAAGACTATCAATTTAATTTTTTTTCTTTTTATCCTCCAGCTTTGGTTTAAAACCCAGGCAGTAAGAGTTTCCACTTTCAGAATAACTATATCTCTAATTGCCAAATGCACCGCGATGAATGTTTCTGACATAAACCATAACTGCTGTACGACTGCAGATGCACTCAGCGTTAGGCTTAATTTGACATAAACAACATGCACTTAAAAAAATCCCCTCTTAAAAAAATTCAGAAACAGAGAAGAGAGGAACTGTTGACTGTAAAATCAAGTACCAGCTCTTAGGAAGCTCTCTCTGGGCAAAAATCAGGGAAGAGCCTGGTGCTGTGACATGTGAAGAGCCTGGGACTGCTCACACTGGTGGAAGAGCTACAGACCACGGGCTCCTTTGCTGTCCTCCTACGGCAGATCTGCAGTTGCAGACTCTCAGTTCCAGGAACGGTGGCCAGCACCGTCCAGGGCTGGGTCACTAATGCAGCCTCTGCACAGAGAGGGACTAACGCAAGATCTAAAGGAAGGAAGAGGCTAAAAGGACTTGGCAAGACAAGCAAAAAGTACTGCCTAAGGCAGCTTAAGATGAATGTATCATGGAAATACCAGTGTCCGTTCCTGCCAATGACCGGGACAGAATCAGTTATGGAGCCCAGCAATGCCCTGAAATCTGCTTTCCCTGCTTCCCCGTGCTGGCCGGTGCAGGTAGGTGGTGGTACTTGCACACCCCCCTCTGAACTGGCTCTGGCTCTCGGATGGGGCCAGGGGACGCAGCCTGGGGAGTCACCCGTGGCTGGGCACGGCCCTGAGCCAGCAGAGCTCTCCTCTAGGACCTTCCTTAGAGAAAAGGCCAGGGACTTCCAGCTCGGCTGCCTCCAGCAACAGGCACACAAGGACAGAAAGTGACAGTTGTCTGTAGTACGTACGGTTTGATTTGTTGCCTCAGGACTCATGCCCTCCTTCCTGACGGTGAGGTCGAACGTGTACTCCACATCTGCTTCTAATACAGCTTTGGAAATTGTGACAATTCCTTCCTTGGCACTGAAATTCAGAGAGCACCCTGCAGCCGAGCTCTGCTTGCAAGGAGAAAAGAACTTTCAAACCCTCCTTGGTACGGGTGCGCATCGGGTTAGTCCACAGCCCAAACACTCAGGTCCACACAAAGTCCCTGTTACAGATCGTACTGCGCAATGCCACCGCTGGGGTGGGAGAAACGGGATAGTGTGTGGACAATACAGCACATTATCTTACTCTTCAGGTTAGTAAGCAGTACTTGTAATACTCCTGTATTTCTGAGCTTCAAATTCTTATTTTATAGCAATTAATTCTTCATTATATAGCTTATAAACATTGCCATATAACACAGAAAGCTCACATTAAACTCAAAACGCTAATTCACACACATTACACATATTTCTACTTTGGGGCAAAGATAGAAAATTATGACTTTCTACAAGCAAAAGAATTCCACATTCCATCAAAAAATGCTTCTGAGGTGGATCTCCCACAAGAATTGGAAGGGCAGTTCTTGCCCTTTTATCACTTCAGCATGTGAGGACAGTGACCTGCTTGTGACCACAGTGACCATTATTTGTGGTCACCTGAATCCTCTGAAGCCTGATTTTGGCCTCTGCTGAAATTAGAGACATTTAACTATTAATGGGAGCGGACCAGAGCCCTCAGCCCCCCAGGCTGCAGCCAGCAGCTCTGTAATTCCTTCAGGTTCTGGATGCAGCTACACTGAAACTGTGACCCAAAGGCCAAGTACAAGGGAAGCAGGAATGCAAATGCCTCAGCTTCCAGAGCCAACACTTCTGCCGTGCACAGGGACACTGTGCAGCACCCGACTGCACCAGGCGGCACGGCACAGCTCTCCGCAGCAATTTTTGTACCATCATCCTGAGCTGGGAATTGAGAAACCTTTGTAACCCTTCTTTCGGAGCAGCTTTGTTAAAGATGCTCACAAAAGCTTCCCTCAACACCACTTCAACCCAGACACTGTTTGTAGCGGGGCTGATGTGCAGCTGGAGCTCCCAAATGATCACCCTCTCTGGCTGTGCAAAACTGCTCTTACCTTGGAGGAGAATGTACAAGACCACTCGTACAACAACGGAGTCTGTTCACCGTCATCCAGGTTCGGGTCATAGGATTTCTCCCCATCCAAGATTAAGTCCTGAGTGTTGGACCACACACGGTATGACCCCCCATCAATGATTGGGACCAGCTTACTTGGTATCACAGTTACATTGGCAAAGATACTTTTGGACAGCGGGGTATCTCCAAAGGAGACAATAAAGATGAAGCAATAGTTCCCAACTTCCAGGGCAAGCTTCGGTATAACTAGCTGGGGCCTGTTCACATCAACGTTCGGCAGCCGAATCCTGCTGGAGTCATCCAAGTTCATGCAGCTGGGTGCCCGGTAGATCTCCCACAGGTGCTCTGTCTGGTATTTGATGCATCCTCGGAGGTCGATCTGTGCCTCTAGATAGTTCCTCTGGGACCGCTTCATGACTACTTGAGGGGGCAAGGCTAATTCCACCTCTGGCTCCTCACACTCCAGGACTTTGACAGTGACAGTGAGGTGGGCTATGAAGAAGCTGATAAGATTGGTGGCATTCACCTCCACCAGGTAATCCCCAGGGCTCAGGTAAGAATAGTTGGCCACTGCAACCTTGGTCATTTGAGTGGAAGAGCCATCCCCAAAAGTCCACAAGAACTCAACACTCCTGCTGCTGGGCACCACCGTTGCTTCAAATAGTGCTGTCCTGTTGACAAAGGCATTGGAGGCAGTGAGGGAGACTTGGACTATCGGGTCTTGGACCTGGATGGTTCTGGTGACAGTGACATCTCCCAAGTCATTGAAGGCAATGAGGTGAATCTCGAGCAGCCCTGCAGCTTCGGGAGTGTAGGAAACACTCTCTCCTGCCACAGTGACCACAGATCGGCCTTGCTCTTTCCACAGGGAGAATTGCCAAGAGAATGACACACGGGAGCCGCTGCCCACCTGGGCACTGAAGGTTTTCTCCGTGCCCGTGGGTATGCCTTCCTCACAGCAGTTCAGGAGCCTGACATCGCGAATGGCCTCCAGGACAGAGATGAGCACCTGGGCATGTGCAATGCTGATTTGGTTTTGCACTGTCACGGTCACCAAATAATCGCCACTCTTGGTGAACTCATGTGTATACTTGGACCCGTTGAGCACCACAGAGTAGTCCCCACTTATGCTCACCAAGTAACTCACAGAGGTACCTGACAACATCCTGATTACAAAGGTGACCTGTTCCCCTGGCTCCACCACTTTCTTGCTGGCAAGAACTTCCAGTCCTTGAATTCTGTCCAGCACTGAAATATTCCTGCTGGCCAGAGCCCAGCTGATGTCATTGGATGCATTCAGATAGACCGTATAAAACCCTGCTGTGGGGAACAGGACTGCCACGGACTGGCCAGTCAATGTGCCATTTGGTACCTCCCAAAGCCATGTCACTTCAGTCCCCTTCTGCAGCTCTCCCTCAAAGACTACTGTGGAGCCTGATGAGACATATCTACAGTCCAGTTCTGCAGTCCCTATACTCAGCTGCTCTATGACCTCCTCTACACAGATATAAATCGTTGCATTGGTTGAATCCAGCTTATTTTCTGCTCCAATGACAACCTCTATCAGTCCAGGGCTTTGGAAGGAGTGTGTAATAAAGGGTTCAGAGGTAACAGGAGAGAAGCCGTCCTCTAGGTACCAAACATATGTGATGCCAGTGCCACTGGTTATGGTGGTACTTATGTTAACAGAGGCATTAATAGCAGCTGGGTTGGGGGAGGCATAAGGCTTTAAAAGACCAAGGCTTTCAATGAACTCCAGTGTTCTGTTAGCAGTTGCGCATCCCAGCATATTAGTGGCCTTCAGGTAGATGGTGTAGTTCCCAGCTTCTAGGATGCTCAAGGAGAAGGTTTTCCCAGTGAAGGTCTGCACAGCATTGCCATCCCTTTGGGCTACCCAGCTGTAAGTGATGTTTGTTCCCTCTCTCACCACTGCCTGCAAATGGAGAGTTTTGTTAGTTGGGAAATAGACGTCCTCCACCAGGTCACTGCTAGCCACCTGCAGGCCTTCGATCTGCTCCAGCACGTAGACATAGATGCTGTCCTGCAACGAACTGATCTTGTTCTCTGCTGTCACAATGACATTGAATGTGCCCACAGACCGGAAAGTGTAGGAAATTGTGGAGGAACCTTGGATAGGAGTGCACCGGTCACAGAGGATCCACGAGTAGCGGATGGCACTGCCAGCTGCAAGTGTGGCTACAAAACTCACTGAGCCGTTTAATGGCACCACTGTCCTGCTGGCATTGATGGTCAGCCCCTGGAGCCGACGTTTCACTGTGACGTCAATGATGGTCTCATTAAAGCTCACATCATTCTGGCCCTTCACACTAATAGTGTAATGGCCCGTGTTGTTGTAGGAGTGAGTAGCGATTTGCCCAGGCTGCGTAGTGCCATCTCCAAAGTCCCAACAGTAACTCACTTTGGTTCCATTCATGCTGGCAGAGAAGAGGTAGATCTGGTTCAGCTCCAAAACACTTGTCCCATTATATTCAATCTTTGCTACCCCAACTGGTTCCTGGACTTCCACAAATGCTGTGTCATTGTTGAAAGAGACATTGTTGGAGACGGTCACTGTGACCAGGAAGACTCCTGTGTTCTTGTAGGTGTAGGTCACTTCAGTCCCACTTGATCTAGTGGACTCATTGTTCCCAAAATCCCAATGGTAGCGGTACTGGTAGAGAGGCACGGCACTGACCTGGAAGCTGCTCTCATCACCAAGCCTCACAAACTGCTTGGGAGGAAGAAGGGTGACATTGACTATCTCTGGCTCCACACAGACGGTGGTGAAATAGTGAGCCTTGTTAAACCTGCTGGAGACAGTCAGGGAGAGGGGGAACGTCCCACTTCGCGTGAAGTTGTGCATCACCACAGGGTCCCGATGGACTGTGACATTGGATGAGCCATCTCCAAAGGTCCAATCGAAGGTGTATTCATCAGGATTCCCCGTCACATACGCCGTGAGCTGCACGTCCGGGTGCTCAAGGATGCAAGAAGCAGGCTCTATTTTGAGTACTTCCAGGACAAATATCCGAACAGGCACAGTTTGGGAGACCGAGTTCACAGGATTCACAGCTGTCACGTTCACAGTGCAGTTGATGTCCTTTATGTACACGTGTTCTACCACTGGCACCTGACTCCTCAGCACTGTCCCGTCCCCCATATCGAATATCCAGGTGATACTGTCCCCCGTCTGCACTGAAGCATTAAGGGTCACAGACGCTCCCAGCTCTGCTGCCTCATCTATGGAAACACGGAGCCCAGATACCTCTTCAAACACTTGGTAGCACTCAACTGTCTCCATACTGCTTATGGTATTGTTCGCTGTCACGGTGATGTTGTATACCCCTCTGCTGGGGTAGCTGTACGTCACCATAGACTGGGTCTCTGTGAAGAGTGAGGACCCGTCCCCAAAGTCCCAGGTGTACACAACGCCGTAAGGAGACGGCAGAGGATCGGCTCTGAAGGTAACCGGATGGTTCACAACTAAAACATTCTCCTCTACTTCCACCTTCACATCAATCAGATAACTGTGGACGTGAACTGGGGTCAGGTGGGTGAGGTTCTCGAACTGGTTTGACACGAGAACCACCAGGGCATATTCACCTGCATTGGAAGAGAGCAGAGAAAGACCAGTCGTGAGAATATGGTTGTGCAACAGCTTCCGCAGTGCTGCAGCAGTGTGGGGAGCGTGACGGGGGACTGCAAGGAGATACTCTGCTCCTGCACTGTGCGCACGCTGGGCCTCCCTCCTCCGGTCCAGGACAAGCAGGAGTTACAAAGAGGCCATGCATGTCAGGAACAAACACCAAGACGCCAGTCTGACAGAGTAGTGACTTCTTTCTGTTCACACATGGACCCACTTCCTGCTGCCCACTGCAGCACTCCCTACCCTCCTCCCACCAGCACAGAGCTCTTCTGTCACCCATCTATCTGCTGACACTGCTCCAAAAGGGGACTGTGTGTGGTGGACCTGCTTCTTCCAGCATGGACAAACTTGTCGTAGAAACAGAGCTATAGAGGATGGCAATGGCTGGAGACTTCCAGTCACTCTGGCTGGCTGCTCAGGAATGAGGTAATGGCTTTCAAGCCATTGTTTTATTGGAAGATGCCTTGCAGCCCCCCTCAACAAAAATGCCTGCGCCCTTTCTTCCCCAGAGAACCATTCTGAGCATACCTGGGTCTTGATAGACGTGTGAAACATTGTGCTCAATTACAACCTCATGGACACTGGGATCAGGAACAAGGAAAGACTTGTTGTAGGGAGGTTTGAACAGGTATGTCTCCTGGATACCATCTCCAAAATCCCACCTGAAGAAACACGCAAACCATGTTATACTGCCCAACAGGAGAATCCTGGAAATCCCAGAGGAACCCTGGCCTGGCCTAGGGTTCTCTTTGAGGCTCAGGGCTGGGGTTTCCAGAAAAAACTTAGGAAGCATAACGCCAAGCAACAAAGCAGTAGCTGTGCCCAACGGTGCGGAATTGTCGCTGTGAGAGGAGTACAGCACTGCTAAGAAGAGGAGGAACCCAATATTAAAGCAATGTTGCAGTCCTTTAAAAGAAAAGCATTTCAGCCTGAACTGCAGGTCTCAGCCAGTGTGACTGAACCACACTCACAGGGATTTCAGATCAACTAGGCAGCAGCTGAGAAACGGGCCATTTGACATCAGCTGGCCCTGGGGAGAGAAATAGTGCAGGCAAGACTGGTAAGCTATGCACAGTAAGATCCTAAGTTTGGGCAACTTGCAAAGGACTCACAGGAACATAGCATCCACAGCTGAATCAACCTGAACTCTTGCTGTAAGCTCCACGGTGCTGTTCTGAGGGAGGACCGGCAGGACACCCAACACAGTCAGGTTCTTCATCTTATTCATCATCTCCACCGTGACATTGTAATTGACCGTAAAGTTACTGACGTGGTTGGAGGCGGTGAGCTGGGAAGGACAGTGGGATAAAGAATGCATTTGGGTTCACCTTGCCATGCTGCCCTCTCCTGAAAGTGGGGCTTCACTTTACTGAGGAGTCCCCCCTCAGGCAGGTGAGCAGGTTAGGTCAGAGAAGAGTCGCCTGTGGAACAGGGAGGCAGAGGCAATAGCCTGAATGGCACTCGAAAGCAGCATAGACTGGAAGGTCACCTACCTGCAAAGCCACCTCTTGCTGGAATCACCACACCTCCACCACTAAAGTCAGTCCAAGGAAGGACTGGTTCTACAGCAAGAGGGCAAGGAGAAGAGCTGCTCATCCTGAGACTCCTCTGGCTCTGAACTTGGCAGTTACCCTTTTGCCTGCTCCGATGTGTCCCATACCCTATCTCCGGCTGCAGAGCCCAGGCACTTGCTGCCACCAAGGGAGCAACAGCCACCCGGTTTCCTTAGGATAGTGGCAGATGAGTGGCTCCAAGCACAGAGTGGGGATGGGAGAGACTACAAAACCAAGCACACCAAGTGCAGCTCCACCACCCTGGGTGTAAGTGGGCACAGAGAGCGAAGGCAAAGTTGGGCAGAGGAGGAAAGGGAGGCAAGAGACTAAAGAGACATGACAGAAGTGGAGCAGGATCCTCAAGATTTTCTAGGCATGTAACACTGACAAGGCACCTAATGACAATGCATCTTGTCACCTCCTCACCTGCAGGAGAGCTGAGCTGCTGACAGAAGGGATCCTTCAAACCCAGCTGAATAGAGACCTCCCACCCCCACAAATACAAGAAGCTTCTGTCTAGGCTTCTGTGGATCTGTTACACTGAAACCAGTCGACTCCAGACTAATGCCACCTTGTCAGCTCTGTAAGTGAAAGCAATCCAGGCTCGTCAGCACACTGCTTCACCCAGCAAATTAGTGCTACTCAGCATAGTGCTGCACCAAGCAAATTAGTGCTAGCGTGTCCTCAGAGCTAGGGCTGGTGTCTCTCCAGGAAGCAAGCAGTTACCCTGAAAATGGGTCAAGCAGCTTGGAGCCAGCCCAGGACTCTGCATGGCAGTATGGGGCATGATACAGGAAGATGTTCTGGCCAGAAATAAACTCCTGTTCCACAACAACTTCCTCTGACCAGACTCTCTGCTCTATCTTTCTGCTGGGGTCACGGCAAAACCCAGTGTTCCAGTCTGCACCAGTAGAAAGAGAACAGGACAAAGACCAGAAGAGCTTGGGGCAGAAGCTCTGTCCTGCCTATGAAAACCTTACGTCAGCATCCTGCCTCTGCCTGGTTCTGAATCCACATCTCCTGCCTGCCAAAGCAGTGGCCAGCACCCTGCTAGTGGGGCTCCCTGCCTCGTTCCTGCTGGAGAGGAGTAAGGACAGACCCTCCATGAACAGAGAGGAGAACATGGAGAAAAGAGGAGAAAGCAAAGGTGAGGAAGACAGCGAAGTCAGGTGTACCGGAAGAATAGGAGGAAACTCACTATTTGCGTTTGCAAGAGCAGCTCAGTGAGAAGCAGCAGATGAGCTTGTTAGGAGCACAGTGAAAACCTCCTCAACTGAACTCAGATCTGTCTTCTCCTCTCCCTGCTGCTTTTCCTGCTTAGTGTGTGGGAAGAGACGGAAATCCAGGATTGAAATGGTATCATGGGAAAGGCCTTGGCTTACCGAAAGCTTGTACACAGCTGGGCTTTGGTAGATAACGTTGAAGACAACATTGTAAAAAGTGAAAGATGGCTTATCATCTACTGTCCATCGGAAAGTCACATCTGACCCAGCTTCCATCACAGGGATGTAGCTCTGAAAGGCATGAGAACATTTTATACTAGTGCAAGAGAAAAGCACGCCCAGCACCTCCCAGGAGATCTCCAGCTGAACTGGAGAGGGAGCAGAGTCAGACTGGGAGGCATCACACCTGTAAGACAGCACCCTCAGAGCATGACACAGACCTCTGTGCAGGATCGTCCGTGGCTTTGCTGTTGATAGATAAATGCAGACCCTGACTCCATACATCAACAGCAGAGCAGGGAGGAGAGCCCGTACTGCCTGCTCCCACACACCCTGGTGCTCTGCTCTTGTGATCAGGTCTCTTTCTTGCTGGCTAAAAAGCTTTCCAATATCTTTGCAGAAGCTCAGCTTTAGCTACACCTGTAAGCTCAGTCTCTGATCCTCGTCCACTGATGGTGCCAGACCCAGAGGGTAAAATAATTGACCTGCACTAGACAGGGTAGGCCCCCTCCTCACTCCTACAGACCATGGTAGCCAGGAAGGGTGAGGCCAACAGGCGCAGCAGGCACAGGGTTCTGCCATAACAGCCAGAGATTGAAGAGAGCGTTTCTCAGACACCGATGGGCAGTCACCGAACAGGTTCCTAGGGCTTGGCTGTGGCTCTGGGCACAGGGGGGGAAAAGACTGCAAACACCAGAGTAACTCCAAGACTTTGATGGACGGGTGAAGCATTTTTACAGCTTCAGCCAGCTGATAAAAGGATTTAGTAGAGCAAATCTAAACAACTAAAGCAGTAATCTGACAAGTCAAAAGAAGGTAAATACTGGCCTTTCATAACGCCTCTGGTTTTCTGTGGAGCTGGAAAGCCAGTACCCCCCTCACGGGAGCCACCTTACCTCTGAGGGATTTAAAGTGAACGTACAGCTGAGCTGCCTTCCCGCTGGAGAGCACCAGTGCTTCCTGCCACAGCCTGCGCCTGCAGCAGCACTGTCTGCACGGCCTGGCAGCCAGCGCTTAGCAGCAAGCAGCGCTACGCCCGATCAGCGTGGAGCAGAGCCCCAGCCCTCCTCACGAGCCAAACACACACCGTTAGCAGTAAAGGCTAAAAACGCTACCGATGAACTAAAAGCAAAGCAGCAGCAATACACTCACCACTCGTGTATTTAGCAGGACTCTGCTCTCAGGGTCAGGGGTGGCCCGCAGCCCACGGATGGGCTCCTCCACTTTCACTGTGACGGTGATGTTCTGGGAGCTCACGGCGTTCTCCACCACAAGCACATGGGTGCTCACCCCCTCCCTGAGGCCGCTCAGGCTGACCACAGCAAACCAGGTGTCGTTGGTCTCTCTGGCACAGTCCGCCGTCAGCGCTGCGACAGCCGCTGGGCAGGACCCCTCGAAGGGGTAAGTGTGGTTGTCTCCCAGCCAGCTAGCTGTCGCGTTCACCCCTGAGGAGAGTTTGACGACCAGGGTAGTGTGGTTGGAGGGTAGGTAGACCCTGCTGCCTTGAGGAGCGGGGTGGATGACACGCAGGCCTGACACCCAGGAAGCCACCCAGAAACTGCAAGACAGGTTGGTGCTGAAGATCCCGTTGTCCACGCTGGCTCTGACCGTGTAGTGACCTGGATGCTCCAGCCCCGCGTTATCGGGGCTGATCACTGGGACCAGTTGTTCCTCGGCATAGCGGACTCGGAGAGGGCAAACAGTGTTGTTCATCCAGGTGGCACCGACGGAGCTGTTGGACAGGTCACGTGCCCATTTGGAAGCGTTGGTTCTGTAAGGGGATGTGGTGCTCGGCTGGCACTGGAGCAGTGAGCCCGAGCCTGCATTGTGCTGGAGACTGAAGATATCCTTGGCACTGACAAAAATACTTTCTTTTCTGAACGTGACCTGCAGAGAGAGGAGACATTGTTGGATTAATGTCTTAACTCAAGAGCACTGAGCTCCCAACTCTTGCTTGGGCAAGACAGCCGGATTTACTGCCAAGTGGAAACCAGCAGAAAAGCCGCAGATCCAAGCAGGGCACGGGGAGACATTTCACCACTTCGCTCTCCTTGGCCACTGTGAATCAAATGTGCTAACCCAGCAGTCAGCTTTATGCTCTATCTCCACTGCATAAGTGCAACGGGAATAGCCCAGGAAATCCACAGGCTTTTGACAAACCGTGCTATTGCAACAGGTTACTGCAGGGAGTCCATGGCTTAGAGCAGGGAAGACAGAAAGTGGTGGCATGTGTGACACTGGGTAAGTCATTCCATTTGAATGGACTTCAGTATCTCCATCTGCAAATCGGGAACAGTTCTTTATTTACCCAAAGCACTCAAGAGAAAACTGCCCCACCTACTCACTGGTTACAGCAGCTAATTAACACTGACCAGATACTGGGAAGAAGGGCCAGCTGGTATTGTAAAGAGAAATTCCTCGATGAGTTCATAGCTGAGCTGGCTTTCATCGTGCTGGAGGGAAACGGGGGCAGGGCTGCTGGCAAGAGAATTGTTGGCACACTCGGTTGCGTTGCAGCAGTCGTTTAGTGGCGAGCACAAATCAGTCAAATGACACCACTGGAAACCAGGAGGACATTCAAGTAGAGTTTGGTTCCTGTCATCCTGAGCAGCGTGGAATGGTTCGGTAGCATTTTCTCCCTCGGGGTCATCTGGAAGAAGCGAAAGAGAAAGCAAAGATCTGACCATTCTGACACGTAACACTTCTAGTGCACGTCTTCACTCCAAATTCACCGTTTCTGTCCACCCTAAGTAAAAGCTGGAACTGCAAGGCACCCTGGTACGATGTAAGACAAGTGTCCTCTTTTACTGAAAAGTTTCACAAAGGCACGAAGATTGTTAAAAACAAGGTCTCTTTTCCAGGCAGAATGCACCAATTTGCAGAGATCTTAGGAGATCTGTGTTCGAGCGAAAGCAAGTCCAAGTAAAAGCAGAGCTGGCTTTGACATTGCAAACACATTAAGCAACTTTTCTTAAGTTAATGTTTTCATGTCAAAGTATCAGCTTTTCAGTGTCAAAAAATATCCTTTTGTAACCAGCCAGCTCGATGGCTACAGCAAACATTCTGCTGCAAAATTAATTGTTGCCAAAACTGTGACTATTGAGCTGTTGTACAAGGAATAAAAGGCTTATTAGATTATCTCATCCATCAGGAAGGAATGGGCTCAGGAATGGGCTTCCTTGTTAACCTGTGGGGCCAGATGGACCAGAGGACATTCCCATTTGACATGTCATGTCTTCCCAAAGTATAAAAATTTAACTCAGAAGATTGATTTGCTTCTACACATGTTCCTTACACTCACATTTTCTTCACGCATCGAGACAGGTTTCTCCCTCTATTAATTTCTCCAGGACAACCACTCCTCCAAGGCAACCTCAGGCTGTCCAACCATGCCTGCAGATTTTGCAATTGAGTCTCCTCAAAAAATAGAATCTAATCTCTGAGCCCATAAGGCTTCCAAGTTTCTGCTTTGAAGGCAGAGGGGCCACAAGAAGGCCACACACACTCAGTGTGACACGGCCCCAATGGCGCCAGCTCTAAGGATACATGAGTGTAGAGAGGAGATGCCTCACCTTCTCCATCTATTGGTCTATGCACCTGGAACCTCACTTGAACGGGTTGATTCAGTTCCTGTGTCACGAACTCCAGGGCAGTCAAATATCCCTCGTGCCTGAACGCCAGCTGAGGGAACACCATCACCTGCAAAACAAACAAGGCTCTGACCTGCCTGCCTCTCCCTGGGCTCCCTCTACAGCAGCAGGGTGAGCAAACCCTTCTTACCTCCATAACTTGCCACGGAGATGACGGCATTTCTTCTCTCAAGTTTTTCACAGCCTCTTGTGTGTCAAACACAGGGTCTCCCACAAAGAAGTTTTCAGCATTTAAGAGAACTCCTGTTTATGAAAGAAATATTTGAACAAAGCCCATAAGACTCAGCAGGGCCTGACGCTGTTCCCCACACCCTGCTCACACTTGCTCAGACCACGGAGCAGAGCTGCAGCAGGGCTTGGAGCACTCAGGAATCTGTAACTCCAGCTTTACTGAACAAGAAGCTGCTTTAATCCTAAACTTTCCTCCTTCTTCTTACAGGTGTTTTGATTTCTTTCTCATCCTGCACAAGTAATGTTTGCACCTGCAATTCTCAGCAATTTTGACTTCTAGGAACTCTGAAAATACTTCTCCCTTCCAACACCCCATGATTTGCTGTGAATTTTTGAGCATGAGGTGCATTCCCCATCTTCCCTGTCCCTCTGAACTTCACGGAAAACGTGGCCAGGACCAGCTGCTTTCCACCAGTGGCAAATGCCTCTGGCTCATTCACAGCCAGGTCAGGCTCTGGGGACTGAGCAGAACCACCTGATGCTGTCCCTCCTACCAGGGCCAGTGGGCTCTCTCCTGAGCGATGGCTTTTCCTTCTTATCTAAACCTTCTGCCGTATTTCATGTCCTTCCTGCTTCTCCTTCTTACTCTCTACACCGCTTTGGGAGATTTGGGAGGCTGCAAAAACACAAACCTGCACAGCACACACCACATAGAAGCTCACCTAACGATCTCCAAGGCCCTATAGTCCTTTAAGTCACAGGATCTCAACATCTTGCAAACTACAAGATGCCCCAGAAGGACAGCAAGAGGCACCAAGGCAGCCCACGGTCTCAGATCCTGGCAGCAGTAGAGACTGCTCAAAGAAGAGAGAGAAGCTGTTTCCAAAGCTCTGCCTCGGAGCTTCGCTCCTCTCTCTGTGGATGGCAAAGACTGGAGTGGGCCAAATTCTTCCCTCTGGGCTGAGGCCATGTTTCTGAAAGTTTCTCTCTCAAGCCTCTGTTGGGAATATTGTGGATATTGCCAGCCCCACTTGAGCGGGGGTGATGCTCTGGAAGACCCCCTCCTCACAGCCCTGTTTTTCCTTGGAGCATGTCACCCACCCGCCCACGATGCCAGTGGACAGCAGGAGAGAAGCAGAGCCCACCTTTTGGCTTGTACTCGCAGACGTAGCTGTGCTTGGCCATGCACAGGTCTGTGTTACACTGGCCCGTTGGGCCCATCCGGACACAGTGGTCAGCGTTTGACGGATGGGGTTCTCCTGGCAGCCAGTTCTGACAGCTCTCCAGATTAAATCCTTCGCCTCTTTGCTGTGCTCCAGTGCTTGCAAAATCATTGAATCCAATCCAGACATCGAGGCTCCTTAAAAAATAAAAGGGGGGGGGGGCAGGGGGGGTTTCAGGAAATCATGAGTATTAGAAAGATCTGGGCCAGATGCCATCTGTGGTTCTCTATGAAAAAAATGATCTTAACAACAACAGCTTTATCCAGGTGTCACAGGCTGCGTTTAACAGAGCCTTCTAGTTACTAAAGGATTTCAGTATCCATTCTACCACCAGAATCTGGCTCTTCAGTAACAGCTCCTTCACGGCACACCATCCTGCTATCTACCAGCCCTTCAAACCTCTGTCCTAGGAGCTACAGAAAGCCACCTGCCCTTTGATAAACTGGGGGGGACAGCTGAGCCAAAAGGATCCAGACAGCAATCAACACCAACCCTACAGTGCAGCGGAGCCGGGAGGGAGAAGCAGCTCAGGGGACCCCTGCATGTGGCTGAGTCAGACCCTTGATGTTCACTGCCCCACAACTCGAGTCACCCCATTCCCAAAATGCCAGCCTCTCTCACTCAAGTTACAAGAAGATTCAGTTAAAGGCTTCGTCAGCATCACAGAGCTCGTGACATACTGGTAAGCATTGATTCACACCAGCCGCAAGTGGTACAGCACAAAGGTATCAGAGAGGGCAGGAGACAACACTGGCTGGAGAGGAGAACCACGAGGTTTTATTGCGTTCAGAAATTCCCAGGACTCTCTCCAGCTGCACATCATCTGCGTCCCCAAGTTGGAGTCGCTTCCTTCACATCAGAATGTTTATTAATATCATCATGCCGCCTGGCCACCCCACCCAGGGGACATGGAGGCCGTGATGGCCACTCACGGGAGCTGGAAGGGCTGACAGCAGCTCTCCCGTGGAGGAGTAAACCCTACACAACACAGGGAAGGGGGAGTATCTGCAAAAGAAAAGTATCAGCACGTTGACTTGAACTTCAGACTCCTCTTAGGAGAGCAGTTGGAGTGTCCCTCAGACACTTTTAAGCCTGCATTGACTCATGACTTTAAAGGAATGGTACGGTCATACAGAACTGCCTGACAAATCTGCACCTTTTGGAAAACTTTTGCTTTGTTTTTGCAGACCTATAGGATTCGCCACTAGTCCATTCTTCACTGCAAATGGAACTGGCACCAGTGCAGAATTAATCCTCAGGTGGTGCCAAGTAGGGGAGCTCCTGTTCAAACTGGGGCATTTTTGACGCAGCTGCTGGGAGCTCATCGGTTCCTCCCTCAGCCACCACTGCAAGGCGGCAGCCGGG
>VWZZ01004646.1:600434-647968 GCA_013399095.1 Psophia crepitans | reverse complement strand
CGGCGGGGGGGGGGACAAGGCACCAGCAGCGGAGGCCAAAGCACTGCAGGCAGAGGAATGCCACATACACAAGAAACTGCCAGGATCACTTTAGGAAGATGAAATGTCCCTTCCACACTTGGAAACTGGCTGAATCCCAGCAGAGATTCCGGTGGAAAGTGCTGAGCGGTCTTTCATTGCCACAAACAGCCTGGACAACTGTTTCTAATCGCACCCGGCACAAAGTGAGGCATTTGCTCCATATTAAATTCTGGGGGGGAAGGCCAGCCTCCTCATGCCCCCTTAAAGTCCCCAGCTCCTTCTCCACGCTCTCCTGTGGGTTGCAATCAATTCTGCTACAGCCTCGCCCCTCCGCTCCAGCCTGCTCCCAGGGTGGTACAACTGCTCCGCAAAAGGCAAACGAGGGAGATAATTGGTTTCTCTCCACCACGAGGCTCACGCCAGATGAAATGATTAATGAGGTCATGCTGAAAAACGACGACGAAAATAACAGTTTCGTGAATCAGTAGTTTTCATTGCAAATAAGATTAAAAAATAAATAACCGCTGTGCTCTGCTCCCGAACCACTGGCAGGGGATTAGGGAGCGCAGGCTAGGAAACCGCCTGTTTGCTGCCATCAGTAAAACTCGATGGAGATTTTCCTTTTCTAAATCCCGCTTTGATCTAACTGCAAGTCACCAAAAAAAAAAAAAAAGGCAAAAAAAAAAGGCTGTCGGGCTTGTTTCCCACCCTGCCCCACTGCCTGCCCCATTACCTTGCAGAGAGGAACAAGAGGACTCTAGACATCCTTTTTCCAAGCAAAATATGAGCATCCCTCTGCCTCTGAGGAAGGACCACGCTGCCTTGCTCCGGGTGGCAGGAGCAGAATGGAGCCTGAGGAGGCTTGGAAGGGGAGAGGGGCTCCCTGCGCTGCCTCAGAGGGGAAAGCGGGATCCCCTGGAAGGGGTGTGGGCTGGAGCACTCTGCTTCTGGAGCTGGGGAGGGGACCAGCTCAGCACATACAGCTCCGGGGGAGGCCATCAAACGACAGGAGCGAAGGAGAGGAGAGAGTGGTCCTCGCCGCTGCATGCCCTAATGGGAAACAGATTTCTGCTTCTGTCATTTTCCCACAAGAAACTATGGAGGCTGCATGTTCCAAAAACCTGCGGCTCGGTTGATTTGTCTTTTATCGCCAGGGAAATCGCATCCTGGAACTGCCTCATTCATGTTTATCTGAATGGATTAATAAAATAAATACGTGAAATAAAGGGGGCTGGGGAGGAGAGCAGTGTGGGGCAGCAGCTGGGAAACAGCTTGCGCGGCTCATTCCCTTCCGAGGTCTCATGATTTCCTTGCGCTGCAGTCCCATCGAAAGCCCCGCACGCAACGCCCGATACATCAGAGCACCAAGTGACCAGTCCCTAACCCGCGGGAAGGGACAGACTCCTCTTCCCCGGAGCAGGGACCACATGTTTGCAATCTCAGGATAAATCCCAGTGTGAAGGGAACAGGGCAGGGATACAAGTTTGGGAAGAAGGGGCTGTCAGACCTCAGGCGGGGCTGTTCAAAGCCTGCGTCACACGCAGCTGCTCCCTTCGCATGTGCTTCCTGGGCCGTGTTTACTAAGAGGCCATCTTCAACATCTGCGTCTGGGAGCGCTGACAAGAGCTGTCAGGCCCCTGAGAGCTCTCCTGGTCGTCCTCCCCACAAGACGGCTGGTTGCAGAAAGGGCACTTAGAAGGGTGGATTTAATCAAAGGCTGACACATTCAGTGCTCTCTGTTTATAAAGCCTGAGTCCTGAGGTGGAACAAATGTTGCTGGAGCCTGACACTCGGAGAGGAACGCTGCCTCTTCTCAGGGGGTGAAAGCAGAGGGGAAGAGGTCTGGGCTTCAGGCTGCAGCCATGTCTGGGAGGGTGCAGGATCCCGGCTGGGACTGCAGCGCTGGCTGGGGCTTTGCTACAGCGGCCGCTGGACGTCACGGTGTCACACACGGGACAACCCAGCTGTAATTCTGCTGATGGAGGGAGCTGAGTGCAAGGTCACTCTCAGGCCCTGCCTGGCAGCCAAATACCCTCTGGACACGAGCACCTGACCCTCTCCACCATCCAACCCAAGCCTGAAGACTTTGTTGAACTCCCAGGCCAAAGGCCTGCTCAGCCCAGCCCCGTTTGCTCCTGACCCTGCACCTCTCCACACTAGTTCAGACACACCCACAGGCACAAACGTAGGGTACAAGATGCCCACCAGCCGCAATCCCACAACTCCCAGTTCTGACTTCCAGCCTTTCTGCCCCATTCCTCTTCTTCCCTCCACAGTCCGTAACCAAAGGAGCCAAGTTCAGCAAGGGCTCAAGCTCTGCTTATTGTCCCGCTTCGTTCAGCAGCCTCACCCCTACCATCTCCCTGTACTCAGCCTGGACCCATGTGCCTCTCCAGCCTGAGCGGCTGCACAGGGCTCTGCTGCTGGGCTCTGCAGGACCCCCCTCCAGACCCCTCTGCAGATGTGACCCCAGGAACACAAGACTTGTCCCCAGGAAATCTTAACCCTTACCCTCCTCACTTACCTGATGACATGAGCAACCAAGAAGCTCTGGATTTCGGGGCTGCTCACAAAAGCCAGGTCTCCGTTGCCATGCTCCTGGCAGTGCTGCTGGGCCTCCCGCCACTCCGCCTTCTCCACCACCAGCTGATAGCAGTGGTTATTGTCCGGGAAAACCAATCCATCAGGGGGACACATGGGGTGAACTGCTGCATGAGGTAGAAGGACACCAGCATGACAGCCCTTCTATGGGCCCACACACCCCAGTCCGATCTGGGGAGCAAGGCTCCAGGAATGCCCCATCCTTCTTGAAGCCCATAAATCCCCTTCGCTGTGGAGGTGCACTCTGTGCAGTCATCTTCTTGGCCCAGGACAGTGCAAAACACTGCCTGGTCAGTTCGGGGAGCAGAGAATGCCCAAAGGAGTCATTCATTACTCCTCATTGGGAAGGAAGGGAAAGGGAAGTCCCAGGACCCAGTGACAACACTCCCTTCCCCAGCACCCACCCGCACAACCCTGCTTACCTCTGCCCAGCTCTCCAGCTTCTGCAGTGATACTGTACGACACCATGAGGCCAGTGCCACCTCTGTTGCGGATCCGTATGTCCAGACTCTCATTCGTCTTGACCAAGGAAGGACATTGCAGTTCTAACTGTTGGGGTGAAGCCACCACCTCAATTTCTGTCTGCACGTATAAGACCTTGCTGCCCACGAAGATGGTGACAGTGACATTGTACTGCCCAGGTAAGGCATACATGTGGACAGCGGCATTTCCAGTGGTGTTGAGAACCTCTGTCTGATCCCCAAATTCCCACAGTAAAGTGCTGACAGCAATGGGAATACTGACGTTGAAGAGCACAGCCTGGTGTAGGCTGTACCGGGGCTGGAGTCCCATGAAAGACACAGGCAGCTGTGTCTGGAAGGGAGAGGGGATGTGGGATGGGCCATCACAGACCTGCCCGGACAAATGCTCAGTGCAAAATGGCAAACAACTGGAGGAAGAGTTTGTTTCATGGGCAGTACCACACAAACACTGTCCCTGGGTGCTGAAACCTCCATATTCTTGGTCTTCGGCGTAACAGAGGGCGCTACAGGTCTCCTCGGTGAGGTTCCCAGGATGAACTGATGTGAAAAGGATGACAAGTGCAGCTCCTTCTGTGTGGTTGCTTGTCAGACACCATATGTATTGAGCTCCTGGGGAAAGAACAGAAGATCCTCTTACAAACCGACACTGTGAAGCCATGACTTGGTGAGACCCTCCAAGAGACACCCCACATGGCTGGCAATAGACTTCTCCTGGAAAGCTCCTATTCCAAGAACTTCCAGTTTGAGTCTTGCTTGGGAAGTCTTTAATTCCTCAGCAACAATTTCCAAACTCTTTATGCTAAGTAATGATGACAGAAATAACAAGCCAGTCGCGCAGATTTATGGAGCAGCAACACTCAGCAAATAAAAGGGGTCTGTGGAGAGCCACAGGACATGGAGCTGCTGAGTCTCACCCTCAAAGGAGCCCAAAGGACTAGCCACCAAGTAAGATCAAGATCAAAGGTGTTCCTTTGGCCTGGTCTGGTGCAGCATGTTTCACTGCATGAAGTGCAGCAAGTCTATAGCCAAACGCAGCTGGGCAGAGTGGCACACCGGGGGCGTGAGGGAAATGCCACCAGACTCTTCACCGGGCCCACGCTGGAGCTGGACAGACACCGCAGCCAAGAGCTTCCAACCTACCTGCAGGCAAAATCTGGGGCTAGAAAATGGGGCGATGCCACACACAGCCTGCTCCTGAGGGGCGCGGAAGGATGCCCATGTACGCATTCATGGGCAGAATGCACAGAAACAACACATGCCTGGCTACACGGAGTGCAACCGCAGGCGTGCGTGGGCACGCAGGCACGAACAACCACGGCAGCCACACCAGCCCCACTCTCAGAGCAACAGCTCATTCCCTCGAGCTTGCTTCCCCCTCACTGCCTTGCAAGGGGCGGGACATTTCTCTGCCACAAGGACACAGGCAGGGCCTCTGCCTCGTGCACAGCCGCAGCCCAGCTGGGACTGCCTGGCCTCCTCTCCAACTCTGCCCACGCAACCGAGCCACGTTTGCTCCTCTGTTTCTGCTGGTTGCTACAACATCTCCCCCCAAACATCCCAACAGCTCCAGCCTTGCGTGATCTTCTCATATCAAACCCATCCAACTGTCCAGCTTTCTCCACAGCCTTCCTGCAAACGTTGAGCCACTTTTCTTAAGAAGAGTCCCGTGAGGAAGACCATGGCATGGGAACTACTTTGCTTTTTAACACCGGTCTGCTCATACTTCTTCATTCCCCACTGGTCAGTAACAACCGCCAGTAGCTGGCAGGCTGTCCCCAGCCTACTCCCACTACACTGAATTACCCAGAAGACAGCCTCACATTATTGTTTCCACCCTTAGAGTAGTTCAAGAGGGGAACAACTAATTCCCAAGGGGAATAACAGCGTCGGTGTTATTCCCCTTGATACGTCCAGCACCGGGCAAACAGTGCACTACTGAGGTGCCACCAGGCTGGGGTAATTTTGCTGGGGAAAGCGGAGCAACCACCACCCGGGTTTTGGCCCTGGGGGAGCACTGCACTTCCATGAGGCGGCTCAGCTGGCTCCCACCAGCTCTGGTCCCCCCAGCCCTCCTCCCTGCATCCTCCTGTCATGCATTAAAGGAGATGCCTGATGCCTGTCGGGGGGAGCACTTGCTCTCCCTCCCTGTCTCTTACTTACAGACAGTGGAGCACCCAGGCAGGATTAGTTTTCTGAGGGTTCCCCCTTCCCACCCCCCGAGTAAACACCGCCCCACATTTCTGTTAGCTAAGGCAGTTGGAAAAATGCACCCGGTGCAGATGACGGGCTGCAGATCAGAGCAGTGTTCATTCGATGCGCACCACATGAAGCCCCAACGCCTGCAAAGATTCAACTTAGTATGTCCTCAGGTCCCATCAACTCCAAGAGATTTCACTGCTTCAAGTCAGACTGTTAAGAGCTTGAGAGAATGAAAGCCTAACGCTGGAGGTCATGGAGCTGGTGCCATCTGATGGCCGCCTGAAGCTTGGTCTGTAATGAGTTTGCAGATCTCAGCCCTTGGTGTGACTGACTGCAGCCTTAGGGCATCAGGGTACAGCCACACGCTACCGTTATTCACTTAATTAGATCAGAACTGGTGACTTGAGGTCTCAAAAAGTCTGGATGTGATCCCCAGCTCCCCTTAGGCTCATCATTTCCACCGGTTTAGTCATCTCCCCCACCACAGCCCGCAGCATTTCCTTACCGCAAGTAGCATTGACGAAGGAGACATCGAAGAGGGAAAGGTTTGCCACCTCAGGAGGATGGGCGCACCTCGTGTCTGACGCCTGAATAACTCTCACTTTTCTGTCTTCCACCCAACGGGGCAACCAGGAAAGTTTGCAGTCACAAACAAATGGATTCCAACTTAAGTTTCTGCAACAGGGAGATCAGACAAAAGTTAGGCATTAACCTGACATGTGCTAAGTGTTAATTACAGGAGCGTGCAGATCCCTCACCGCTCCCATCTGCGCCACTCCACTGAAAGGCTTCAGAAAGAGCTGCAAGGGGAGTTAATGAATAGGGAATCAAGCAATAATTAACATGATTTTTCTAGAGGCTAGAATTAGGCGAGTACTCCAAGTACTTTTTTCACCCTACAAATAATTGTTGCAATTAGAAGCAAATTACAGACACAATCTTATATTTAAAACAGCCTGCCATCTAACAGCCGCTGGATGTAACGGCAGCCTCGCCAGCTAAGGGGGACTATTTACAGCTCCATTAAAAAATAGCTAAGAGAATAAAATTGATCTGTCAAAAAAGAAATGCAAAGTTAATGATAATCTTTCCATGTGGCAGTTTAATGAAAAGATGGAAACTTTAATTGCAGCTAAGCCTGATCCAAATTACAGCCTTTGGCATTCAGCTGCCAGCAGGACAGAGATGGAAAGCTGTTTGTGTCGCTGACGCCAGCCGGGCTGGGCTGCCGCAGGGGCTGAGCCCAGGGTTTTTATACCGAAAGCACCGCTTTGCCGGCCACCCTTAGCGGGGACAGACTCACTTGGACCTTCTGTCTTTCCAGTGCCACTCGCAAGCAGAAACGCAGAGCTGAAAATGCCCTTTGTGCCTTGTCTCCAGGGAGAATGTGTGGCTGAGCTTTTTTCTTGCTTGCCAAGAGCGACTGCACGGGGTTAATCCTTTGGCTCATTCAGATACAGAACTGCTATTCTGTGCTGTCACTTCATGTGCCTCTCCTGGAAATGTGTCATCCCCTCGCCGCCCTTCGCATAGCAGGGCAGATTTTAATTACTTCAATTAAAAAACACCATAAGCCTAGGAACTTGAATCACTTAGGGGAGAACATCCTCAAGCATCTTCAAGTGACTTAGACACCTCAGCCAGGGTCTCCCATGTTGCAGGTCAGTGCCCTTTTCATCAGCTCCCCCAGTCCCAAGGTGTGACCATACAGCAAGAGTGACCGGGCATGGCCAGAGACAAGAAGCTCAGCAGAGCTGGTGAGGGAGAGAAGCAGGGAAGCCAGGAAGGTAGTGGCAGAGGTTGGAGCTTTCCAGGAGACAGAAGCAAATCTGGGAAGAGGTTAGGCTTGAAGAGCACCAACAGAACCCAGGAGCAGGACACAGCTTGAGGAAAAAACTGGAGAGAGTCCAAAAGGCAGCTGCTTGGCTGGGTACATGCCCCAGATCTCCTCAAGACAGTGTGGCATACCACCCCAAGGGGAAAGGAAGAGCTGTCTCAAGGAAAGGTCTAAACAGAGAACTGGGAAATAAAGAAGAGGAACTTACATTTCACTTAAATTAAATAAATTATCAAATATTCCATCTTCTAATGTAGAAATCTGGTTGTGGCTTATATCTCTGCAAAGAGGGAAAATGAAAAGGAAAGTTCATCATGTTGGTAACACCTTCCTGACCAACACACAGGATCAACCTCTGTCTCAAGCTCTGCTTGGGTACTAGTTACCCTTTGAGCACCTTGAGTCTCAACAGCCACATGCATATGATAACAAAATGTCCAGTCAGGCACTAAGTCATGGAATCACAGCGTGGTTCAGGTTAGACGGGACCTCTGGAACTCATCTGGTCCCACCTCCCTGCTCAAGCAGGGTCACCTACAGTGGGTTGCCCACAACCATGTCCGGACTGCTTTTGAATATCTCCAAGGATGGAGACTCCACAACCTCTCTCACACAAACCCATGGTCCAAGTCCTTCTCCTTTTAGGAGATTTTGAGGTGTAAAGACAGCAGGCTGTCCAGGCTGTGAGCTACTCAGCTGGAACCACCAAAGCAGGTTTTGCTGCTGGCTCTACTGCTGTCTTTTTAGATCTGACAATCTAGTTTTTCTTTAAAAAATAGTTAATCTTCTCTATGAACCATCCGCAGGTAACAGTGCAAACTCATCTGATCAGCAGCTGAACCAGTGAGTTTAGCAACGGTCAAAGCTGTCCTCCTCTCCTGGCCCACGCAGAGTCTGGGCAGTTTTTGGGACAGCTCAGGGTGTGGGGACAGATGGGCCATTGAGCCTTTCCCCTAGTAGTGCCGGGGTCCTCAAAGAACCCGCTGACTCAGTACCCAATTCCCTCAGAAGGTAAGTGGTATTTGGACACTGCAGCTTTATCAGTTCTCCACATACTAACACACATCTTGCGACAAATCTCATTCTCTTGCCTTGATCTCCCCTCCCTTCTAGCAGCACAGCGGGTCACATCCTGCCCAGTTAGCTGAATGTCAGTGAGGGAATCAGTCATTCACTGGGCAGTGCAGCTAAACTCCTGAGGAAGGAGTCCATGGACACATCTACCTGGGGCTCGACAGATGAGGTCAAGCAAGAACAAGGCTAACTCGCGAAACACAAGCATGTTCGAGGTACCAGCTCAAATGTGCACAGTGAGCTGGAGGTCTGGAAGGGCACAGCATGTACTTACAGTTTTGCCAGCGAAGTCAGGCTTTCGAATATCTGACCATCTAAACCACTGATCTTGTTATGGGAAAGATCCCTAGAGAAAGAAAACACCATTTTCAGCTTTTGTTCAACTTCATTTTGTCAGTCCTCCACTACTAGACCTTGGAAGAGCCTCTCTCCAAACTCCATCCAGACTCCCGACTGGACAGTTTTGGTGTGTTAAAGCGGAGCATTTCTCCCAGCCGAAGAAAACACCTTTCCCAGCTGTAAAGTATTCGCTGCTCAAAGCTTTGTCTAACGTGCAGATACAAAATAGGACGATCATTATGTGCACACCACTCACAGTGTATCTAGAGCAATTACAGACATGACCAATGTACTACCAGATTTGATGTATCCCTGTAAAAAATATTCAAGTCTAATATATGTTCAAAGAAGTAATTGAGAAATAATTTAAAGTAGTAATTAGAGAAAAAATTACGACAAACTTCCATTTCTGGTGCCAAAGACCTGATCACTAATTACACAACTGATGCGTTCAACTTTTACATTTCAAAGATCTTTTTGTCTCTTTTTGAAAAAGCTTAAAAAGGAAGAAGTAACAAAGAATATTTTCCCTTTAAAATCAGGTTAGATTGCCCTTAGAAAAGGAACACTTTTAAAAAATCTCTAATTGCTCCCTGTAACACCAATAGCCCTCAACTCATCCAAAGCAGAATCGTTTCTGTCCTCCAGTCCAGCTCTCTTTTCACCCCATGTCCTCTTGTTCAATTTTAAAATGTCACTCAACTAAGAAGTGAAAAGTTTCACTGGTCGGTCTCCACTTGTTCCCAATAAACTTTATTCTCTGGTTTCAGATTAATCTCCTTTGGACAGAACCTTCTTTTAGCAGCATCGAAATACTTCTTCCCAGCCCATCCAGTGGTTATTACCCTTCTGGCAGAGCTCCAGGGAGGCGGAAGGGCTGGAGTCACTGCAGCCACAGCCGCGCCGTGCCGTGCCAACAGAGACCTTCTCCTACCCACCTCCTTTCTCACCTTTTTTCCTACAAGCATCTCCCAAATTCCTCCCTGCTATCTCACCTCTTATTTTTATCCCCTCACCAATTAATTCTCGGTTTGATCTGACATTTAAATTGACTTTATTCGAATGTAAAGAATTCTGCCAAACTGGCAGGAAAATTACGCGTGATTCCAGGAAACTCTGGGGATAAGTAACAGGATGGATGTCTCTTTAAAAGGTTTGAATTTATTTTCCCTGGTTTTGCTGTCCAGGATTTCTTTGCCAAGCAGAGAGTGGATTCAGAAGAGTTCACCAGCAACACCAATAAGGAAGTCCAAGAAATGTGAAAAATGAAAGCTCAACAAATACACTTTAAAAAAGGATCCTAGCAAAAATATCCGACCCGGTCTTTTGTCTCCGGGTAGCTGGGACAATAGCTAAAGAATACAGAGCATCTGTTGCTGAAGTGTCACAGGCCACACAGGAGTCATATTCTGCAGAGGAGACATGAAAGTCACCTCCAAACCCATTTCCAGCTCCCACTTGCAAGACAAACACAGAAGACAGCTTGGACTGGAATCCCAGCGGGCACCAGCCAGGTCAGAGCCTTCCTCAGGGAGGAAGTATGAGTATTTTCTATACATTGTCTGTATATCATCACAGAATCATAGAATCATTAGGGTTCAAAGGGACCTCAAAGATCATCTAGTTCCAACCCCCTGCCATGGGCAGGGACACCCCGCATTAGACCAGGTTGCCCAAAGCCTCATCCAGCCTGGCCTTGTACTCCTCTGCCTCTGCACTCCCTTCCATTACTTGACCAGTTTTGGAAAGGACCAGACCACCAACCAGTTACCTTATGGGGAGACCAGTAAAACTATTTCTCTTCTCTGAAATACCTGGAAAGAACCCATTTAGTTTTTAGGCAGCATCTCAAGCCCAAGAAAGAAGGAAATGGTGTTTCAACTCTGAAGCCTACTGCTCCTTGCCCAGACAAGACCGACCTCCAAAACAAACCATTCTGCTGCTACAAAACCAGGGCTTTGGCATTTCAAAGAGCCTCTTCAAAAGCGCTGCATGAAGAAGGGAGCAGGGCAGGGTGAAGCTCTCAGCATTAGATGGCATGATCAGCAAGCAGGCACCTGAGCCACTCGGTGAGGGACAGCCAGCCCCCAGCCAGCTGCCTTCTCTACAGCCCTCAGCAGCTTTCTCTCCATCTCTCCCATCTTGCCACTTCCCAAGGAGGAGGTGAACAACCCCAGCAGGGCAGGTCTGCTCTGCTCCATCCCTCTGCCACAGTGCCAGGCGTGGAGGGGCTGGTCCTGAGCCTTCCCCAGCCCCCCACAAACATCCCTTACCATTATTTCCATTGCATCCCAGAGAAAGCTTTTAAACTTCAGCTAAGTGAAGGCTAAGACCCCAAATCCTCGACTCCCAGCGGTCAGTCAGCTCCAGTCCTACCCGAGAGCAGGACCAGGGATGACTGTGACCCCAGGAAGATGCACAGTGGCAGAGCTGCTCCCACCAGCCTCAGCCAACACGTAAACCGCAAACAGGCAGCAGCAATTCCCCACTCGGTGCTGCTGCTACGGAGTGTGTTGGACTGACACTAGATGTCACTGCCTACTGAGCAGCACGCACGGGGGAAGGAGCTCCTGGTGAACAAGGGTGAGGGACTCAAGGGGTGCGGGACTCCGAGTGCTGTGGTTGGGGCCAGCAGGTTTTGCTCAGGAAGGGCCAGGAGACGTTGTCCCCCATAGACTAGTAAGTGACAACCCTCGACCCTCTGATTTGCTCATGGGACTGTGCTGCTTTGTATGGCCAGGACAGCGCGTGAGGGTGCCAGGCTACTCGGATGTGTGTCTCTGGGGTATCAGCAATGCCACTGTCCCAGTGAGCCTCCTCAGCATCATGGTGGAAGGGCTGGAGAGGGCTCCTGTGCCTTTTTCCTCTTCTCCTGATAGTACAACTTGGCTGTCATTCTGCACACACCACCACCAAGCTGATGCTGCCAGATACCACCATCGGAGCTCACCCATCCCTCCGGCACCTGCTACCACCATCTAAAGCTAACACTGGCCCGCAGCCCAGCATGCAGAGAAGCCCTAACAGTGGGCTTCAAACGAGAAAGCTGGGGCTCAGTTCCCAGCCAAGGCTCCTTCAGAGACACTCTGAACCCTTGGAGGTTATAATTAAACCAGGTCTGTCTACACTCTAACGCTTTGTCTCTGAACTTTTGCAAGGGATCCCAAGACCTTGACTCCCATCTTTCATCTTCCACAGCATGAGCCCCTATCCAGGACCTCCAGAGAAGCTGCTGTCCTCCATCCAGACCAGGCACTAGATGGCAACTCATGGGTACGAACAAACCAGAACCCAACTCCCTTGCTGTTTTCTACCCTTGCCTTCATGATCTGACAAGGAGCTGGTATAAAACCTCCCAGCTTTCAACCTCCCCAGACCTCCCCAGTGCAGAGACTGCAAGGGAAGCAGGGCTCCTGTCGACAGGACAGCTTGGAGAAGCAAGGAACAGTGGTGGCTGCCAGCGCCTACCACCTCCAGCCACAAGTCAGTCAGCTGCGCTCCCAGCCGCCTGCTTGCCTTCTCCCACTGGTCCCCCTCCAATTTGTATGGAAAATCATATTATGCCTTCCTGGCATGGGAAAGATGGCTGTGAACCAAGCTAGGTTGCAGGAAAAAAAAATAATCAGGAAATACTGAGCAATAAAACCCAACGCAAAGGCTGTGGGACAGAGCTCAGCCTCTCGGTGCCACAAACTGCCATGACTGCATTTTCCCAGCCCACTGCCAGGCTGGAGGAAATTCGGAGCAGGTTCAAAGCAGAGTTGAAGCCAGCAGAAAACAAGGCTCTCCATTGAAATGCACTGCGTACGCAGACTGCCGCCCTCTCCACAAGAAGAAAGAAAAATTTAGTTTATTTGTGCCATGGGGAATATTGAGAACACGCTGTGCTGTCTGGAACAGGGCAGCTATCGGCAACTCACAACTTCTCGATCCTGCCTCAGTTTCCACATCTGTACAATGGAGCTGTGTAATGCCAGAGGAGGCTGGGAGGGCTGGCCCACTTCTTCGCAGATGTCTGTGGGACAAGGGGCACCAAAACCCACCAACGACCATGGTACAGGACAAGACGTGTGTGGAAGATGTCTTACAGAGAGCTCTCCTTGGAGCTCCCTACGTGCCCCAGCAAACACTCACACATTTAACTTACATGCCCAGCAAAGGAGGTTTTTAAATAAATACTTCTGGAAGTGGAATTGGTTGTGGGGGGGAAGGTGAAGCTTCCCATAAGACAACATTTGGTAATGAGGGCATCAGCCTGAGCCTTGGGAGCCTTCAGCTCCATCTCATCTCTGCTACCAGCTCCGCGAGCGATGCTGGCTGCACCACTGAACCTCTCCAGAGCCACGTGTACCGCAGGGCTCACAGCAGCCCGTCTCAGGGAGACCGTGAGGACGGATCAGTCACAACCACCACCAGCGAGATCTCCTGCAGATGGGGTTGGATAACTTCCGGGGATAAAAATCATTGAGCACTGGCGTGCCTTCACCTAGCTCCTGCCCTCCAGCAGCCGCTGATGGAAGCGAGCAGCAGGGCTTGCTGCCGTCCGATTTCTCCCTCGGTGATGCTCAGCCGGGCTCCACAGCCCCTCAGCTGCGCGCCCGGGGCAGCCAGGGCGGTTATTTCTGCAGCGCTGTGGTGGACCAGCTTTTTTTGGTGCACTGCTGTTTTTTTCTTAATTCCACAGAACATATAATGTTGAGCAGAGTATAGCACGCCTCTGCCTGCCAAGCCTGATGTCATGCTCTCATTATGTCATTTGTGGGCCCGCTCTGCCTTCATTTCACAGAAAAAAAGGGAGGGAAGGGAAGGGGGGGGGCAGGGCTTGTGCCTTCCCCAGCCCTTTTGGTGCATGGAGCCCAGCCAGAACAGTAATGGGAAAAGCATCCACAGACGGAGAGAAGTGTCTGTGCAGAGAGGAGCCTGTGTGCGGGCTGGGGGAGCCACAGCGGTTCAGTAGAAAAGAAGCTCCAGGTCTGTAAGCCGCACTAAAAGCTAAGATTTTTGTGGGTCAGTGAAGTTCCAGAGGTGCCAGGGAAAGATGGGGCCTTGGGTATAGTCATATTTCCATCCAGAGTCTGCACAGGAGCCTCTGCAGCAGCTACTAAGGCACCTGCAACACCGCAGGAGGGATAAAGCATCCGCCCTCCAGGCTGCCGGGTGCAGCCTGCAGTCAAGGGAAAAGCTTTTCTACCTCCCAGCCCATCTTCCTGAGCTGGGCTGGCCCGGCAGGACACGCAGGGTGAGGAAATGGGGCATCTGCACCCGAGAGACCCTGTCCTTCGGGGAAAATCACCTTCTCCCCGTGGATCAGCCAGGCTGGGCTTTGCCACAAGCCTCCCCCCATCCGCCAGTCTTCCCGTTCTGATCCAGGACAGCGGCCCCCTGCCAAAATGGAGTTTGTGTGACGAAAGTAAGAGTCACGGGGACAGGGCTGGGCCCCATTTTGGCCCAAAGACTGTGTTTAACAGCAGGAGCATGTGCAGGGACGTAGGAGCAGCTCTGTCCCTGGGATCAAGGGATCCATCCTGCCCCAGATCCCATCCCCAACTGCGGTCAGTACCAGGCGCTCAGAGAGATGCACAAGCAAAGCGACCCTTTCCCAACAGACTTCCCAGCTCTCGGCAGCCAGCAACAGAGAATCTTCAGAGCCAGAGACTGCATCAGAGTGTTGTATGTAACAGCCACCAGCAGACTGATCTTCCACGATGCCATCCATCCCTTCCTGAGCCTGCAGCAACAAGCTCCATAATTCACGTGCATTACAAAACCAACTACTTTCTTCACTTTGTTGAAACCTGCTAGGGGCATCACTTCATTGGATGCTACCTAATTTTCTGCACTGTGAGCACTGAATAACTGTTCTTATTTATCTTCTCTGCCCCACTGCTGACTCCAGATTGCCGGAGCCCTCTCCTTCCCAAGCACATCTTCCAGTGGAAACATTTCCCCCTTTCTGATCTCAACAAACTCCACGTGCTTCACCCAAACATCCACCAAAGAACACGAAGGTGCTCAGTCCCTGGCAGCTCTCATGGCTAAAGCCTTGCAGCAACCAGGGAGAAGAAGCAACAACCAAAGTGAGGAGCAACCTGAGGCACAGAAACGCTGCAGGAAGCAGCAATGCTCTGAGCAATGCCCAGCCATGCTCCCATTTCTCACTCCCCACTGAAAGCCAGGCTTCACCGTTCCACACCTGGCAACCAAAGAGGACAAGTGACAGAGGGACGTCTGAGACGGCTGCTGAGACACAAGGAAGCCCACTGCTTCCAGAGCCCTCCATCAGCTGACAGAGCAGCAAACTGCCCAAGAGGTTGCCTGTGTAGCCAAAATGCTGTCTGAGGATCTACCATGGCAAGCACTTTTCCAGTCTCCAGGAATAAGAGGCACCATGGTGCCCCGTGCAGCAGAGCTCTGCTGATGCTGCCTGATGTACATAATACATTTTCCAGAAAGGAGGAGGAAAAACCCTATGTGTTTTTGCATGCTTGAGCCAGGAAAAAGTATAGATTTTTGCTGATCTGATTCCTTTTTTTCTTTGTCTTTTGGCTTGCAGCTCTCCTAGGAAGCACAGTAGAAGTAACAGCTCTTGTGTGCAGAGTGGGGAATAGAGATTCTCGACACAGTGGCTATGGAAATATGAAAAAACACGGATTTTTCTGTGTGCCAGGCATGGAGTGCATCACTGTCGTCCTGCACTAGGTGCAGGGACACCCCGACTGGCAGGCTGGGAGGAACAGTCTCAACAGCTCTCCTGCACAGTGAGCTCTCAGCCTTTCGGCACAGCCAGGAGGGCAACAGCGCATGGAGGTCTTCATCACCACCTACTGTTTCAATCACATTGAAGCACGGATTTTCCAAGGCACAGAGATTCCAGCTCCACCACACATCACCTCCAAGAGCTGCAGCCAAACATGAAGAGGAGCCTTTCACTGGGGGTTTCACCCCCTTCTTTCCCAGAATGTAGCAGTGGGTCACTGGGAACTGATGCATCCCACTCCAGAGGAGGCTGCATTTCATCCGTGCTCCCAGGGACCCCACTGCAGAGATCAGCTTCCAAAGAAGAGCAAGGCTGTCAGGGAGCAAATGCACAAGATGGAGTGGAGGGCTGTCCAAGCTCAACAGGAGGCAGCAGCAACTGCTGCGAGCGAGTCCCAAGCAGAGAGCTGCACGCTGGGACTGACAGACGGTGGCAAGCACCCTTGTTTCCCTGAGGCTGTCACAGCACGACGACAATTTATTTGTTCATTTTGAATTTATGAGTTTCAAATCCTGGCCCAAGTCTTAGCTCGCTCTAAGGAATTTGCCCCAAAAGACTTTTTCACAAATATTCATCTAAAAACTAAATGTTTTTCTTCCCAAAGCAAAATCCTAATTGTTGATATGAAAATGTAAGACAAGGATACAAGCATTTTTGCAATGTTCTGTACACTCTGTGCTTTCCTGGGAGAACTGCAAAGCACTCTCACATATGCCCTTGCAAGGCAGCTGTGCCAGGACGTGGTTGGGTTTGACATGAAGCAGACCCAGATGCACCTCCCAGCTCCACTACGGACTCGCTGCAGGACCACGAGCAGGTCACCCCACCGCTGCCTGCTCCTGCTGCCCCTCTGAGCAACGGGAGCGAAGCAATGCTCCTTCCCTCCTCGCTGCCTTGCCTCATCCTGCCACAAGCCTCTCCCGGAGCGCCAGCACAATGCAACCCTCAGATCTGTAGAAATAAGTCCTGCCGGTCCTGCTGTTCACAATGCCACTGCAAGGCAGGTGGCTGCCCACAGGGCAGCGTAAAACACCCCCCCAGCCCTCGGCAGAGCGGGTGAGCTCAGGGCTGAAGCCAGGCAGCGGGTGTCTGTGTCCCTGCCGGTGGCTGAGGGAAAGGGTCTGCGAGAGCCAGCGCTTCAAGAAGCATGGGAAAGACCGATCCCTGAGCCCCTCAGGATGCTGAGCTGAGAGCTCGGGACACCCGGGGTGACACGGCGGTCCCTACCCAGCCGCTGCTCGCCCACGCTCCCTCTGCTCCTGGGCTCACGCCCCATTCCCAGCGCAGAGGAGGTGAGGCTGTGCGTGCCTGCGGGATGCAGGTCCCACCACCGGCAGCCAGGACATCCTCTCCCTGGGCGGCCAGGGCCTCCCCACCACGGCCAGGGCATCCCGACCCTCCAGGTGGGAGCAGTCTGCAGTGCAGCTGAGACTCTAAGAGCGGCTCCTCGCATCCCCGCAGCCAGCAGCTTTCCGCAGACTTTCCCAAATATGGTTATAAAGTCGGACCAGGGATGAAGCCACTCGAACAAAGGGGACGTGTTACCTCATGGAGCGACGTCATGTTCTGGCAGGGCTGGCTCGTAGGCAATGGCATCATGCGCTCCATCCCTCTCCTCCCCAGCCAGGAGGGCTGGGTGGGGGCTGTTTCACACAAGAGGCTCCCAGGAACCGGAGCGCTGCTGTCTGCACAGGGACCCACTGCACGGCTCATTTTACGAGTTATTCTTAGACTGCCACTGACTTCATCTCCTCATTCCCAACACCAAAACACCGGAGCCAAAGGCGAGGGGGGCACTGGGGAGTCACCAGGGGCCTCCGGTGCTCGGGGAAGTCAGCAAGAACTTCTGCAGGGCACAGCTCCAGTGGGAAAAGGAGCTGGCTGCAGGGATGGTCACCATCATAAGAGGCTTTTCACACCAGGTCCCACCTTCTGACCTGCTCGAGTGACCAGGATTGGGCAGTGACCAGAGCTGGCACTGGGCATGGTCCTCCCCTCCGCTGCCAAGAGGTGACTTAATGTGGCATAAAATAAGGCTTCAAACATGAGGCGCCACCCAGCCCTGCTCTGCCTCTGTAACATCACACTAAAAGCTGAGAAGAGATAAGCTTCAGTCTGGGAAAGCAACAACCCAAATATTTAAATAAAGTTAATGTCCATAATTAGTGCTACACATAAACAAGCTGCCTGCTGTTTCATCCAGCTAAATGTCAGCCGTGCAAATACACATTTGTTTCATGGAAAGTTTGCAAGGAAACCAACGATGCAATAAAACCAAGTATCTCCCCAGCACACATGGCAGAGCAAAAGCAAGGAGACCATGACAGACACCTGCAGCCCAAATCCAACCACGTTCCACACAGATACCCAACTCTTCCCCAAAAAAGCATCTGCCCAGGGAGCCCCCGGGTGCTGTGCTACTGCACGCCGACACACAGCTCTTTCAACACCCTGCTCTGGTCTCTTGAAAACCCAGAGTGTTTCCAAGTCAGCATGTTCAGAGCCCAGTGATATTTTATTTTACCAAGCAAAGTGAGCCCTTTGTAAGCTGCAATTTAGGAATTACACAGCTGAGCTACTAACTGCCTAATCTTCCCCACAGACAGCGAAGAGTTTTCAATAAATGTTTAAGCACTGTTGATATTAATTCACCGCTGGGACAGGGGACGGAGTAGATAATCTTTGGGTCCTGTTTTTTTCTGATTCTATTTGTGTTTATTTTAATGGGAGCCCTTTGCTTGGATAGCTATCCTCTAGAGATATTATTTCTCTGTGAGAAATAATGCCATTTTTCCCCAGCACTGTACGTTCTGCTAAACACAACAAACGAGAGCCACAGGCAAGGTTCACAGGATGCAGGAGGCTCTGGATGCTGTTGAACTGACAGCGGCAATAGGTTGTGGAGCTGACACGGGCTGGAGCCAAGAGACGCAGAGAACTCCAGGAAAGTCTTCTCGGAAGCACATGTCCAGTTTGCAAACACTGACACAGTATGAAAAAATATTTGCATAGTGTGTTCCTTGGAAATCTTCTGGGGCATCTGTGTTTTGTGACCCAAAAGGAACAGGGGAACAACTTGGGCACCAATACAGCATGAGAACTGTGCACCAAGGACATCCTGAGCATCTGAAATGCCCTGAGGAGATCTGCAAAAAACTTAATGCCACTTCCTAGTTGAATTTAGACTCCGAGCCAGCTGAAAGAGAGTGAGACTGATACGGCAGTATCAGATGGAAAGTGATTTCTTCAAGCAGTTGGGAAATTCTTACTCCTCGCACTGGGAGAACAGTCCGTACGTCGTCAGGCGCCGCACTGCACTGGCAGCACACAAACGAGAGGAAAACAAAGCCACGAGGCAGCAAAACAGCCTTTACAGGGGTTCATGAAGGACTGAGGATTTCGGAGTGACATCACCTACCAGCCAAAGCCACCCACGCATGGCAGGTAAAGCGGACATGAAGAAGGCACCCTGGATCCAAACCAGCGTGAGAACAGAGAGGGAAAGTCTCACGGCTAAATACCACAAGGCAGCTGAGGGGCAGTGTCACCGCGTCCCTTCATCCCGCCGGGCGGGGAGGCTGCCTGAGGTGAGCACGATGCCCTCCCCACTTTGGACCTCCCGCTGTCAGAGCAGCACAAAGGCGAGGGGACCTAACAGTAAGACTTTTCTGGCCATCTCCTCATCAGTCGTTTGCAAAGTTTGAGCTCTGGCCTCCCAGGTCCTGCTCCAACCACCCCCACCCCCCGGCCATACATCCCACCAGGCATGGGGAGCAGAGACGACCTCGCTCCGCGGGCTCCGGCACAGACCTGCAGCACCCGCCTCTGTGCCGAAACGGACCCGACTTCCCACCCCAGCCCCGGTGACGCCAGCCGGGTAGCCAGATCTCGACAGTCACTTCCCACGGGCAGTAACGCTCCCTCAAACGCTTTCCCTTCCGTAGCTGACAGCACAAATTTGCCTGACGTTTGGCTAACGGCAATCTCTAACACACGAGCAAGTTTTCCAAGTTCCTGGGTGGTTGTTTAAGAAAAACGTTCTTGTGTGTACTGTAGCCCTGTCTGTCGACTGATTTTCATCTCCAATATGTTTTATCAACATTTCTTTTTATTTAAGAGATTTCCTGTCCCAGGCTCTCGCCAACACCCTTCAGCTCAAAGCATGGGACGCGAACTAAAAATAACTGAGATGGGGAAAAGGACAAGTAAAGACCAGGAAGACTCAACCAGGTCCAGGCAGTGTGTCGTTAGTGATGGAGAACAACTTTCAGCAACATTTTGCAGCACAGTCTGTGCTGGAGAGATGCTGAGCCCCTTATTTTCTTCTCTGGAGAGAAAACTCTGGGATTTAGGGCAGTCACATTAGCACTTGATATGTTTAAAAATAGCACAAAGTAAATGGTGCTGCTCTGTGAAAACAATGATGCTGAGCACAACCACAGAGTTCACAGCCCACTGCCTGCGACAGAAAATCCACAAACCAGGGGAGCCTGGAGCAAAAAGAAACGTGCAGCATGTTCAGGACCCAAGACCTGGCCAAACCACGGCTGCAGCACAATCCGGTTTGTGTTTTCCTTGCAATCCTGATGTTACGTCTGCTTTCTGTGGCCTCCTCAGTGAGGGACAGGCTCTCCAGATGTTCTGAAGCCCTGGGACCTACCCAGTAGATGAGCCACTTTGGGGAAAGGAGGGGACAGGACACAAAGCTACCAACCCTTCCCTTTCAGCAGTCTGCTTCTTCAGCTAACCAAGAGCAGTGGGAATGACTCACAGATTTCAGTGTGGTCATTTATCCCAACAACTCACAATACTGCAAGCCATCAGACTCCCCACAATCAATTCCTGCATCAAGCTGAAGCAAGCAGCTCCCCGTCCTTCTAGAGAACATTCCCATCTTCATGGAAAGACTCTCACGGAGATGATGGCCATCACTGCTTTGATAAGCTGTTGCAGGGTTAGTCAGTTGGGCTTATTTCTGGTCTGAATTTACGTAGCTTGAGTTCCCGGGTGTAGGATTCACTCTACCTGTCCCGAAACTGAGAGACCTTCTATTATGTTTCCTGGTTTTAACCACATATACATTCTAGGCTGCAGTCACCTACCGTCTTCTCGCTGGTGCAGCAAAGACCAGCTGCCTCTCAGGAGACAGTCCTTCAGATACACTTTTGGTTGGATTCCTTAGGGCATCGCTATCTGCATGAAGTGAGGACACCAGGAAATACAGCCCCTCTGCTCCACAGTTCCCTCCCTACACATCCCTGGGTTGCACGGATCATTTTAGTGGCCATGTCCTTCGTCGCACACTCAACTACCACACCTCCCCTGGCTCAGTCCTTGCCTTCCAGGAGAAGATTCTCATCCTACACACCAGGCCCACGTTCCTCAGTCCCAGATGCATGATCTTACACTCGGCAGCATTGTTGCTCCTTTCTGTGACCAAGTCTCCAAGCAAAGCAGAGCTCCGTTTCCTCCTCTGTGCTTTGGCATTCTCCGTACAGTATCACTCATGTGTTTTGTTTTCCTCCAGTCTGTTGACAAATGCGCTAGGGAGGCGGTCAGCAATCAGTCTCCGAGACTTCACTGCAACACAGCTTGTCAGGGTGACTCCAGTTTATTCCTACATTTTGAAGCCAGTATTTAATCTCTTTAATATATGTAGTGCTGATTTTTTTCATTCCAATTTCTGACAAATATATGTGACATTGAGTCAAATAGCTTACAGAAGTCATACGTGTATTACATCAACGTCATCATCTTCATCTACTCCATCTGCAAACTTACTTAAAAGGCAGAGGTTCATGAGATCTATTTCCCATAAGTGAATTTTCCATGTTGATTGCCACTAATTACACTATCCCCTTTAACTTCTAGATAATATCCATGCTGTGCACCGCATTGTTTCTCCTTGGGCTAGAAAATCAGGACACCAGGCTAATAAATGTTTGTACCATCCCATTCACTTTCTGTTAATACTGGCACCATGGTCATTTTGACCCAGTCCCTGGGAATTTCCCTACTGCCCAAAAACCCACTAAAAGTGAACATTAATAGCCCAGAGGGGTCTTCAGCCAGTTCTTTTAAAATTCTTGGATGCAAAATATCTGAACTTGCTAGTTTAAGAAGGTCTAACATTAATAGCAGCTGTTTAACATCCTCTTCAGTTACTGTTGGAGTGGAAAGTGTTTCATCATCCTCATATGATACAAATACATCATCTGGCTTTTTTCCAAATAGAAAACAGAAATATTTACTGAACGGTCCTGCCTTTTCTGTATTTTCATTGATAATTTGACCATGTCCATCTATTAACAGACCAGTCTAATTTAGTTCCTTCAATTCCCAATGTACTTGAAAAACTCTTTATTCTTCTGAACTCTGCTAGCTACAGATTTTTCCTTGCATTGTTTTCCTTATCCTTAGTGTTTGGTGGACTTGAGCTCTCAGTCCATACTCATCACTATCATCACTTCTCTTTCCCAGTACTGTATCTTGTGTATTTATTTTCCTTAAATGCCTTCACTTGTCCTCCAGGCTCCACTTGGTTTTTATGCAGGGTATAAGGTAGTTGCATATATTGATTAATACAGAGGTGCACATCAGGATCAAGGCACATCCCACCACCAAAACCTACCTAAATGAGGTTCTCCCTAGAGATGCTATGGGCCCACACTAGAGGCAGGGTTTCAAGCAACACAGCTTGACACAGATTAAGACAGTCCAGATATACCATCCGGAGCTGCAGAAAGATGGCACCCATCCCCAAGAGACTGTCTGCCCTGACCTGCAGGAGACACAAGGCTCAGAGCTGAGGGGAGCAACCGATGCGGAACAGAGCAGGAGGATGCCAGGAGCACTTACAGCAGATGTGCTGTCCCTGCGTGCACGACAGACAACCCCTTTGGGGGTCCGTTTTAAGGACCCTAACTGCTTTGTCCTCCCACCCTGTGCAGAAAAGATGATACTGAAAGGGAAAATTACACAAGTAAAAAAAATGAGCCATCTCCTGGATCCCCCTATAAAAACAGGACTAGCCCTGTAAGATATTCCTCAGGGATGGTTACAGCCTTAATCTAAAGTCCCAGTTGCTGGGGTTCCCGTTTGCCAGCATCTGTTCCATAAACAGCATCTTTCAGTGTTCTCCAGTCTCCACGCAAACTTTTTTTTTGTTCAATTAAATCCCACCTCTCCATTTTCTCCAACTCTGGCGCATCTACAGCAACTCTGTCCTTGGCACGCACACCCTTGGATACCTGCAGGATGTTATTTTGCACCCAGTAAGCCAAAGTTTTCACAGTTCTTCCAATCTGTCTCCAGAAAACATTAATATGTGGCACTGCGTAAAAGCTGAGCTGCAATAACAACACGCGCAGCTCCCACGGGCTGCAGAGCGGGACTCCTCTGCGCCCAGCACACGTGGCCCTGCAGCAGCCCAGCCCTGCAGCTCCAGCAGAGACGGTGGGATTTTTACATCAACAGGGTTTTGAGCGAAATGCCCGGCCCGGGTACAGCTCCGCAGGGCGCTGTGTGTGTGTGTTTGTTTGTGATTTTGTGAATAGGGCCGCTTAGCACGTTGAGTCCTCCCCGTGGGGACGATGTGTTAGAGCGGATTGGCTCGCTATTCCCCCAAGGAAACATCTGCACATTCCAGACACATTTTGTAACGGGAGTGAAACCCATCCTTGAAGTGAAATTTTACAGCCTCCACAGCGCAAAATAACGATTGCTGGCAAGGACCAGTGGAAAAGTAATGTTTAAAATATTATTACAGGGAAGCGGCTGCCAGAGCCTCAAATTAATCATTTGAACGTGTCTCTGGAGCGGAGCGGTGCGTTATGTAACGCTCGTCCAGCTCCAGCCCGGAGCCCGGCTCCGCTCCGTCCCCGTCCGGTGCCCCGCTCCCCTTCCCTCGCCACGAGACCGAGGGACCCACCGGCCGCTGCCCTGCCACGCTGCTGCTGGCCACGGGGACACGCATTCCCTTCTCTGAGGTCTCTTCAAGAGATTTCAGCTGGGCCTGGGGTCCACATTTCTTCACAAGAAAACCCCAGGAGAGACAAGGACAAGGGGTGTTCTCAGTCACCTCTGAAAAGCAGTGTTTGCCACAGCCCTCTACAGCAAAATGAGCACCAGAAGAGCCGGAAGAAGGCTTGGCTGCTTCCCACCATGGCCTGCAGAGGAGGGCAAGCTATAGGTCTGCTGGTTAAACCCTTTGCACACTGGTCTTCAGTCAACCTGGTCTGCTCCCGATGGCCACAGGGCAGGTGACAGAACGGGGACATTACCTGCGCAGCATCCCCCTCTTCGCCCCACGCTGTGCAGTGATCTCTAACTCACAGGATCCAAATATGATAAAAATGCATCTGATGTTAAAAAAAAAACCCCAAGCCTCAAAGGAAAGCAGGAACACAAACAGCAGTGGCTGCAGACACATCTACGGGGGAGGAAGAAACAAAACGTTTGGCAGCCTGTGCCAGCCGCAGGAAGAGAAGAAGTGAAATGAGTATGTAAGGGAAACAAGTCCTGCGCTACAGCAACCAGAGAAAAGCCTGCAGGCCCTCCGGAAGGGATGTTCTCTCAGCAGTAACAAGGGCAAAGCTCTGTTATCCATCAGGATGAAGATACCACAAACACAGACAGAAACCTCGCTGATGAGGACTCCTCCATCTCTCCTAGGTGGTAGCTGTGTTGGGGCATCCAGCCCTTCCAGGTGATGAGGGCTCAGCCCAGCCTGTGCCAAATTTCACTGCCTCCCCCCAGGTACACGGCACGAACATGAGGGTGGCGGTGTTTGTTGGGAGCTGTGAAGGCAGAAGAGACGTGGGAATGGATGACTCGTGTCAGGGAAGGCTGATGGGAAAATGGGAGCTGAGAGGTGTGTGAGAGCAGGCAAGTCAGACCAGTGTGGTCCACGGGGCCGGCACTGGCACAATTCCAGCCATCCCAGAGAAAGACCCAGATGCTACTTGGCTGCTGTGACCAGTGGGTCCCATGAGATGCTAAGTCCAGCAGAAGGGTTGTGGCTCTGCAAGATGACAGCTGCTGAAGCCCTGATCTCCTTCCTCTGTTTCAGGCTGAACACGCAACATCAGCCACGACTTCTGCAATGCTGGCCAAGGTTTTAGGTTCGCAGCATCTCTTCTACTTCTGAGTGTCACTGAAGTATCCACCAACAAATATCATCTATGCTAGATTGTAAAGCACATCTCCTTTCCTTTCCTGGCTCACTTCTGTGCTCCCTGGATCCCTGGGTGTTAACAATATTCTGGGTTTGAAATTAGGTAAGATAGACCGATATATACATACACAGACACATACAGACAGATAATTTGCCCCCAAAAGAACCTTCTTATTCAAACACGTTTTATCAAATACAGAAACAACCTGGGACTGTTGTTTTAAATGCCCAAATATGTGTTTTATTAAAGGATGCAGGCAGCAGTTCTGCAGGAGCTGCTGTGTCTACCAGCTAAACGAAACACTTTAGGAGAATGCCTAAATGTGTAGTTAACATTCTGGTCTGCTGAGCAATAACAGAGATTCAGAATCAACCTTAGGGGTTTCCTCTATTTAAGGGGGGGGGAAAATCAAACCTGATTAATTAAGCAGCCTAAACCAAAGGGGGTGTGCGGACTGACCAGAGGCTGAGGTGCTCTGGTGGCAGGTGGTCTCTGTCCATCACAGTTCCTTCTGAAGCTTGAGGTAACAGTATTTCCACAATTCCCTGGGAGAAAGGGCTTCCAATCTACTGTCTCGTTGTAAACATCTCTCTAGCACAAGGGCACCATAATTCAAAGTCAGGCCTGTGACTCCCTGTTGGAACAGAAATGCTCAAAGAATTCATTAAGCAGCAGCTTGGTTGATGTTACGTGCCATAAACCGCAGGGCACGGTAGGGACCCAGGGCCAGTCTGCTCTGCAACTGGGCAGAGAGAAAAGGGAAACGGTTTACAAGATGCCGAAGGACAGGCCTTTCCTTAATTCCTGTGTTCCGGTGCTGATACCGGTACAAACTCCCCCACGTTTTTTCAAATGTGGTTGTTTGGGTTGGAGGACTCTGCTCTCAATGTTTTTGGAGTATGTTCACTATAGATCCTTAAACATCTTCCTTCTGAAAACAAAAACCAATTAGAACCCAATATAGACCTGCTGGTTCCAGTACAAAATGCATTTGCGTGTTCCTGGCACTAATAATCTGTGTGGTTGGGTTGCTTCCTTTTAGCATTAGAAAGTCTTCTGTGATGGAGTCAGATTATTTCTGCTCCAAAAAATGCTGATGTTCAGAGGCCCCAAAGGAGGTACAAAGGGAAATGAGCAGCTTGCTTGGGCCTCGGAAGGGGCCCAGGCTCTGCGGCAGAGCTGCCCCCTCTAGAAGATCTTGTGAACAGGCGTGGGAAACAGCAACCGACTTGTCCTCTGCACAAGATCTCCAGAAGAACGTCCCTTTGCCTTTGCAGTGAAAGAGCTGGTAGTTCCTTGTGCTGCTCTAGCAAGAGGGGGCACAGGCACCACAAGCTGCATGCGCAGAATGGAAACCACACAACGCTGCTCCTCTCCCTGGTGCCGCCTCCACTGCTGGGATCGGACTGCGCATGGGCTGAAGGGCCTCTGCCATTCTCCTTATCCTCCCTCGCCCAACTGATCCTGGTTTAGGCACAAGCACAGAGGCTTCAGCAGAGAGGGCTGACCACACACTCCACAGAAACTGTCCACCCTCATCTCTTCGAAGTTTCAAGGAAAAGCATGAAGATGGGAATCCCCTCTCTCCTGAGGCTCCTCCAGCAGCCGGGTCAGACCCATGACCCAGAAGCCATCAGAGGTTTGCTCTGGTCACTGGCTATGCTTTCTGCTTCTTCAGTGGGCTGTCACACTAGGTGTCTGCAGATACTACTGCTAGCATGGTGGAGGTCCTCATCAAGTCAGACCATGTGCCAGGCCTGGGTGCAGGTGATGTACATTTCTGGGTTTTTTCTGGACCACTGTGCACAGGACTCTGCTCAGTGTCCTCCTCTGAGCCCACCCTGGTTTTAGCACTCTTTGCATCACTGTCAGCTAACCTCTGGTTCATCAGAAGAGATGGGCCCTTCGCTGCTCAACCCATCAGAACAGACAACAAACGATCCTCCTGTGAAGGGCAGAGTACAAAACCACAAGAATTACGGGGAACTTTAGGACAAAAGTTGTCAAGCAGTAATGAGACAAATTCAGTCCTGAAACCAATAGACGTGCTCCGAGGATCCCCTCATTCCCACGTGTTGTACATTAAGAGATGCCAACAGTTCCTCAACCTGCAAAGGCTACAGATGGCACAACTGACCCGTTAGCAGTGACACAGATGGAACGATACGAGCCTGACGCTGCACAAAGGAAAGGTTTGGATCTCATGGGTTAAACAGGACTTGCACATCGAACTCTCTACCCATTGCTTGGAAAATGTAAAGTCCAGACAGGAGACAGCCAAAACTTTAACATGATCTGCCTGGGATGAATAACTGTCCACACTTCTGCCAAATATTAATGGCTGATAAATCCACTGTGCAACATATCTGGAGGTACCGGGTGGAGACCAAAGGACAGATCCCTGGAAAGAGCTCTGGAAGAATGCTCCGGTCAAGTCATCAGCTTATCCTGGAAAGATGTGGCTGACCTAGAGATAACCTACTTTTACACCGCTCCCCTCAGCTCAACTCTCCTCCCTGACACAGACTGATATCCACCTGTCCAGAGCAATGAGAACAATGTACCTCTGACCTCTGGCTCAGCCAAAGTCCCTCTTGGGCTTGCCTCTGCTGGCTGTAACACAGCTTCTGTGCGGCTTTACCGCAGCCCACAAGACCTTCAGCAACTGCGATTGCTTCCTACTACCTACTGCCTAGGAGGGCTCATGGTGCAGTCTGAGCAGAGCAGCTGGGGCTGCAGCCAAAGGAGAAGCTGCATGCCTCTCAGGGAGAACTTCCATGCTTCCTTAGGAAAGACACAGAGGGCCCTGATCCTTCAAAACTTACACAGCTCAGTGCCAGGCATCATCCCCTTTCCTGGCATATGCATTACCCATACGTGTACACAAGCCACAAATGCTCTCAGGTCAAGAATACATTATCTCTAGAGCTTCTGTTTCAACTCAGCCTGGGGAGAAACGCGAGGAAATTGCAGCAGCCACTGGGCAGCCTGAGGATGGAGGTTCAGAGGTCCCAGCTGGCTTCCTGGAGGGCAGGTCCCCAACCACCGCGGGCACAGAGCCGGTGCTGTACCCACATCCTCACGAGGAGGTGCCTGCTTCTGCAGACTCCTTTCTCTCATCAGCTTTGGAAAAGGGATGTCTCTCCCTCAAATTAAACACACAACAGAGACACAGTTGCTCTTTGTTGTGAGGGAATGACAGAAAGGATAATTTCATTCACTTCAGACTACAGGTCATGTCAGTAATCTGTTAAAGGGAGGATCGCTACGGTGTCTGTTTCTTCCTCCCACAGGATCAACGCCTATAATCCTTTTTTTAAAACATCATTACGTGGAATAAACCGTCTAGGGAAAAAAAATGGCCTCGCAATTTTGCTAATCTTCCTAATGATTTAATACCTGGAAATACTACTGGGAGGTATTCCTTTCCTGATCGCATTAAAAGCTGTCCTATCAAACATCTCGCCGCACTTCAGCATCCTACTGTGGATTCTTTTTTTAAACAAAGCCAATTTCTCTGGAGACTGAGTAGGGGGTTTTGCTCTCCCTGCCCCCCCAATTTTAAAAGACCTCTTAATGACTGCCTGGGGGATTCCAATAAGTCCTGGCACAGATCCTCCAAATAGTAGCAAAGCTAAACAGGGTATGACTGTTATTGTAGAGATCACTCACTGCCAGCACAAATACACAGAATGGACCATTCAACCTTTTACAGCGGGAAAGTCACGGACAGTTGATGATTCACAATCAGCATTTTTTCTTCTACTACAGCCACCCTTTTTCTTTAATTATTCTTTCTTCCTGGCAAGTAGCACTTCCCTGCAGCTTTTGCAATGCTTTTTCCCCCCCAGTTTCTTAATCATATCAGCAAAAATGGGCAGGGGACATCCCAGAGACCACAGTTTGATTTCTGCATCTGCTCAAGAAGCCGTGTGCCACAGCCCTGGTGAGATGTCCCAGGCGAAGACCGCTATGGTTCAGCTAGCCAGGGTTAAGCATTCCCCCATGTACGAGACCAGAACAAGGCCTGTGAAACACTCTTGCCCCCCTCAAGACCTCAGAATAAGGCTGAAGTGGTTGCACGGGCCATGTTTGCGCTGGCTCTGTGCCCAGGGCTGAACCTCACCAACGGCAGCCTTATACTACGGTTGGGTTTTTTTCTTTTCATACGCAAAGCCAAGAGACGTTTCTTTCCCAGGCAGATATGTACAGGCACACCAAACTGTAAAATACGTTAAATAACTGTCTCCTCCCCATGCAAGCATGCGCTGGGACTGACACAGTGGCTCAGGGGCTCAGCACCCCGTAGCGCTCCCCACCTGCCCCCCCGCACCGAAGCACCCCGGCGCGGAGCCCGAGTGCCGAAGGCTCACAGGGAGCAGAGCACGGGTACACAACGGCCCGCCCCAGCACAGCCCACCCAATCTCTCCTCCACTACAGATTCAAATAGCTGCAGCAAAAGGGGCTTTTCCCCCAGGAACTGATTCTTGCTCTCGGAAATGTTTTCTTCATTATTCAGCTTAAATCTTCCCCAGTCCAGGTTGTCTCCAAAGTTCCCAGGCACAGGTCCTCTGACAATTCACTTCAAACACCCACAGCCATTGCACATCACACAGTCGTCAAAGCACGCGCCAAGAGAGGAGAAACAAACCATCAGAGCCCCACCAGGGCAGGCGTCACTGGAGCAGAGACAGTTTTGCAAAAAAGTCACACCCCTTCCCCTTCATAGCTTTTTTCCCTAGTGTAAATAAATTTATTTACTCATACATAAATGAATATAAATTTATTTATATTCTTTGTTGTTTTACTTTGCATTGAGTAAAACAGAAAGGCAAAGCTGAGTCCCCTCTCTGGCACAGCGCTACTCAAAATGAAACACTGATGGTGCTGGTTGAGGAGTCTTTGGGGAGGGTGATGCTTCGCTTCAGGTTCAGGCAACTGTCTTGGACTATGTCTCAATTTCACCATTAAATACAAAATTACTCTACCCTATTCTTCATAAGCTGAAGATAAAAAACCACAAGAGTGATTGTGTAAGAGGGTGTTAGCAGTAGATACAAACCACCAGTAAATTTGCTTTGCTTAAAATGGAAAGAAGAGCATGTACCCGAGCAATGCCAAGCCCGATAAAACCCTAAGGACAGAGCACACCCAACAGGGGAGGCTCCTGCGTCGCGTGGCGGGCGAAGCGGGCACCAGCGCGCTCCGCACCCTGCTAGCACCATCCGCTGCCTCTGCCCCGAGAACCGCAGACTGGACGGTTACCAAGAGCAGGCTTGGCACAGCAGGACATGTAAATTCAGTCTGATCCCTTCTTAGGCTCCATACGGAGCCTCTGGAGGGTTTCGGTAAACATCCTTGCTAATCTTTGGACACCACAGCAATGTCAAGAAGTATCACGTTCGTAAATCAGACCTTACATCAGCTCTGCTGGCAGAAAGAACATTTGCCCAGTTCCTGAGGCGCACCGAGCCTCAGACGGCATCACCGTTTCTCAGGATTTATGATAGACACCGAGTTAAGCTGCATCGTTGGTCTTACGTTAAATCACCTCCTTGCCAAGGCTAAAAATTGCTCTGTGGTGTAATCGCAAACTGAGGCAGAAGAACGAAATAACAAATTTCATTCCCATATAATAATAACAAGTTACGTTTCCATAGCACCCCTCTCCCTCTCTGCTCCAAAAGGACATCACCAACTTCATCGCCGAAGCACGCTCTGTGCACAGGGATTATGTAATCCGCCGCTGAAACACAGCCACCGCTCTTTAAGGGTGCAGCCCAGCACCAGAGCAGGGTTTGAGATGGAGAGAAGAATCACCGCTGCACTAGGAGAGCGATGCCACGGAGCAGGAACCAAATCCTCCGTCACGCTGCTGATGTGAGGAGAGGTAGACTATGACCCATGGGCTGCAGAGCTGTCAGAGGAGAGAGAGGTGCTCTTTCTGCTGACAAGAACAAGCCCAGATCCCCGGGATGATGACAAATACCGCAGCTCCCTCTCTTTGGCAGCAGCCAGCAGGACTGGGCTGTTTCCCGTGCAGCTCGGGGCCGCGCCGCCCGGACAGACTGCTGGGCACCCTGTGCGTGCCGGGGCGGGCAGAGCCGCGGGGAACGCCGCTTTCCAGCACAAGGGGAAACCATGGCATGGGCACGTGTGGTCAGAAATGGTCCTGGGTCATGTATTAAAGGACAAAACCAGTCCCTTATTCGGCCAAATCATGCTGGGAGCGCTGCCCAGTCATGCCTATCCAAACAGCATCCACCCCGGCTGACTGCACCCCTCTCTGTCTCTCAGCACAAACAGCAGCTCAGACTCGCTGGACGCTGCCCTGTGCTTGTCGGTGGGCTCGGCAAGACAAAGACCCCGAGGCTTTTCCCCATCAGTAGTCTGTCTGTCCCATCTTATCTGCTGGAAGGCTGTCAAAGAGCTACTGTTTCCCTCAAAATAAAATAAAATCAGGAGCATGCAGGGATTGTAAGTACAGCAGTGAAGGAAGAGGGATTTCATGCAGGCAGGGGGAGCGAGGGGCGTGCGATGCGGAGCGCCCCAGCCTCGCACACACGTCTGATCTCCAGGCAGACTGAGCTACAGACTGCCGTTGCTCCGTTTTTCCTTTCCAACATTTTCCACACCCTCCTGCCAAGAAAGCTCCGAGAGCTGCCTGCCACGTCTGGCAAACACTTCCCACTGCCGAGTCCTCCCAGCTAGCACACGCGTGCACACACACACGCGCGCGTGCGGAGCACACCAGGGCAGGCTGGCTCGCACAGCTCCGTCTCACCAAGGGGCTGAGGCTTTGTGATATCCTGGAGAGACCTGGGGAGAGCGAGGGGTGACTCTGAAGTTTATTAGCTATTTTGGGTCCTTCACAGGGCCAGCTCCCCAGCTCCTACGGGGTCTGGAAGCCCTCTAAGACAGAGGGATAGTGCCGAGGTTTACAGCAGATGAAGCGAAGATGGAAGGCAATGCACTAGAAGAGATAGCCATTACCTGCTCGTGCTCAGACCTCGGCTGCAAATACAGACAGGGTCTGTACTTGTGACTCGTGTTCCCACGTATCCCACAGAGGCAGATCTCCTCGTCTCTGATGCCTCAGAATGGATTTAATCTATTTTTATTACATTCAGAAGCATCAAATATTATGACACTTTCGTGAAGCTAGAGTCCCAGCTCCTACATTAAGTATAACTTGAGTAAATGAAAATTTGCATCTGAGGTGTCTTGTGTGTTTGGAGTTTTTTTCATTTCCTGCTGTGCGAAATACGAGGAGCAATGAAAACAAATCCTTGGAAACAAATTACAATTGCTTAATGGAGTAAAAAACCAAAAATAATCCCAATGCCTTCCTAGCCTGCTTGTGCCACAGCTACTACACACATGGCAGCTTACACATGTAAAGGAACAGGCTCCAAGTCCAGACTTCCTCACTTCAATGGGTTAAACTGGATCCCACTAGGTGTTTAAGGCCGCTGTTGAACTGCTGCCGCATTCTGCAGCATGGCTAACACCAACTGTGTTATTTCTCATTCTCATTTGGCTGCTTTTTTCCTTTCCTCCATCTGCCTGTCACAGCAGACAGAACAGAACAGAGCAGCGGGTAGCAGGTGAGTGACACCAGAGCAGGGGTAGGAGTTCACCAGCAGGTCTGTGACTGAGGAGATGTGGGGACAAGCTGCCGCATTCCCTGACTCAGTGACCAAAAGCAATGTGCACATATTAACTTCTCTCAGGTAAAGGGCAACTGCAACTGATGTGGCAGAGTACGACAGAATGGCAGAAGGAAAAAGCTGAAGAGCTCCAGGTCGCTGCTACAGAAGTCAAAGGAGGAGGGTGACTCTTCGCACAAGGTTGGCTTCAGCCCTCAGCAAAGAGCTGCAGGACCTAGTCAGGCTCTTCTGAGTTTGCAACAGTGCTCCTGAAAGCAGCGTTTTGCCCTGTGCTTCCTTCCAAGAGGTTGGGGATTTTTACCTCCTCCCCTGCTTTTCTTTTTTTTCTCTGCAGAGAGCCCAGCAGACTCTGGTTGGCTGCATGCACTTTACTGGCCAGAATCTGGCAGCAGGGACAGAGACCAGCCCAGGAAGAAGGCGGCAGGCAGTGCTTTAAGAAATGCTGTGGAACCAACACTTTCCTCTACCAGGAAAAGTCTTTCGCAACTGGATGTCTCTGAACTGTGGATTCGGGTGATTTCAGAATTCTCCCTCCATGACCTCTCCCCCTCCTTGCCAGTCTGTGGCTCCATCTTAATGGAGGAGACAAACTGGGCTGGGAACATCAGTAATGGCATGGAAAGAAGTGAGAGAGACTTCCCAAGAAATGCAACCACAGAGCCGGTTCCAAGACGCCCTCCCTGCACAGCAGCAGCTTCCAGAGGATGCTGGACACAGTCAGTATGCTCATCCTACCTGGGATCTTAAGGGTCTCGAAAAAAAGCCATGCAAGAAACTGTCAGTGAATTAAATCCATTCTTTTATTGTAATAACCTACTTTTCTTGATGTGAAGACAGACCCAGCCCTACAACTGCTGGCTCATAAGTGGAGAACAGAACTAGAGCAAGATTTCCCCATCTAATGGCATCTGTACTCTTAGCCAAATCTTCCTCACTTCAACACACCATCAAACACACTTTAAAATGCTCCCTGTGCTCTCCCATTAACTATGCTGTCTAATGAGATTCCACGTGGGGAGTCCTGGTAACTTACACCGAGCAATTAGGGGTTGCAGTTTCAAACTGGAAACAATCAGCTGCGCAAGCAATCCGTCCACATCCACTACGTGCAGACACCCCAGGGGCTGGCACGAGCCGTCGGACTTGGCATCCAACGGCTCACAAGCTCTACCGGCACAGAGAAGTCGGAATCTGTTCTCCCACCTATGTACTCCTGGCGTGGGTTTACAGTTCTCAGCCGAACAACACTGCGATCTTTGCTGCGAGAAAATCAGAATCAGGCTTCAAATCACAGTTTTTCACTGGAGTCCTGAGAAAGCATGAGAAAAATACTGGTAAGACAGATCACCCTGTTGAACATGCAGAGAAAGTGAGGCTGGAAGAATGGAAGAGACCTCTGAAACCAACGAGTGAGCTCAAGGAACTTCACAGTACTGGAATTTGGTGCTAACCCACTAATACACCCTGCAGGTCCCAGTTAGTCACACCTCGTGGGTCCAGCCAGTGCTCCCGAGGAGACCGTGCATCTGTCACAGTCAGGCACATCACATCCCCAGCTCCGCACCTTGGAGAGGTTCCACCTTGGAACCACCATCCCCAACTCTACAACCACTCTTTTGCCTCAGAACAAGGCAAAAGTCAGCAGCACAGGGATGACACTTCTCAGGGCCTGAGTGGTGTTTGGGAGGTGAATCAGGGCTGAGAGGAAGAGGAAGGCAGACTCAGATTTCTGGATTGAAGGCTAGCTCCATCCGGCACAGCATTCAGTTCAGCCCTGGGTTACCTACAGATTAAATATTTACCTCTGAACAGCAGAAATGTCATACAATCCATCTGATCACATGATAAATTCTCTTAAAACAACCCTCGAGAGCGTCTCTTCTGCAGCCTCGAAGCCTGTATCGACCTCACTTGAATCCTACCCAACTCCTGTATCTGGTCCTAGATGATCCACTTTTACCCCAAAAAGGGCATTAGAAGATATACTCAGCCTTGCCGTAAGAGAAGTGGTGGGTTCCCTAAAGCTGTCACCTGGAATCATGACATTAAATTATAATCTCTACTTTTTCCCTTCCCTTTTACTTTGCTGAAGTTTGTTTTTTTTTTTTACCCCTCTGCATCTCCTTATTGAGAAGCACAGATGCCTCCAAATGTCTCCTGCATGGGACTTCAGGCTCAAAACCCAGAAGGCAACAACATTTGGCCTTTTATGGTTTATTTTTAGTCTTGAGATTTATGAGAGGTAGCTGACTCATGTTTTCTCTGGCAGGGCTGGTCTCTTGTAAGTAATTGCATCCTTGCTATTTTGTTAATTAAGATAAGTTTTCCCACTTGTGTTTGAGTTGTTAGTGATGCCACTGACTGCGGTGAGAAAGATACAGACCTGGCTCTCAGGCAGATGAAGGGCCAGGCATTTCCTTCTTCAATCTCTGGCCCAAGCATCCAAAGTGAAATGTGCAGATATATCAAATTTCCCAGCACTGCTCAGCTCTATCAGGTTATCCAAGCATCTCCTGCCACAGTGGAGGCTCCACCCTCAGCAAAAAGCAAGAAATCCTACCCACACCGGGGCTACCGTGACTTGTTAAGTATGATTTTGCTTCACATACCCCCATTTCCTTTCCAGCAATGCACCAAGAAAAAAAAAAAAATCACTGAGGAGTTTGTAGCTAAGGAATTCAGTGAATGATTAACTCCATCCTACCTATTAACCATTGCTCTCCATTCCCCCGTGCCTTGCAGAAACCTCGGTTCCGGGTAGCAAAGCCATGCCAAAATCTGATAGCCCATTGGTTTTGCTTGCAGAGTGGTCAGGTGATGCGGATGGTTCTAGCTTTGAGTTAAAACACATTAAGTGCAGTAATGATTAATCCAGAACCCTGGCACAAATTCATGATGAAATGTTGTTCCTCTTGTCATACTGAATTTATCTAAATGAATCCTGCTTCCCAGAGGTCACCATGGAGGAATGGTCTCTACACAGCCCTGCAGGGACAGGACTTCCGTGCACGCCAGGAGCAGGGGTGAGTGCAAGGACAGCTCTTTAGAAGGTAGCAAGAGGATACGATGACTAGATGTTGCTCCCCCACTCCAAAATGAACCATATCTAAGCCAAGCTGTGCTGCCTCTGGGACTAGGACAAGACGGCAAACACAGCTCTGCCAGTCTGAAGAGTCTGAAGATGCTTCAAACCAGTGGCATGTGCACTCCAGCAAGTCATCCCACACTGCAAGATCTTCACATCAGATTGGCCCCACGTGCACGTGCAAGCCCATGTGTTTATCACACTCAGCTGCACCCCACAAGACTGGGAGGGCTCAGGGCTGGGTTTGGACACAAACTCCCTGTAGGACCTCCAGCAGCTCCCTCACTCTCTATGAGGGCAAAGCTTTTACAGCCTTATCCAGCCAAAAATCAGGAATACTTTCTTTTTCTTTTGCCTTGTCTATACTTACTGCAAGATCCTGAGGATAGGGTCTGTTATTCAGTATGCAGCACAGTACAGCACCCAGCACTACGAGGTCCCAATCCTGCCCAGGTCTCACAGCACAATACATATGAAAAACAATTCCTAGAGCTTTAGGTCTTTTATGGAAGCCCACATGCACCATGGTACCACACAACAGAGATACAACTGAATGTCTACGTTTTAAATTGGGCTTTCTGGTACCGCTACATATGAAAAACTGCTTCTTCATCACCCACTGACTAGTGGTAAGCAAGAGGCCTGAAAGTCCCGCTCTGCTGTCGGGACACAGAACCGCAGAATGATTAAAAGTTCAGAATTTCCTCCCACTAGGAGAAGATTTTACAGGCATCTGCTGAAAGCAACTTGCCACTGCTGCCTGTCACCAAAGTCGCTGGCATGGAGAGTGACACATGAGTGAATGGCTCTTGCGTTCCCATTGCCGTGCCTGAGCTTCATCAATTCGTGGACTGAACCACGAAAGCTTCAACACCAGGACGCTCACGGCACACACTCAGGGCAGGGAGAGACCAGCTAACGGAGACCTGAAATAAGTGGATTCTCAGTATCCCAAGACCCAAAAACTTGTCCTTGCAGTATGAGAGCCAAAGTATTTCATGACCTGCACATACTGACAGCCAAGTGGGATTTAGGAGCAACCCTTGCTCGGTTCAGCATAGTGTGCTTGAAAGGGTAGGTGGGAAGGATTAAAACACTCCAGTGCACAAGTCTCCCAAGTTCTTTAATACTGTTGATTAATTCAGTGATACAAATCTGATGGGAGCGCTCTCACGGTCACACCAGACACTCGCACCGGCCCTGTGCTGATCCTCTGCCACCCACACTGTCACTGATTGCAAACTCTTATCTTCCCCACAGATGGCCAACGATGGCTTCGCTACTGCCAGACAGCCCATGAGCCAGCAAGAATTAGGACCTCAAGAAGTTTAAAGAAACAAGTGTAGAAGTAGCGTTGCAGCCAGAAGGAGAATTGGGACCCACCCCTGCCACAGGCCTGTGTCTCATCCCAACAGTAAGCTCAAACTCCTGCTGAGAGCTTTTTTGCTCTAGATTCAATAAAGAAAAAAAAAAAAGTTGCTGCTGAAATGTGTTTCATATTGTACAAGACAGAACTGCTCCCTCTGGAAGGCCGTGCTCCACACTGCCGTGGCAGCAGCGCAGCAGAGACGGTTCTTCGTGCCCTGCACTGAGTTTGATTAGGCAGAGGATCAAGACATCCTCAAACTGGCCTTACCGCTCCTGGTGAGGACAACACTCCCAGCCCCATGTCCCCATGCCCCGAGGAGCCCACAGGGAGCCGCCACGTTTCTCTCAGGAGTTGGTACCCTGGGCTTCCGATTTGGGGCTGGGATGTCCCTGGGAAACTGATGGCACTGCCTTGAAACAAAAAATGAAGTTGGGCAGAAAACAAAACTTTTTTTCAGATGTGTTAAAAGAAATACAAATGGTTTTCCAGCCGGGACGGCGCAGTGAGATCCTGCTGGCTCTGGCACCTGCCACACGGCGCGAACCAGAGACGCACAAGGTTGAGTGTGCAGATCGGAGGACGATGGCGAGAAGGGGTTGAAGCACAAGCAGGGGTGGGAAGACAGGACCAGGGTTACCAATAAGCCTGTCAAAACGAATACATGTGTGTTTTGCTGCCCTGTCCTTCACCTTCCTCAAACTGAAGCTCCAGCTTCCCGCGAGTTGGTACAGGATAATGCTTTGCTGCCTTCTCACGAGAATGGCAGAGCACCAAGCAAGCAGGAATTAGAAATCCAGGGCATTTATCCAGCAGCCAAGCATTTAAGCCCTCCACGAGCGTTCAATTCCCATAAATAACCACTACAATACTCCCGCGAGGCGAGGACGCACCAGCCCCATTGCTCAGACAGGGGAGACTGAGTGCAGCTGAATCAGTGACAGCCCAGCCCACACAACCAGGGTCAGAACTGAAAACAAAACCAAGCAGTCCCGCTTTCCCCTCTGTGTTCCAGCTGTTAGACAACACTGCCCCCAGTAGCTCGGCTTTCTTCCCAAGCTAAGGTATGCACTTGGATTCCCTGATTGGGGAGGGGAGAAGGACACAGGGGGAAGCAAACCCTGGCCTTAAGCGCGCTGTACGCAGCCTCCACGGCTGCTGCAGAACTTAGCAACTCCCAGAAATTGCGTGGGAAGCCAACAAACACACCACCAGCTCCACTGCCACCTCTCCTCCCTATGGGAACGAACAGGAGTTGCGGTCAGCGTGCGGAGGGAGAAAAGGGTGCTCCACATTGCTGATCAGACCCATCACCTGCAAGAGGAGAGGATCCAGAGTAGGGCTGAACGGCCTCAAAAGGTCCAGGACTCTCTGATGACTTATAAAATCTCTTTCCCAAGCAGCTAGAGAGTGCATCTAGTTCGGGGGAAGCTTTGTGTCCTGTAGGAGCGGGGGTGTTGGAGATTAATTTCCAAACGTTGTCTCCTCTCCCAGTTCTCTCTGAAGTTATGGGATCAAGCTACAGACTCGGATGTGTCACAGCTAATCCACAGGAAGACAGGATGCAGCAGTGGGCTTTGCTGGCTTGTTTTAGAGATCTGATGGCTAGCTGTAATTAACCCTTTAAATGATGCATGTTCTAAATTATGCCAGATGGTAGTACTCCAATCTGGCTGCATAACGTGGGCCATTACACTCAGCGCAAAGCAAATCCAGAGTAACGCAACTTAAATTGGTGGCTCTGTCAGATGCAATCTGTACACGTAATTGGAAGCTAAATTGTCCAAGGACAGTGACATCACTACCTTAACAGTTTACTCTCCTGCACACACTGGAAAGGCAGAAAGCTTTTCAAGACTTGGCTAATTGCTGGACGCAATGAGTGACAACAGGGGCAGCAGTGACGGCCAAGGGTCCCACAGTCCAGAGGCTGGCTGTGGGCTACTGAAGTTATTTTGTGCTGTATGAAACACAGATTCAAGAACCAGTGATGCTCCTGGCACTCCCTGCAAAAAATGGGGTGTGTCTTCTCTCTAAATTAAAACTTGGGAATTGTGTTGTGCCGGTCTAGCGGAGCCTCAAGTACCACCCAGACAGCTCAGGCTTTGTTCCCATGGTGCTGTCCTAGTATGAGCTATGCCCTACAACAGCTTTACTGCACAAAGGGGCAACAATTTTCTTTTTTTTTTTTCCTATTTCTTAAGTAAAGCCATTAGTTATCGCTGGTATGAACCTAATCCACCACATCTATTAGCTACAGAGAATTTTCTTAACACAACTGAACGACTAACACAGCCTAACCCTTGGCTGCTTCCAGATTTTGTCTTACCACCTCAGTTTTGTCTCCGCTAATTTTTTCAAGACTTCTGATACAAACTTTGCACTGATCCACGCAATCAGAAGTTGCAAATTCAGGCAGAGTTCAGCTCATAAAGGCAGTGACTTCATGTTTTCCCTCTGTAGGAGTAAAATAATGTTCCCACACTCTTATAGAAACCTTTGATCTGCACAGATTTAATTCATTACTTATGAATCTCCGGCCAACGTCACTTTGTTCATTTCAATGGCTCTCTACTTGCAGTTGCCTCCTGTGTCCGGGAGGATAGGGAACCTCTTTTTTTGCCATGTAGTGAAATGAGAAGGGATCCTGACTAACGGCTTCCACAACTTGCAGCTTGTGTAACAGACCTCTTCTAGAAAATCATCCAGGTAGCAACAACCAGCCACCCTCTGCAACTGCTTTACACAGGGCTGGTCGGGAGCCAAGATTTTTTCCAATGGAAACTCTTCTTCCAGGGAATCACCCTGCATGGTATTTCAGATGAGTGCTTTGCTTTGGTTTAGGAAATAGTCGAGAAGGTCTCTCTTGAATTGTGGTAGGCTGAGGTGCAAGGGCAGTTTCAGGACACAAATCACTGAGGAGTCACTACATGGCCTGCTGGAATCATTTATGAGACCGGAATGGCAGCAGCTCTGCTAACTCCTCAAAGGCGAGGAGCTCGTGCTTTTGCAGGGTTCCTGGGACCACCAGCAGGTCTCTGTCTGCGTTGTGCCTAAGCTACGAGATCCCAGAGGTGGCACAGCAATACAAAATATTAAAGGTGCCAGGTGCTTGCTCTTTCCATATCCAAACTCCTCCTTTGGAAAACTCACTCTTTCCAGAAGGCTTTCCAATCCTTTTCATCTGGGGAGGGGTGAAACACAACCCTCTGCTGAGGGCCAGCTCCACACTCCAGGCAGCACACGACGCCGTCTGCACAGGCTCGGGCAGAGCGCAGACCCTCTCACAAGGTCTTCACAGTGCTCCTGTGCAAGCGTTTGTCTGTGGGTGACAGGGCAGGATGCTGTCCCAAAAGCCCTGTCCCATTCCTCTCTCTGAGGAAGAAAGGCAGCTTAAACAGAGGTGTCTGAGGCAGTAAAACACACAGCTAAGTGGAGGGAATGCGGCTGCAACACTTCTCTGAGACTCTCTACCCTGCATCTCGTTGTGGTTTCCAGGTGTTCCCCGAGCTCTCTAAGCCCCCGGAGAGGAAATGCAGCACACACTCGGTGCTGCGAGCACGCGTCGCAGGATGAGGCCCGTGGTTGTTACTCTTACCACCCCACGGACAGCCTGGCACTGGCTGAAGAGTGTGGCTCTGACGGGTCTCTCTCCTTCAAACAGCTACGCAGCCTCTGCATGTGAAAGCCGCCAAGCGACAGCACAGAAGCAACCCATGAGGCCAAACCCGTGAACATTCCCACACTGACAGCGCACCGGTCCCTGCTGCCAGCAAGACACCGGGGTGCCGACGTCGGGCTGCACGCAGGTGCTGACCGTGGAGCCACGCGCATCCCCTCGACGCTAACGCTGTCACGGCCGGCTCTCCCCACAGCCCCACAAACAGCATGCAGACACGGGAGAGCTGCAGAGCCCCACGCCCCCACCCCCACGCGCAGTCCAGGGCCTGTGTGCCAGCACTAATGCCTTGCTGCTGGAAATGTGGCATAGGGGAACATCAGCAGTGGAGACAGGAACTGAAACATCTGGTTTTTCCAAGCCACGCTTGGAACGGCTAAGCTGTTTTCCACCCCTAAAACACAACCAGCCCAGCTGTGAGGCAAGCAGATGAACAGAGAGGTATAAAAATAGCCCCTTCTGCAGTGCTCTTTCAAGCAACACAAGGTTGCCCTACAACAATAAATACACAAAAAGGAACGACCATGGGGTTTTTTTCAGCTGTTAGAGGGACTTGCGACACGGTGACAGGTCACACCCCCTCGACTCCCAGCTCGGTGTCCGCAGCACCCTCCCGCCAGCTAACCACCCTGGGTCTGTGTGCAGCGCAGGGAGAATCGCACGCAGCTTCCACACACACGGTCCCTGATGGGACTAGACCCAGCAGCTTTCACCAACCTGACCTAAAACCAAATCTGCATGCTTCAGGCCGGACTCACTCCACCTCCTTCCCGAGGCGTGGCTTTGAGAGAGAAACTCACAGCTTTGGCCAACACAATTCGTCTGGGCTCTCGGTTTCCCAGGCTTAGCTGTTCCTCGGGTTCCTCCCTCAGGAGGACTCAACCCACACCCCAGATCCTCTTTTAAGAGAGCCGCTCCCACCTCTCCCTGACGATGAAGCATTTGCTGCAGCAGAACCTATTTAACCCATTCCCAGCAGGATCCGTGCCCCATGATGGAGCAGGGAAAGGTGTTTACAGAATCCCACAGAAGCCCCAACACCAGGGAGAGGAAGGAGAGGGTTCGCTGCCTGTCTCAACCAAAGCTGCAGAGAAAACTACTCCTTTGCTTCTGGATCTGCAGAAGTCCTTCTCCCTGCTCGAGGAGCCCAGCACAGCACAGATCCTGGGGGAGCCAGGGCCGAGGTACTGCCAGGGGATGTTGCAACTGAGCTGTGAAGAGGCCATTGCTGGGGATCTGCAAGTACCGGTGGCCACGTGTGTCCAAGGAGGTGGCACCGGCTCCAGCCAGGGCTACAAACTCCACTCTGGAAATCTGTTTCAAACCAGTGATTAGACCTCAGGACTTCATCACAGACATGCAAAATAGTATTTACACAGAGCCGAATGTGTTTCTGGATACAAGAAGCTGTCTGTATAGGTGGGCAGAATAAAAGTTGCACGGGTGTTTCTGGAAGAAAAGAGGGGCATGGTACCATGTCCAGGTACGGTTTCAAACAAAGAGGAACAGGCTGGCTGAGTCCCGGCTTGGATCCAGAATTCATGTCACTACAGATCGTCCCGCGGGCTCATCAAAAGCAAGAGCTGCTGCAGACCACGTCTGCTGTCAGGGTACAGCCTTCTCCTGGCGATGCACGACTGCAGCAGGGAGAGTCCCACCGCCTCCCAACGCCGTGCTGCCAGAGGGCAGCCCCCAGACGGGGGGTAAAGCAGGGCCACCCGCGGAACACACATACTCCGCGATTTCTGTCGAAAACCACCATAGGCGGGAGATTCATTACCTCAAATTGAACATCGTCATTTCCTTCCATCAAGTACCGTCACCAAACCAGCGTATTGCACTACCTTAGCACGGGTTGCTAATGAAATTTAAAATGACGCTGGATTAAACACAGTGACACAAGCCCACATGCCACATCTGAAACTTCATCTCTGATCTCAGCTTACTAAAGTTTTTACTAGGCCTGATGCCAGGAAGCCAAAGAAATGTATTTGTTCCTAACCTGAGGGGAACTACTTTTACTGTTAGACTGGCCGAAACAGCTGACTGAAGAGTATTACGCTTTGCTTTGATTATCTCTGTTTAAATCCAGTGGCAGCACATCATGGAAATGGATGCAATCCGTTAGGAGAAAGGGAGGAGTCGGAAAACAGGGCAGAATCCGTTTACTGGTCACGGTTCCTATAATATACCACAAACGCTACAGATGGTCAACTTGCGTGTTGCTGATGCTCTTGCTGATGATAGTTATCCCTTAAAAAAATGGCAACGGCCGCAATCACATGGTTTTTGCCTTTTTTTGCACTCTTTGCAAAGCAAGAACTAATGTTACATTTCAATTTCACATTTTTAGTTTTGGCAAACAGAGATGCCAACTTAGCTTCAGTGTCTAAGTAAACAACCGTCCCTCAATGTAAAAAAGAAGCTAGCTCTTTGCCGTGAAGGCAGGCTGAGAAGTAACGGCTGGGAAGGTCTGACTTGAAGCCCCCAAGCTCCTGTCGGGACCTTCGGCAGAGCGTGGTCGTGTGGGTGGCAGAAGCTGCAAGGGGAAGGCAGTCAGTAGCTCTGCAGCCCAGCAGTCACCGCAGCTTTCCAGCCTTCAAACCTGATCTCAGCAAAGTCTGGAGGGAAGGGTGGGCTGACGTGGGGCAGCAGCCCTTCCTCCAAACAGCAACAGCACCATAACTGCAGCCCATGAGTGGAGCCGCCAACTTTATACTGTGGAAGAGACAGAAATTTTCTCTTTGAGCCTGACAGTGACTGCCCAAACTGTGCTGTCGGCTATGGAGGGACTATTTCACAAGTGCGGTGTCCCCACACTCCTGTGTCCCCCAGACTCCCTCATGCACTCTCCTCCAGGCAAGAGCAAGGACGTCTGTCTGTGCAGCTCCCAGCCTGCTCCACCCTGGGAGTGGAAAGCACGTCTTTACTCCTGAGCTGTCCTTCTGCACCTCCACTTACTTTCTTATTCACTTATTACAACTCAGACAAATGTTCGGGGACATATGGGGTAAATAAGAGCCAAGATACAAAACCAAGCTGAACTGCAAAGATCAATCAAAGGACAACAAAGCTCAAAGAAATGGAGAAAGGGTGACGCAGAGATGAGTTATGGAAACCAGCGTATGGAAACCACAGCACGACAAGAGATAAAACAAGGAATCCCATCAAATGGCAAACAGGGAGAGAAGCATCAACAAACCATATGAGTCTGTTTCATCCTACCTTCTGATTGAAAAGAGTGATTTTCTTTCTAAACCCTCTCTTTGTGAGAGCAGAATGAAAGCAGCTGGGTGAAACGTGAGAGAGAACTGGCGGGGGCTTGCCAGCAAGAGCAGAGCAGGATCGGTGTCCACACTTTCACTCCAGCAGGGAAAAGGCCACGCGCAGAAAGCCACCACCAGTAAAGTTAAAAATTGCAGGAAATACAGGGGAAAAAAATCAATGCAACCGGTACATGGTAAAGAACACACCAGATGTCAAAGGAACCCTGAAAGATGAGGCCAGCAGAGACATGGTCTTCCCTTCTACTGACGTCTGACAAGGGTCAGGAGCGGGCGTTCAGACAGCAGGTCTGGGCTTCCCTCTGCCCCGCAGGGCTGTGAGCTCTCCAGCTACGGCCTCTCAACACGTGGTTTTCTGTCACTACCAGGTGACTGTTCATAGGTTTGGCAGCAGCGAACTGCAAATGGCAAAATCTTTAAATGCTGGGCTAGCGTCGAGGAGCGAGACACCTCGGTGCTGCTCGGGGTTATTTAATCGGAACATCTGCCACGGAGCAGGAACGCCTTCCAGCGCCACCTCTCTGGGAGATGCCTTTTCTTACCTAGTAGGACATTTTTGTTAGTACATTTTTAAACACCACCAAAAAAAAGCCAACGTTTTCATTTTAAAAAGAGCCAGTTTCTCACACCCGAGAACAGCACTCAAATCCCTCTGAAGCTTTAGGAAGGAGCGCAATGAACAGCCCAGACCTTCTGCTTGTGCCACTGCTGTAATGGCATTATGGTGACACTTCACTGACACCAGGGGCCAATATGCCCTGACAGAGTAATACTGAATTGCCTCCTCGCTTGGTGCTTAAACTGTAGTTAGAATTTGCTTATGTGATTGCTCCCTTCCACAGGCTGAATGAATCTCCTTTGCAAAATATTTATCTAGCACCTCATTTGGGCCTTTTTCCCTCTCCAAAATTTCTTACAAAAAGAGAAACACAGCCTTGTTTTCGCTGGGGATACGGCTTCTTACAAGAATGACATTCCAGGCTGCTTAAGCTTTTTCTAGGAACAGAAGTAAAGCTATTTTGCCTTTGTGGACTGGACACTGCTGTACAGACATGCCACTGCTTGCAGTTTTACCTGAACTGGATTTGAGTTTTAACTGTTTTTTTTTTTTCCCTTGAAAAGGCTTTTACTGCATCACGTAATAATACCAAAATCTACCAATCATTGCCAACTCTTGAAATTTAAATTTATCACAGACTGTAGGTTCCTGAATCATAAAATCTGTTTATTTTAAGAAGGTTTGCTTAGGTGAAGTCACCGGCTAGGCAGTGTAACCCCAAGGCTCACTGCCAAATCCACAGAAGAAAACCAGCGGGTTTTGGAGGAAAATTATGACCCCCAAATCTGCAAAGCTTCTGCAGGAGTGTGGTAATAGCAGAGCTCCTTTGATATTTTCACCTTCTCCTTCTTAACCATCCACAAATAGCATTCCACGTTAATAAAGGAAAAAATAATCTAGTCCCATAAATGAAGACTAATCTCCACTTCACAAGTATGATGATTCTAAAGATGTGTCAGAAATAGTAAATATTTGCAAGGGAAACTCAGAAAATCTTTATGCAGTTTATTTCCCGTTGAGGAATGAAAGAAGCGATACCAGCTCATGGAACAGCTAAGGCTCAACGCAAACGCGAACAAAACCTGGTAGCCCCGCAAGCAGAGCACTTGGAAAGAGATCAGATCAGAGCGGTTCTCAGATGGAGAAACCCAGAAGTGCAAATGCTGCCACTTGAAGCGTGTTGCTCTTGAAGCGCAGTTTTTTTATGTTGCACGCTTAAGACTATTTGGAAAAACAGACTTTGCTCTTGATTCCAGCCAGACTTTGCGTTACACTTCAAGAACCCGACTGTGGCGATGGGAGGGGGCCAATATTCCCATTCGGTCTGCCTGGAGACTGCTTCCAGCTAGGTATGTAGCGTCTGCAAGCAGCAGAGCTTATTTCCTTAGTGATTCTTTGGATGGGGCATTTCTTCTGCACTCCTAGTAACGGTGCTGCCGAAGTTGGCACGTATTTCTTCAAAGTTGCTACGTCTATACTGTCGCATACGAGAAGAATTCATTTCCTAGGCCTTACTTCTACAGCTAGAGGGACGGTACCACGTCTGCCGAGCACAACTGCTGGTGCACAGCCCCGACGTGGAATCGGAGAGCTTCGGCGCTGGTCATTTTCTGAACCCGGCCTTCTTAAAGGCTGTTTTCCTTTCAGACTAATAAAAAAAACAAGTGTTGTTGAGATAGTAGAACAAAAAAAATAGCTCTCCTCTATTGAAAGAACAGAAGGCAAATCCTTAAAAGCATTATTTACTTTATCTTTCAGTGTTCAATAAAGGGAACTTGAAATGAACAGACAAAATCACTCGCATAACTTCACTGTGTCATGAGCCAGAGTCCCTCTCATCCCGACAGAAATGACTCTGTACATCTTTCACGGGTATAACGACAATATAAGTACACATGCCTTCTTTCCCATCGTCAGGAGGTCAAGCAGGGCAGTAAACCTCTCCTCCTCAAAGGAAATCCATGTGCCACATCAGACCGCTTCAGCACATCTTATACCAGTCATCAGCATATTACCAGCACACACTTTTTCAGCCGAGTCGTGACCGTACAAGATGATCTGCTGGCTGACAAAGATGACTCTAAAGTCTGAATTCCAAAGACAATCATCCCTCTGCGGAGCAGAGCTCTTCCCCTCACCGCACTGCTCTCAGCAGTGTTGTAAACAAACATTTCTCCATCGAAATCAGGGGAAAATGTCAGTAACACTACCCTGCCGTTTCAGTCCATTTGCTCTAGTAGATTCCCCCTTCCCACATTCCGGGCACTTTGTTTTGTTGACCTGCAAGAGCTTTATGTCCAACTTCAATTTGTCATCGCATAATAAGATCTAATCCAAAACGTTCTGGGAGCTTTTACAACTCAACGCCTCTGAACAACAATAATATAAACAGTTTCACATGCTTACTACCAAAATTAACAATCCTAGAAACACACTGCAATAACCCCAAATCCTTAAAAAGCCAAATGAAGGACTTATCGCAGTCTTCAGAAGGCTGCCTACAAGTCACCAGCGCAGCGCTGGCATCCACCTCTGTCCCAACAGCACGTTCAGTCTCCAGAGCTGTAGATCCCCACGTCTGACTGACAACAGATAACGCAACATCAGAAACCCCTTAATAAAAATCAGTCTTCCCCAGTTAGGGACTTTCTGTAACAAACAATGGATAGTTTGTTTAGAAAAGTCTAAATGTATCCTGTAACAAAACAGTTGGAAAACACCTTGTCTGCTGGATTTCCAGATGCGCACATTTTCTGGAAGTCAGTCTAGATACAGCTTGCCGATCTACAAGTTCGTGTTTACTGCGGTACTTCACAACTTCTGCAATTTTTTAATCTATATGGACACTAAAAAGCGCAGACTTAGTTAAGAATATCCAAAGAGAAAAGTAGACCCTTAACTTATTGAAATACCAGTAGAAATTCATTCGTGTGAGATTTTTCTACTGTCCCGGGCCCCACATCATCTCTCCTACATGAATCACTCAATGCTTTTGTCTCCTCAAGAACAGAAAAGTTGCTCCCTAAGGAAAAGAAATTTAGGTTCAAAATAAATTAAAAAAACTACTTTTGCCTTAGGTCTGTTTTCTGTGTCATACAGTAACTTTGTCTAAGTGACTGAGCACACGGACCATTCTAATGTCCCTCCAAGAAACATACGTTTCTGTCTTTCCCCAAAATAACAAAATTAGCATCTGGACACAAACACAACCGTCATCCCATCCGCCTCCTTTCACAGAGATATTTTGTTTATCTGAACTTGTTAATCGAGTCTTTGGGACTTGCTGCTAACAGAACAGTCTTTAAGCCACATCCAACCGATTTCCCAACACCATGGGATATCCTGTGCGATTTCCCCCAGAACCTCAGAGATTAAAGTCGGGGCACAAAACCTCCTGCCCCCCG
>VWZZ01004646.1:551989-584760 GCA_013399095.1 Psophia crepitans | reverse complement strand
GGGGGCTGCCCCCCCCAAGCCCTGGGCAGCGGGGCCGCTCCTGCGGAACTTTCTTACAAGTGATGGCAAAAGGCTTTCTGCTCAGCTGAGTTGCTGTAACCTTCTGGTTCCTCTTTAACCACGTAAAAAATGCGGTTGTAAAGCGGGGTGGCGATATTCCTTGAGTCGCATTGAACCTGCTCAGTCTGCTGTTGAAATGTCTCCAGCTTGTGCTTTTTTTATTTTTTTTTTTTAAGGGCTCAGATGGCTTCTTCTCGCCGCTTTAGATTTTGGCGAGCGAGTCACAGATCAAACATATTTGCACCCCCTCTCCATCATGCGACCTGATGCGAGCCCAGCTTGGCGCTCGTCTAGCAATTCTGGCTGAGGCTGCAATTCAGCGCGACCCATCTGACTGCATTTCTAACAGATCTTTGTAACCGAGTGCAGTGGGTTCAGCTTGGAGAAGACGGTGTTTGCTGTGGCAAGACCAACCCTGGCGTTCTCTGTTGGAGAGCTCGGTGCCCGCAGCATTTGGCATGGCAATCGTGTTGTTAAGATTTGGGACAGTGGGTAGGAGGTGAGGGGTGTTCAAGAAGTGAATTTGGTCGCTTTTGTAGTCCGTTGGTCCTGATACAGCTGCAGCAGAGGTTCAACAGCTTCCCTAAAATGGAGCCATCTCTGTGTTCGTACTGGTCCTTGGCTCCTTGAGCTCGCCTCTGCCTGCCTGGGCTGGGACTTTCCCTGGGGATTGCCCCCATGGAACAGGAATGAGCCAGATGAGGTCTCAGATAAGCCCAAACGCTCCAGGTAGCCACAACCTCTAGCAGTCTGATTTTGAATCAACAGCAAAGACTATTTGGTTCGTATTCAGTAAAAACCTGGTTTATTAAACTTTCTCCTTCCTTTGCCCCTCTCCTGAGGGTCCCGAGCTGTGCCGGAGGCAGTGACCAAACACGAGTCCCAGGCACAGGGCTGGCTCCCGATGGCTGAGCCCTTGGTGTGAGCCTGGCCCTGGGTGCTGCTGCGTGCCCCGGCTGAGCCTGCAGCAGTGCTGGGCTGGGAGAAGCTGCCGTTAAAGGTCGCCCTGCTCTAGAACAGAGGTGTGGGAAGTTTAAAAAAAAATCAATGCTACTATTTTGTACTCAAATTGGCTTTTTTCCTCCCCTTCCCTTGGCTTCATACAGATACATTCATGGGCTCTCTGGCTCCCCTAACCCAGAACTCGGTGTGTGGCTGTGTGTGATGCTCCCACCAGAGACCCAGTGTGGGGCTCTACACTGTGGGCAGTGGAGCACCATGGCTGGATCCCTGCCACCTGCTCCCCTCCCTGGCGCTGCCCTCCAGCCCCAAAACTGGGGCTGCCGCTGCCCCTCAGGAGGCTGAGCTGCAGAGTGGCGGTGGCATTTGCTGCTTCTGATGGCCCTTGTGTGGGTTTGGTGTGACCCAGGGCAGTGCCTGCCTTAAAACCATTTAAATTCGGTCACGGACTAATGGCTTGTGGAAGGCTAGTGGCAGTGCTTTCAGGATAGAAGGAACCCTGCCATGTCGGTGTGAAGCCATGCAAATCGGTGTGGGCGCAGAAGCCTCTAACGCAGCTCTGCTGCATGGTCTGGGATCTCTTGATGTCAGGAAGTTGTTGTCCTGCCGAGGGCGGTGGGTCAGCAGCCCCTGGGGGCAGGAGGGCTCAGGAGAGCTTGAGGTTTGAGCGCAGGCTTCGGGGAGCTGCGTTTAGGAGCAGCTTTAGCTCTGCCGTGGTTTCTTTGTGGCAGGGTGGGTGCCTCCCCTATATGCATCCAGGGCTGCTGCTGGGTGGGGAAACTGAGGCAGGCAGCATCGGGAGCCGCTCCCTTAGCGTCTGCTGAGGACCAGGAGGGTGGCCGTGAGGCTGTGTGAGCTCTGCTGAAGGAGGTTGCTCACAGAAGGCAGAGCGCGCTTCTGGAGTTGGTCCTTACAGTTGGGGGCCCCTGTGAAGTCTGCCTGTGGGCAGCAGTGCCCTCCCAGAAAGCTCCACATGTGGTGGGTTGTGGGGTGTTTTGTCAGTGTGCTGGGGGGAGCAGCTCTTGGTTTTCAAGGGGTGTTTGTGCCCCCGTAGGGGATCGGTTAAGTACTGGTCAGGAGAAGGTGTCTCAAGTTTGGCCAGTGCTGCGGGACACGCATGGTGCAAGGTGGGGAAAAACCCCACTGGGGGTCCCCCCTTCCCTCTCCCACCCTCCCCTGGGTCTGAGGACATTGCTCGTGGACATGCTTTTTCCCTCTCAAGAGTACAGGATCTCCTGGGGTGGTGCTTTTGGGATGGAGATGGGTTACAGCTTTGGTGGGGCTTTCGTGCCAAAATCTGCTGTCTAACGCACCCCCCTCCCTCGCAGGTGATGCTGGTGGGCGACTCGGGGGTCGGCAAAACCTGCTTGCTGGTGAGGTTCAAAGACGGCGCTTTCCTCGCCGGCAGCTTCATTTCCACGGTCGGAATCGACTTCAGGGTAAGTGCCTGGGGGGCTCCTCTGTCCTCAGCGGGTCCGGCAGGTGAGGGACTTCTGCAGAGGAGTAACAAAATATTGCGCCAACGACTTAAACCTCATCATCCTGACCCACGTCGGCTCCAGCCGGGGCACTGCAGGGCTGAGCAACCATCTGACGGCAGTGGCAGCACAGCAGCGTCTCCGTTATGGCTTTGCACGAGGATGGGGGAACGTGTCCTCTGCTCTGAGCCCTGGGGATGGCTCATGTAAGAACGGCTGAGGTCTGACGATCTGCCCAGTGAAAGTATTTCCCTAAGTCAGTTTTGGTGTTTTTGAAAGTTTGTTGTTGTTTTTTTTTTAAATACAAACAGACAAAAAACCCCAACCAAAACAAAACTGACGAAAACCAAAATCCTCTGGGAACATTCCCTGAGCACAGCTTTGGGGTGCTGATGTGGGGGTGCAGTGCCAGGGTGGCCCTGTTCCCTGTGGCACGGAGGGCATGAGTGGTGTCAAGGGGTGTCTGAGCTTTTGGAGAATAACTGTTTCGTTGGCAGCGACCAGGGCATCCCGCTGCCGGTGTGGGGGAACCCCAGGGACAGTGTGTCGGGGCTGTGTGGCACCAGCGAGGACAGCGGGAACCTGCTTGACAGCGGGGATAATGGGAATGGGGGACAGAAGGGGAGACAGTTCATGTCCTGCAGTGCCCTGATGTGGACAGAGCATCCTTTGGCAGGCAGGAACGTCTTAGTGCCAGCCAGAGCCTTGGGCTGGGGGGGATGCCATGGTCCAGGCAGCCATGGGCACCCTGGGCTGCAGAGCAGGCACCCCTGGGGTGGCACAGCAGAGCAGCGGGGATGGTGATGTTACAGAGATGGCATCAAAGAAACCTTATGGCAGGCTGTGAAGGGCAAGTGAGGGAGCTTTTGCTACCAAAGCAGCAGCCAGCAGTGTGTCTGGCTTGGGTCGTGGTCCCCAGCGTTGGGTGCTCCCTGTCCCTCACCAGTTCCCCAACTGTCTGCTTCCCCCAAACCATGAGCTTGCCATCCCCCAAGATGTCTGGCTGGTGCCGCAGGCCCCCCTGGGGAGGCTCAGCCCTCAGGAACGGGGACGTGCCCGGTGGCTGTGCTCTCCCTGCCCTGCTGTCAGGGCACCGATGGTGGCATCTCACCGTGCGATGGCTTTTGGCTCCGTTTCAGTGCGCGCAGTGAAGCACTGGTGGTGATGCCACACGCATCTTCCCGACCACCTTTTCTCAGCAGGATCTTGGATTTCCCTTTCTTGGAGGATTTCTGGGAACTGGGTGTCTCTTGTAACCCACTATTTTTTTGGTGTGTGAACAATAACTCACTGGTACAGTGAGTTGTGGGAGAGATGAGGGATGGTTCGCAAACCCTTACGGAGAAAGTGATGCGTTTCCCTGCAGATAGGCTTTCCGTGCAGAGCGACGCTGCGGGCTTGGTGAAATTGGTAAGTTGGAGTCCATATTTTTATACAAAGGTAATTACATGGTACTTTGGGTGCTTTTAAAATGAAAAGCGTTTTATTGCTGATTGCAATGATTGATACCAAGGGCAGTCATGAAATCCTGTGACTTATTGATTAGAGAGCTGGAATGACTGCTACTGAGAAGCAATCAAATTAGGGTTAATTTACTTCTGTAATACAGCTGCTAGAGCTACATTGGTTTGAAATGGGCAGATTATACAGTGAGGAAGATCATGTGTATGCCCTAAAACTCATTATTATCACCTATGTATGGTACTCATAATTTTTCGGGGACACGGAAATAGTTTTTTGATTGTACATCTCCGTTTCCATTAAGATAATCCTGTTTGCAGGTGCTGTGTAATTGTGCCCCTCTCGCCATTTACATCACGATGCAGATGAAGCTCCGGGGTGGTAACGCTGGAGGCTTCTGCTGCACGAGCGCGTTTGGGTTTTAATTTGTGTCTAATAACAAAACTGTCACATTGCGGCTCCTTTTCTCTGTAATCCCAGAATTTGGAAATCTGGGTGAAGTGCGAGAGGCTGTTTGTGACCGCGGGCGGTTGTGGTCGGGGAAGGTGGTCGCTGGGGTTTTTGCTGTGTTTGCCTGGGACTGGTGCAAGAGGTGCTGAGTGAGGCAGGGTGTTATTTTGGTGCATCGAGCTTTTTCGGCGGGGTTTGTGGCGGTCGCTGAGCCTCGCTGGCAGTGGGGACGTCCCCAAGGCTGGGGTGTGCGGCAGCTGCTCTCCTGTGCATGTGTGACCTTGCTCAGCCAGGGAAGCCGGGAGCCCGCGTAAAGGCTGGGGACGTTGCAGGGACGGAGCTGCCCAGCTCCTGCCGTTTGTTTTCGGGACTGTCTCCGCTCCTGTTGATGCTGGTTGGTCTCTGCGAAGCACCCTGGAACGGGATGGAGCCACCTTGGGGGGCAGCCCCTGCGCCCACCCAGCCGCTCTCCACCTCCTCTCCCAGTCTGTCCACTGGTCCCAGTGGCTCTAGGATCAGCTGCTCGTTTTTGAGGGTGTCAAACCATTAGATACATGCAAAGCTATGGCTAATGGATTAGTAGGCCAGAGTGAATGTAAATGAATAGAAATCCATTTAAAATTAATCTGGCATTACAATTCCTAATGGCCCCCTAGGTTTTTTCCCTCCTACTGTTTTATGTTAGGGAGAATGTCTTGCATTGTGTTTGTTTATCATCGTCTCTTAAACAAAGATGTTGATCTAAATATATCTGGAAAATAAACCACTGATACCAGGGAAATAAAGATGATTGTAGTATTAAGAAAAGTATCAAAATGATACCTACTGGCTTCTAGCTTTGGAGATGCTGCGTCCTTTGGCTTGCCTTCCTTTGAAAACTGGTTTTACTGGGGGAGCATCTTTATCTCCTTGGGAACACACCAGCCCTCCCTGTTCAGCGGGGCCAGTGCTGGGGTGTCCAGAACGCTGAGCAGAGGGTTTGGCTGGGGGCGCACTGCTGGGGTGAGCATCTACCCGCTGTGGGTGCCCCTAAAGCAAGGCAGAGCCCTGGGACGAGCGGTCCTGCTCCTGGCAGGGGCTTTGTCTGAGCAGGGGGGACTTGCTTGGAGCCACAGAGATTTGTCTGAGTTACTGAGTGGAAGCCCCAAAGGGGAAAGCCTTCCCTGGGGGCCGGGGGGGGCAAATTCCTCTCTGCCTCCGGGTCTCAGTCGCAAGCGTTGCCCTCAGGGTTTCCAGCCATTGCTAGATAACGGGGCTTAATTATTCCCTCCCATGAGCCGGGGTGTGTCCAAGGCTGTGCCAAGCCATGGCATGAAGTCTTCCTCCTCGTCTTCCCCGGGTTGGGGGGGTCTCGGCAGATCCCTCTGCTTGAGGGCAGTGATGCGGCCAGGGCTGTCCCTGCGGATCCCCGCTGGTGAGGGCAGGACGGGTCCTGCCTGCGCAGGCAGCACAGCCATCGGCGGCCGGCCGTGCCTGCTTTTCAACTTCATGTGCTAGGATTTTGGGAAGAAGGGTCTCCTGGAAAAGAGCAGGTTTATTGCTCGGGGTGTGAATCTGATCTTTCTTGGTGCTACTGAGGAAGCTGCCTTGTGCTGTAATTTTGGGAACGCCGCAGAAACCTCGGCAGAAATTAAAGCTGTGCAGCCAACAGTACTTCTGTCTCGTTGTAACAGCTAACTAACGGGAGGAACATCTTGCCAAAGCCGAGAAACCCAAGGGCGATGCGAGCCCGCTGCGTGTCCCCTCCCTGATGACGGCTGGTGCTCGCAGCCCTGCACTCTGTCCCAAGCTTTGCAGGCTCTGCGAGTTAAGACTTCTGTACTAATTGGACCTGAAAGGAGAAGAACATAAAAGAAAAAAATTAAAGATGAGCCTTTTCTCCCTGGGAAGAGGTGCTAATGAGTTTCTTTGCATTAGCAAGGGAGATGGTTTCTGTGTCAATCAGCGGGATGAAACCGTTAGGAAGCGCCTTGCTGGGGAGTTCAGAGCAGGGCAGCTTGCTGTGTTTCCTCTGAGGTGTGTAGCGATATCGCCCCTCTCTTGCTGCCCCGAGGAGAGGGAGCAAACCAACATCCTCCTGGTGCGAAGCATGCTGAGGTGCTGCGGGAGGAGGAGGGAGCCAGCCCCGCTGCTTGGGCACAGCTTTGGGCTTCCCGAGGTGGCGGCTGGGCATGGGGAATATTGCCTCTGAGGGCTGGGCTTTGACACCCACCGCTTTGCACCAACGTGCCCAGGGCTGTTGCCCTGCAGAGTCTCGCAGCTCTCCCCCTGGTCCCCCCAGCCACGGTGTCCTCGGGTGTGGGCGAGTGGTGGCCGCGCTCTCTGCTCCAACCTTGGCTGTGCCACAGTTAATCTGCACACTGGGACGGCTGCTGCGTGCTGTAAATAAAAGCTGTCGCTTGTGACCCTGAGCTTTAAGGACTCTTGATTACGTTCAGCCCTGTGCTGCTCTGGGGGTGGAATCATCGATATATAATACTTCTTTTTTTGCACAAGCGATTTGTTGCATCTTTGTTTAGTTTTAATAGTATGTATGTGTGTGCACCTTCCGTCGGCAAAGCAGCAGCTGCTGGCTGCCTGCTGCCTCTCTCAGCGAGCTTAACTTTGCGGGAGAGATGGAAAGCTTTGCTCCAGCCATGCAGGGTGTGCAAGCTGATGCTGGCCACAGTCTGGATTTGGCAAGCCTGGTCCTGGGTCTCCGTGGGCTCAGGGGAGGGAGGTGCGGATGCCCTGAGTGCCTGCCGGTCCCCAGCGGGTGTCTGCATCCCTGCCCTTGGGGCGATGCTCCAGCACAGCGTTTGTTCTCCCTTTGAAGGGTTGGTGCAACCTGGAGCCATCTGAATGCCAAGGGCTGGCTTTTATCTCAGCAGCTGGCACTGAGCATTAGCAGGGCTAATTTTCTGATGGATCAATCTGGAAATAGTGGGAGGGAATCTGCTTAGGGCAGAAGAAAGAAATGGAAATAATTTAATTCCAGCATGTCTTTCTATACAAAAATAGCCCTGAACATTCGAGGGAAGGGACTCTGGGCACTGAGCAGTGTTTAGTCTCCTCTGTTCGCACGCTTTGCCATGTAGTGAGGCGGCGTGTACCGGGTCGGGCAGGGGGGCTGCTGCAGGCTGCGGTTAGTGGGATTGGCTTGGTTGCACCCAAGGGACAGCCTTGGCTCCGTGCCCCTGCAAGAGCGGTGGCATTCCCCCGGGAAGGGTGTCTCAGCATTGCCTGCATCACCTGGGCCTGCCGGTCCCTCCGTGGGGCTGCTGTGCCAGCGGCAATGCTGCTGCAACCAGTTCGGGCCGGGGCAGGCGAGGAAGGAGCCCCGTGCAGGCGCTGGCATGGCAGGGCTGTGCCTGTGTGCCTGCCCTGAGTGCGTGCTACCAGCAGCTCTTTGTCTGAAATTGGCTTGTTCTGCATCTCCTGTTGCTGTGTGAATTTTAATAGCAGCCAGTAGCTGATTTCCTACTTTCATTTCATTTCTCACTGTGAGGAAAGCTGGGCTAAATTTGCCCGGAGGAGTTTTCTTGTGATGCTGTCCCCCCCTTCTGCCCGGTTTCAGGAGGCAGATGAGATGCAGGCACTGGTGCCTAAATCCGGCAGCAGGTGAGGGAGGTGCTGGAGAGCTCATGCAGGGAGGGCAGGTGCTGTTAGCTGGAACATGCCTGGATTTTATCGATGTATGTCACGTCTGACTCTTAGGACAACAGCTTCTCCGCAGCTGGTGCTGGTTGCTGTTCCGGGCTCCCAGGACAGGCTCTCAGAGGAGTAAATAGCAGTTTTTTCTGGGAAACCGAGCCCTGCTTTGCTTTCAGCTGCTGCTCCCCCCTTTGCAGAGGGACACAGCTTTGCAGTCGGCGAAGCCTGTCATTTGCATGCAGGGGCTCAGTTGCCAAGAGATGCTGCACGCAGCGCCCGTGGCGGGCTGCACCCGCTTTCTCACATATGCTAGTATTTTATTCATGTTTCTTTGGCTCTTGCGTTTGGAAAATAATCAGCCTCCTTGGTGCGCTCCAGTTCTGCAGCACAGGGTACACTGCAAACACCTGTCTGCTGGCGGTAACAGCAATGGACATCAGACTTGATTCTTGCCTTGGGGAATGCAAAAAGAAATAAGATGAATGTCTTCAAAGCAGAGAAGTGCTCGAGCTCCTCTTTAAATGAACAACTGGAGTGGCATCAAGTCCCAGAGCAGGATGGTGTGAAGGTGCCTGCCCTGCTCTCAGCATGCTGGGGGCTCTGCCACCTCCTCGGTGTCTGGGAAGTAGCACCCAGAATAGATCGGGTGTTTAATCTGGGTGTGAAATTTGGCACCCATCTCAGCTGGGCAACAGTGTCTCGCAGGTTCCTGCAGCCCCACTGCTGTGTGGTGGCTTCCCGGTGTATGCTGGTAGCCGGCATCCCTGTGGGTCTGCCCTGGCCTGGGATGGTTGGAATAAAAGGTGTAATTAGGGCAGGTGGCTTGGGCTGCTCGGGAGCTGCAGAGCCAGGGCACAGGCATGGAAAAAATATACTTGAGAGCCGCTGGTGGAAGAAGGGAGGTTGTAATCTGCTTCTGTATCCTCCTCACTAGAGCTGTACGGGAGCCCCAAACCCTGTTAGGGGATGAGGACCAACACAGGGGAAACTCAGCGGGCGGTGCGATTCCCGGCGATCCGCAGCCTGTTGCAAACCTACGTGGAGTCGCTTCTTAGCCCTTGTAGCGTCTGACCAGAACGGCTTAATTTCTTAATCCGTTAATTTCTTTTCCAGGCAAGTTGCCCTGCAGTGCCCAGGCGGGTTGGCAAGCAGTGCCCAGGCGCGTGCGTTGTCACTGCGGCGTCCCCTTCCTGAGCCACCGACATCCACTGTGGCTGGGCCATCGTCAGGTGCGGTCCTGGCTCTGTGGGTGCGTTCTCTGTCCTCATCGTGGGGATGCCACCGTGCTATAGGGATGGCTGCCTGCGCTCCTGGAGCCCTCCCATGCCTTCATCGTATTTCTGTTTTTCCTGCAGCAGCATGGGAAGGGAAGTGTTGCTTTGTGCCCCACACCCCGGGTTGAGCTTTTGGCGGCCACTCGGCGGCCGTGCTTCAAAGTGCCCTGCGGGGTCCCTGCAGAGAGCTGGGTTTCAGTATGGGGGGATGGATCTGCTCGTTCGAGCATCCTCGGGGCTGCACCCATCTCCTGTGGGGATGGTGGGTGCAGTGGAGCCGCCACTGGGGATCGCTCTGCCCGCGAGCGGCAGCTGGAGGCATTTCCCTGCATCCTTGGGCATGCGGGTCAGTGCCCTGCTCCTTGCTTTGCTCCAGCTTAGCAGGCTCCCTGCAAAGGAGCAGGGTGAGGAGGAGGTTGGTGCTGGAGGAAGGCTGTGGGCATACAGGTCAGTGCCCTGCTCCTTGCTTTGCTCCAGCTTAGCAGGCTCCCTGCAAAGGAGCAGGGTGAGGAGGAGGTTGGTGCTGGAGGAAGGCTGTGGGCATACAGGTCAGTGCCCTGCTCCTTGCTTTGCTCCAGCTTAGCAGGCTCCCTGCAAAGGAGCAGGGTGAGGAGGAGGTTGGTGCTGGAAGAAGGCTGTGGGCATACAGATGGGGTGTGCCTGCACCTCTCTGGGTGGTGCCAGGTGAGAAACTGGCCCTGGGGAGGCCAATTTGGGTGCTGGAGCATCAGCTGTCCTGGTGCAGAGCCAGGCATGACGCTGGGTCCGCTCGTGGTGCCAGGGCCTGTGAGGGAGTGTTTTATGGCAAATAAAACATTTAAATGCATCTAGAGTAAGTCTAAATGGTTTGAATATTTAATGGAATACATTTGGCTTAATTTCACTTTCATCCTTTATTTGTGATAAAATATTCAATTCAGCTGTGCAGAATTGGGTTTTTCTTTGAAAGTGGAGGGGAGCTGGCTGAGCCGGCAGGGATGGGTGGGCTTTGGGGAGCCTCTACCCCACTGCTGCCCCTGTCATGGGGGCATTTAGGGGCATCCCTGCCTTGCTCAGCTTGCCCCCCACCCCCCGAATACTCTCTCAAGCCCTTGCTGCTTTTCCACAGAGCCGTCGGCTCATTTTGTTACCGTCGATTAATTATTTTCCCCCAGCAGCCTTCGGTTTATCCCTGGTGCAGCTACCGGTGATCTCTGTGTGCACGTGGGGAAGGGCAGGGTGCCGGTCCCAGGTTCCACAGCGCTGGGGAGGGCTGCAGCGGGACATGGCTGCAGCGGGACATCGCTGCCTTTCCCAAAAAGCTGGTGCGAGGAGAGCTGTCTCCAGCCAAGCTTGCAGGGCACTGACAGGAACAGTGAGTGCCAGCAAAGTGTTGTCCCCATTGGGGGAAAAAAAAAAATAAATGGGAAACCCAACCCTGTCCAAGTGGATCGGAGCCGTGCGTGCTGGGGAAGGAGCTGACGGCATGGTGCGTGTCTGAGCAATTGCCCACTTGTCCTTGGCTGGTGATGGTCCCACACGTGCTGGTTCCTATGGCAATGAGGAATTTGGGCATTGAGGGCTTGTTCACCTGCAGAGCCTTCAGAAACAAAACATCGTGTTAGCAATGGTTAATGGCCTCAAGTTGTGTCAGGGCAGGCTTAGGTTGGATATTAGGAAAAACTTCTTCACGGAAAGAGTAGTGAGGCATTGGAATGGACTGCCCAGAGAGGTGGTTGAATCACCGTCCCTGGAGACGTTCAAAAAACCTGTAGACGTGGCACTCCAGGACATGGTCTAGCAGGCATGGTGGTGTTAGGTTGATGTTTGGACTTCATGATCTCAGAGGTCCTTTCCAACCTTAGTGATTCTATGATTCAGTGTTGTCCTGGGGGCGGGTGAGGGATGCAGTGAGCAGGGGGACTTAGGGTGGCCGCTGGCAGGGAGCCCTGAGGAGGAGGAGAGCAGCTGGGGACGCACGGGGAGCTGTGGAATTCCTGCACAGGGCAAAGTTGGTGGCACCATGGGGACATCCCTGTCCCGGAGCCTGGGACTGGCTCAGTGCTGGGTCATCGAGTGCCTGTGGCTGGGCAGAGCTGGGGTGATGCTCGCCTTGCTTGGCTGCACTGCGCTGCCCGCGTGGCTCTTGGCCCTTCTCGCAGCCTGGCAAAAGGGGAGCGAAGCCATGGTGCTGCTGTGCACGCTGCTGGCCGGCTCTGACAGCCATGGAGCTGCCCTTGCTCCCCTGGCGAGGGATCTCCGGCCAAGTGGTGTAACTCATACAGTCATTGCCTTGAAGGACTGCAGAACCTCTCAAAGGCAACAGTGGATGTTTCATCTTTATGCCTGCGTCGCAAAAAGTACTTCTTCCCAATCATAACTAATATGTGTTGGGACCTCGTGCTCCTTCAGCTTTAAAGGGTGATGCCCATCGCCCTGGTCTGTGGCCGTTCCGGGGTGAGAAGCAGCCCAGTGGGGGTCTGGGGGGTCTTGGTGATGCTGTGGGGCTTTGGGCTGGGGAGATGTTTGTGTTGCAGATGCGATGGTTATGGGGTCGGTGCTGCTGGCAGGCAGGAAAGGTTTATTCCAGACGTCATAAGACTGACAGCACGTCTCTGATGATGCAGCTTAGTCCTGTTGGGAACATCTGGACAAATTTTTGTCTCATTTTGTGTGGTTTTATTTAATATTTAATTTCTTGAAAGGAGGGGACTGTCAGGAAGCTGTGCCCAGCTGCATCATTGCAGCCGAACCTCCCTGGGTTGGATGCCATGAAGCCACCCACCTACGGTGAGCCCGGACCTCGTCAGCCCTCGTTCAATCTGCCCATGCCTCGGGATGTTTTCCTCCTTCCCGTGATGTTCCTGCGCCCAAGTGACGCTCTGGGGAAATGGAGGCTTTGGCTTTTCCAGCTTTGCTTGCGCGGGTGTCGCCACGGCAACCGTGCGGCCGCCTCCCCCTCCCGCCGGCGAACGCCTCGTCCGACGCGCGCCGTTTTATGGCATTAACGCGGCTATTAGCAAAACGCCACCGAGCCGCCGCCGTTCGCGGTACGCGCCCATGGTGCGATGGGTGCTGGGGGGTGGGCAGCAGAGGAGGAGTGGGGGTCCTGTCCCAGTGCCGGCGCTGCTGCTGCTCATTACTGATAATGACGCTGGACCGACTTTGACTCCTGGCACCGTTTGCGCCTCAGACAGCTGTTGGTGTCCACACTCCTGTGCCCTGTGCTCTCAGACTTGAAACAACCCCCTGTGAATGTTTCCCCCCCCCCAAAGCCAAGCGCTGGAGGCTGCTGGAGGCACCCAGGGAGCCCCAGCCCCTCTGGGGCGTGTGGACCCCACTGGCCAGGACCTTGCCCTCTGTTGGAGGCTGAATTTGGTTCACACTGCTGGGGTTTGCTTCCCCCGTGCCGCTCAACGGCAGCAGGTCCCCGCCAGCGCCTCCGGTGCCTTGCTGCTTCCTCTGAGCTGATGACTAAGAAAAACACAACTGCGTGGCTGGATGAATAATTCAGTCCAGCCTTGCTGCTGGGGAGTTGGTAGCGAAGGCTCTGTCCGGGGACCACCTCATGGCAGGGGGCTGGTCCCTGGATGAGCATCTGCCTTGCAACAGGGATTCGGTGCCCCGGGCGATGCGAGGTCAATCCAGTCCTTTTCCTGGGTGCACAAGGAGCCTTTCCCGATGGTTGTGCCGCCAGATGGTTGGGCTTTAATGTGTTGTGGGTTTTTCCCCAGTGTTAAGCACACTCAGGAGCTGCAGGGAAGCAGCTGTTCCCCTTGCGTCGTGGCTGCGGGAGGACGGCGCTGTTTCCCCTGCGTGGCCAGGCGCCTGCCCTCCCGCCCCACCGGCCGCAAAGCCCCCGCGGGCTCACCGCTTTCGGCGTCGCCCCGTTTGCTGCACGCCTCGGCGGAAACGCCGGGGGGTTGTTGCTACTCTCGGCGTCAGTTTTTGGAGCATGGCGCGGGTTTTGGCAGCGGCACCGGCCAGCCCACGCAGCCCTGAGCAGTGCCAGCTCGGGGACGGGCTGGCAGCTCTGCCAGGCTGGCGGGGACACGGCTTTCGGGGGGTAAACCTGCTGTGCCGTGTGCCTGCCCAGGGCACCAGCACAGCGGGGCTGGCTCCAGGCTGGGCAGGGCAGTGGGGCGGGACTGGGAAGAGGCCCCGATGCTGTGGTGGCCGTGCCGTGCTGCCCCAGGAGCAGTCGCGGGTTGCCATTATTTTCTGCTGTAGCTGTATGCTCTTGGGCGTTTCCGTAGGGGTTGAGGGTTGTTGTGTGGTCATGGTGTGCGGAGGGAGCAGAGTCGGGGCTGTGGAGCATCTCAAGCCATTGCACCACGGGTATGGGCTTCCTCGGGCTCCTGTGAGTCAATGCTTTCCGAAGGAAAAGCGTTCCTGGGAGATCACACATCCCAGGTTTCAGATGAGTGGGCTTTTCTTTTTCCTCCGAGTGCTGAGGCACACGTGGCCTGAAGCCAACCCTGAGCAGCTCGAGTGGTGCTGGGTCCTGAGCCCTGTGGGCACACTCTCCCCCTGCTCAGGGAGCCCGGCCACAGGGAGGGCCAGCTCCTTCCCGAGACCAGCCATGGTTTGCTGATGCGGCTTTGGGAAACGTGATGGGTCTGGAGCAGGGCTGGGAATCGCTTCCCAGTGTATCCTGCTGTGCTGTGTTTGGGAGAAGGGCTGGCTGCAGCCCGTCCCTGCAGCCCGGCGATGCAGGCACAGCAGCCCTGCAGCAAACAGTGATGGCAGAACCGGGGGAGCCGGAGTCATGAGAGGGGTGACCCCAGCTGTCTCTGCCTGAGATCAGAGGTTTGTCTCATGAGGAGGGGGGATAAAAGCAGGAGACTGTCCTCCCCCCCTGTGCCCGCTGTCGCTGCAGGAGGTAAGTGGTGCTCAGCTGAGTGGCAGCGCACACCGGGGTGCTCATTGCCGCTGCCTTTCCTGAGGCTTTGCTGTGCCAAGAGAGCTGCAGGGATGGGAACACCCGAAACGTGCCAGCACAACAGTGCTGGAGCACGATCTGCCGTGGGGAATGAGCGCTCCCAGACCTGAGCGTTGTGCCTGCAGCGCTGCTGCAGTGGTTTTCCCGAGGGCTTTGCTGGGAAGGAACCAGCTCCTGCGGCATCACCGTGCTCTGCGATGCAGGACATGCACCACAATCAGAGAGCAGTGCCAGCCGTGGCCCTGTGTGCTGTCAGACCTCTGACAGTGGCACCGAGAGCACTTGATTTAGTTCGGGACAAGGGGCTGAACTTGGGGATCTGTCTCTCGCTGGGGTGGGGTGTGCACCATGCCCCTTTGCGTCGGGGGGAGTCGCAGCTTGGCGAGGTGGCTCCCTGCAGGGCAGGGGCTCTGCAAGTGGGATTGCAGTTCAGCCTGAACTTTCTTAAACACGTTAACACGCTGCGCTTATAAATGTGCATGAATTAATCTGAGAAGTGCTTGACAGTGCCTAAAATAACTTTGTGCCCGAGCAAGCGTTAACACACGGCAGATGTGTGTTTCTCTCCTGAATAGTACGCACGTGAGGTCAGATTGCTCCCAAAAGCTCGGTGCTGGCAGTCCTGCGGGGCCTGGCATTGCCGGGGTGTCACTGAGGGAGAGCAGCAGGGAGCGGCACAGCTTCGGAGGCTGGCCGATTCCCCGGGGGATCGGCCCCGCAGCTTGGCACAGAGGTGGAAATCCTCTCCCGAGGACCCCGGCTGTTCCAGCCTGGGATCTTGGCTGTGGTTGGGCTTTCTAAGGGATGTTTCTGGTGGAACAGAAAAATCAAGGCAATTGCTTGTGGGTTTTGGTTCAGTTTTATTTGCGAAAAGGGGCTCATCCTGCCAGGCCAGGGGTCCCGTCACTGGGTGTTTCCCAGTGGCTTTCTCTCCCGTGGACCCCACTGCTGCATGGGTGCTTTGGGACCAAACCAGTTAAACTCCTCCTGAGCTGGGACGGGTTTTGTGCTGGAAATGAGACAGCTGCTGCAGAGCTTAAACGTGATTCCCAGGACCCCGCTCCCAGACACAACCGGGCTGAGGCAAAATCATGCCCCCGTGTCTGGGGTGGCTCCCTCGGAGGGGTCATCCCATTGGCACATCCCATTTGGTCATCCTTGGAGGGAGCCGAGGATGGAGCGTGCAGGGACGGGGCACACAGCCCAGGGTTGGCTGGGGTCTCTGGGGCTTTGACAAGGGTGAAGCATTGGGTGCAAACCCAGGAGGCCGGTGAGCAGCGAGGCAGGGCACGGCTCTCCCAGCAGGGCTGCCCAGCTTGGCTGCAGCTCCTGCTGTTCCAGCGCCCTGCTGGCTGCTGTGATGGAAGCACTGGATACAGCAGCATTTCTGACACAAGGACTGGCTTCTTTGACATAAAAACTGATGCAGGGCTTTATTTCCTCCCTGGAACAGAGTAAACACTTCCCTGTGTAACAGTAATTGATGACCCATTTTTCATTCTCATGGCATTGACAGGCGCTGTGTTTGCTGTAAATGAGAAATGATATTGCAATAAATGCTCTGTAGAGATTCTTGTTCTGCTTTGCAGCACGGTACATCCTTGATGAAGAAAATGAAGATAAATATGTTGAGTGCCACATTACTTATTCTCAGCATTGGCACGGATCTGCGTGAGCCATCTCTGCCCCCTTTGTTTCCAAGGCTGCCTGGTTTAGAAGTAAGCTCAGATATTTTTAAAATATTTCTTCTATTATAAAGTAGGAAAAAAAGGGACCGAAGGGGTGAGTAATGCAGCCCAGGGTGGTGGGAGAGCTGCTGCAGACAGGCCCTTGCTGGGGAGGAGGAATTCGGCTGTGGGCTCCATCCGCTCCCGGGACCCTGTGTGTGCTGGGAGCTGCAGGGAGGAGCTGCAGCCTGCCTGCTGACTTTGGCTTTTTGGTGGCTCTGGTCTTCAGGATGGCTGTAGCAGATCTCCTATCCTGTGGATTTTTAGGGAGGGGAAATCCAGTTTCCCTGACTGCCCGCAGGGCTGGGGCGCAGGCTCGCCCCGATGTAGTGGGGACCTCTAAAAGGTTCGCGTGGCCATGCCTGTTGCGATGAACCTGCGCAGTCCTGTTGGGCTTAAAAGTATCAATGGTCTGAGTCTCATCTGCCTGTCCCCCTTTCAGGGAACTGTCCCCGTGTTCCTCCCTGGGGCACTGACTTGCTGGTTGGATGGAGCAGCCAGGCTGGGGAGGGAAATCGTCACCCACCCGGTTCTGCTCCACCAGTGCCCGGAGCTGTGCGGCTGCAAGACACGGCTGCCACGGGCAATGCCGAGAAGCAGAGCATGACTTTATTTTAAAATATGCGATCCTAACCAGATCCTCTTACCCCTAATCTGTCCCTAGGACAGGATTCTCTACTTCTTGCCAGAAAAACCTTTTATGTGCAGACTGATGTGAATAGAAGATGATAAGTCACTAATTCTTCAGTGTGTCTGTTCTAACAAGAGCCTTGACTCTTATCTCCTGCAGGGCTGGCAGCCAGGGAGATGTTAATTGTGTTTTAATGTAGCTTACATGGCTCCTGACAAAGACTAGTGCTGCAGACATCCCTGGGGCATTCGCTGGGTGGTGCTGGGTGTGGGAAGGGGCTGTGCTGCCCATGGAGGCGAGGGGCTCTGCAGGGCAGCGCAGGGGGTCCGTGCCCACTGGAGACCGTGAGTCGCAGTGATTTATGAAGGGTAGGGCTGGTGGCTTCTCCTGTTCGCCTGCAGCGTGTGGGGCAGGTTGATGCTCGCCTGGACATGAGCCGGCAGTGTGCCCAGGTGGCCAANGGTCCGTGCCCACTGGAGACCGTGAGTCGCGGTGATTTATGAAGGGTAGGGCTGGTGGCTTCTCCTGTTCGCCTGCAGCGTGTGGGGCAGGTTGTATCCTGGCGTGCAGGGGGAGAGGGGACACAGTGGGGTGACCCCTTGAAGGAGGGGAGTGGAGGGGACGCAGGGCCGGCTCCAGCAGCAGAGCGGACCAGAAGTGGTGTTTGCTGCAAGGTACCGTGTTAATCTGCTTTTTGGGGGTCTGCTGTTGAACCGAGCAGTGAGCACCGACACGTTGCTGGTTCTGAAAGGGTCTTGGCACTCGGGATCGGCAGCTGGCTCTGGAGCATCTCTGGCTGCAGGCAGGAGCGTGCAGGTCCTGGAGGCAAAAAAGAAAAAAAAAAGAAAGCCAAGGCAGAAGTTTCTATTTTTAGCTGCAGAGTGCAAATGCACAGTGCTGCCGAGGAAATTAATCACCTGCCCTGGAAGATGAATGGTCAGGTTTTCTCTCTGAGCAGAAGATTTATGGGATGAGTGGAGGGAACCGTGGTGGGGTGTCCTGGCTGCCCGGGTCTCCCCCAGGACATGTGCCAGGGCCGCAGGATGCATGGCCGGTGGTGGCACAGCAGAGATGTGTTTTGCTGCTGAGGAGGAGGAGGATCATCACAGATGTTTCCCAGCAGTTGGGCCATCCTCCAGCGGGACTCAGCATGGCTGGAGCAGGACTGTGTCCGGCCACACCATGGCGCAGCCCTGCATCCATCCTGTGTCCCTGCCCTGCTCTCCCAGCAGCTTTGCACAGGCTCCAGCGCAGCACTGGGCTGCTCCTTCCCCTCTCTTGCAGGGAATGCGCTCCTGAAACATAAGCCGGGGCGGTGGGCTGGCCGGCCGTGTTCTCTGCCGAGGTGCCACGTGGCTGAGCTGTGCCGGACGGCGGCGTGGCCGGGAGAGGCGCCTGCGCTGCCCTGTGAACCGGTGATGGGCAGAGCAGCCCCGCCGTGATGGGCTTTGAAAGCCTGCGTGAAGTTGAGATAAGAGCTCAGCGCTGCTCCTGTTGCTCGGATGTCTGCTCCTGGCTGCCGAAATTTAAATATTTGTTCTTGGTTACCGTTTATCTCGCTGAACGGATCTTGATTTCGGAAGTGCAGATCCTTGTGCCATGTCAGCTTCCCGCTCTCTTCCCTTTTGTTACCCCCAGCAGAAATAATGGGATGATGTAAAACCAGCTGCTGCCAGGGCACTTTCTCCAACAAAAGCTCTGGGCAGCTTTTTCCTCGGAGTTGGGTCCGCCAGCCCCAGGCACAGCCACACTGGGGGCTCCTGCCCGCGGCTCCCCCACCGCCTCGCGCCGGGCTGCTGGGTGCAGCCGCTCTCCTGGCTGCTGAACCCCATGGGGCGGGGGGGGGACGGCAGAGCCAAAACCTGCCCGGTGCTCACCGCGGGGGCCCTGGGCTTGTGCCGAGCTGCTGTCACGCTCCCTGTGCCACGCCGGGGCTGTGCGCAGGCTGTAAATAATGCAGAGCTGGAGAGTCGGAAAAGCTCCAGCTCCCCACCCAGAGCTTGCTCGGATGGTCCGTACCCCGAGACAGACCCTGCTGCCGGGTCCCAGCCTCCGAGCACCCCTTGCTGGTGGGTTTGGTGGATTGCGGGGTGTGTATGTTCCACTTTGTCAAATTTTCTCATTTTCAGTCTCAAAAATCACCCAATTTGGCTGCTTTAATTTTGAGGGACCAAGTTTTTAAAGAACTGCCTGTACTGAGGGAGCAAAGGGGAGCTACTCTGTGAGCCCTGACCTTGGCACAGGGTTCAGCTGTCCCTGAGCCAAGCTGCTGTGGCTGGAGAAGATGCTGAGCCACCAGGAGCAGCTTGCTGGCAGCAGCACACGTGTGTGTGGGAAAACTTCAGGGTTTTAATGAGTAAATTTAATGCAGTGTCCTGCTGTTTTGGGCAGATTTCCATATTGATCCTTCATCTATTTTTGCAGCCGCTTTTGGAGGTGGTGTTTACTTGTCTGTCTGCTACGGCTCCATCACAACTGCATCCCAGCTCCTCCCGGCATGGGGGTGTTTGTGCTCATGGAGGCAGGGGCTCTCCGGGCTTTGCCAAGTGGGAATTTGGATCCAGGTCCTGCCTTGGCACCGGGGAGCGGTCCCCCAGCATCCCTTTGGCCAGCTCACCCCTGCCATGCTGCTGTTTTCCTCCTAGCTTCCTAGAAGTAGAGAGTGCCCCAATCCATCACCCGTTCCCCGGGTCGGGAGCGATGGGGTCCTGGCAGCCCCCCTGGCCCTGGTTGGCGTGTGACACTGCAGCCCTGATGAAGTTTGCTGGGTGGCTGTGCTGGCAGTCCTGCAGCCCGCAGCAGAGCTGTTAGTGCTGCTAATTAACTCGGCCAGTGCCCCAGCCGCCTTCAGTTGGGTTTGATGTATATTGGCTAACATAATTTTTTCCCCTTTCCGCAGGAACTCGCCCCGGTCAGCCGCAGGGGCTGCCTCCAAAGGGCACTAATGACTCTTGGGGAGTTTTTTCTTTTCCGTTGTAGAAGTGGAAACGGGCTGGGGACCAGACCCCCACTGGCTTTGGGAACAAGCCCACTGCAGCAGAGGTGCTGGCGCAGCCACAGCCCCCAGCAGTGATGACGGGGTGGGTGGCCTCAGCCCCTGCCAGGACCCCGCAGCCCCCAGGTTTCTCTCTTCTCCCCCGCTCCAGGCAAAAACTCCAACCGTTTGGGGGGGAGCGGGACGGTGGGCCAGGCACAGCAGGGTCCCTCAGCTGGTCCCCAGACGCCGCTGGTCCCCTCTTCCTCCTTTGGGGCTGTGCATGCCGGGCTGCGGCCGTGCCCGGGATGTGCTATGCCACGCAGTGCCCACCCATGCAGGGGAAAGCTCTGGTGGGTGGGTGCTGGTGGGTGCTCCTGGGCAGCACCATTTGAGCCAGCCTCCATCAGAGGCGATGGCGAGCCAGAGTGAGAGATTCCCCTGGTTGGAGCTCGAATGGTGTCAGCAAGCAGCTTTCCATTTGTCAGATTAATTGCGAAGCGAGTTAATCCATGTATCCAATTTAATTTTTAAGGCTTTAATTAATGAGCTAATGCGTGGAGAAGTTGAGGAGCGGCAGGGTTGTCATGCGGTTGCTGACCCTGGGTTACGCTGCAGCCTTCGCCGGCATGGGCTTGGGTGGGCTGGGGTGTGCCCGTCACGCCTGGTGTGGTTCACCGGCACTGGGGGGACCCTGCGGACTGGGAGAGTGCCCAAACCACAGCTGCAGATGAGCTGACCCAAGAGCGGTGTGGGAGCACCTTGATTTGATGAGGAGCATCATCCATCACGGGGTGCACATTTCGGGGAGTAGCACAATTTTACCTTGCCGTAGGCACTTTTTTCCTCTGCTTCCAAACGGCTGTTCTTGTGCTGCCGTCGCTGGGGCGGGCTCATGCTGGGGCTGCAGCCAGCGGGGCCGTTGGTGTGTTGATAACGCTGCTTTTAATTGAGGACCATCTGCACTTGGTAATTTAATTTTTTCCCGCATCTGCAAGGTTCCAACTTTTGTTTATCTGACGTCCTGAGGATTATTTAACTTACGAGCATCATGTTCCTCCAACAAAGGCACTCCAGGCATTCCACTGCAGCCCCTGCTAGAAGGTATTTTAATAACATTATCAAAGCCCCAGGAAAAAGGACACATAAAAACTGAAATTGCAACGGGCAACAGCAGCGCTGAGTTGCGGGGACGGCTTTCCTGCCCGCTGTTGCGCAGCGGGTGGCCTGCTCCGAGCGCTCCCCCATCACATTAAACTGCGCAAGACTGAGCGCGCACCCTGAGCACCACAGCCCCTCTCACCGTGGTCAGGCCTGGCAGCCTGTTTCATGTTTCAGCGCACTGACACATGTCGGCTTTTGTCTTTAGATGCTTATTAGTCGTTAGCCCCCCAGCCGTGCCTTAGAAAGGCTGTGGGTATGGAACTGAACTGCAGCTCCTTAAAAAAAAATAATAATAATTAGAAGCTGGAAAGTCTATTAGCGATGGTGTGGGGGAAGACTTGGGTTCACGTGGCACCGACAGGAGCTGTTGCGTGCTGCTGGCGGCAGCCCCTGCCTTTTCCCACCCCGCTCCTCCCACCTTCCCCTCGGTTCCTTCACCCTTGTTTAGCAGCCGCCCTGTGCTGGGGGGCAGGCAGGGATGCAGGCAGGAGCCGCTGCTCCAGACAGCTCCGGCTGTGCCTCCTGCCTGCAGGAGCATCTCTGCAAATACTCATCCTGAAACGCCGCTCTGTTCCACACCGAAACCCCGGGGAATCCATTATTTTCCCAGCCCAGTCCAGCAGCACCTGGATCCACAGGCAGCCTTTAATTAGACTTAAGCATTTCCCCCCCTAAAATGTAGGTCAGTCCTAATTAGTGTGAATCCTGCTGCTGCCAGCTTTGCTTTTAATTAAGCTCCTGAAGTGGAGGTCAATGCATGAGGTGTGCAGCATCGGAGCTTCGGCTTTTTCAGCTGCTCACCAGATGCTTTGTGGTCGCTTCAGCTCGGCTGGTCGATGCTTAGAGCCAGAGCCATGTTCTCCCTCCCTCTTGCTCGCGGTGACTGGTCACGCTTGGACCACGGCCACACTGGGGATGTGGCCGCATCAGCCATCCCTCAGCACGTGGTGTCCTCCGAGCTGGAGGTGCTGGTGTGGCTGTGGGGCTGAGCACGGAAGGGCACTTTTTTGGTGTAGTTTTTAGCGTGAAGCGTTGTGATCTCTTGTCATCACCCATCACACCAAGTGTCCTCATCCCCTGCGAGGGCTGCTGGCACTTGTGCCGAGATCCCAAGCTGCTGGGCACTCAAGGACCGACAGGGACGTGCAGAGTGTTTTCCTGCTTCTCCAGCTCCCAGCACAGCATCCCTGGCGGGGTCCCCAGCAAGTGGCATCAGCAGCTGGTTGCCACCAACCGCGGACGGTGTTTGGACGAGCATCGAGCTGGTGCGGAGCCCAGGGCTCCCAGCCCCTCCGCCTTGCGGGACTCCGGTGTGGCACTGGGACCTGTGGTAGGACCTGGGGTTTTTGGAGAGCAAACTGAGGGCAGAAATTGAATCTTCTGCAGAAGGCAAACCTGCTCCATCTCACCCACAAAACAGGTGCCCGGCAGCATGTTCTTGCATCTGCTGGGATGATGGCGAAGGTGCGGATCCTCCGGTGAGGTTTTCTCAGCGCTGTTTGCTGTGCCTTGTTTCCACCCCAGGACAGCCCACCCAGCGTGGCCACGCTCACCCGGGAGCCAGCGTGCAGAGCTGCCAGAGGCTGGGGTGCACCTCCTGGCAGTGGGGACCCTCAGTTTTAAGCACTTCAAGCCTTCAGCAGCCCCAGCTTCGCGTCGTGCTCAGGGCACGGCGAGCCAGTCCCAAGCCCCCGGCCAGTTCCCCGAGTGCTTTTCAGCCCCCCCATGCCGCAGCGTGGCTGCCTATTTTTGCTGCTCCCGGGCTGTGAATCACTCCGCTCCCTCGTCTCGGTCGCTGCCTTTGAAGGTATTTATAAACCACGATCGTCTCCCCTGCGCCTGCTTTAGCAGACTGTGTAAATTTAGCGCTCTGGCTCACTCCTGCCCTCTCCTCCTCGTCCACATCCTTGCTGTTCGGCGAGCATAGATGGGCAGGAGCAGGGGTGCTCCCTCTGCCCTAATTAAAAACATCAAAACAGAAGTGAGGAGCCCCACCAGCGCGGTCCTGGCAGGGTGATCCCAAGGTGCCTGGTACTTGGTGCTGAGCGGTGTGGGATGTCCGGGGGTGGCCCTCGGCACTCGTGTGCCACTGTTTGCCTGGAAGGGTTTTGGTGACATCGGAGCTGGTGGCGTGTCCGGTGCCGGGCGGTGAGCCGGGGCAGAGCCCGCGTTCCTGTCGGTCGGAGCTGGGGAAGGCGAGGAGCGGGGCTGAGCCAGCAGAGCCCGACCGGGGTCGGGGCAGCCCTGGCCGTCCCATGGCCATGTGTCTGGGGAGGGCAGAGCACCCCACGCCTGCTCTAGAGAAAAGGGATTTAAATCGGGCATCACTGGAGCAGCGAACGGCTGCCCCATCCTGCCGGCGCGCCGTTCCCTGGCTGTGTTTTCATCACGTCCTACTGATTACTGTGCTAATTTCTGTGGACCAGGCAGGCAAATTAATCTCTTCTCTTCTCCTTCCCCTGGGACTGCTGGCTCGTTAGGACTGGGTTTCATTAAAACTTGGGAGAGCCTGGTGCAGCTCCCTGTGCCGGCAGTCGCTCTGGGACGTGGTCAGGATCCTTCCCCACCCTTGGTGGCGGGCACGGCCGCCCAGAGGGGCACCGATGGGCTCCCCCCGCAGCCCCGCGCTGCTCCCGGCTCTGCCAGGGCATTACCTGGGCAGTCACAGAAAGTTTCTTGTTGGCTTTGGGGGGAAACCCCAAGGCACAGCATGGAGGGGCACTGCTCCCTCTCCTCCTCCTTCCCATATTTGTTGCTAAAAACAAAACAGAAAAAAAACACAACCCCAAGCTGAGCTCACTGGGAGAAAAATGGGTACAAACAGCAGGAGAGGGAGTTATTTTTAAGTTGCTAACTGAATATGGAGTAGTTGGCTGTCTTTTGAAGGCCATTAAGATGGGGTGCTGGCGCTCATTAATTTATTGCCAGAGGTCTTCTAGCCCAAGCTGCTAACCCAGCAGTTCCAGCCCAACCGCAGTACATCAGCCTTGCAGACGTGGGGACTGAAGTATCCAAACAGATGTAGCTTGCAGCAGGCGCAGGGAATGATCTGGCTGAGCCGTGGTGCAAATAGCTCCAACAGGACCCATGTACGGAAATTAAAAAGTGGGGAGCGATCAGCCCGAGGGCGCGGGGGGAACACAGCTGGAGGGCTGGGGCGCGTGTGTCTCCCCAGGGTCCTCAGCGTCCTGCAGCCATGCTCGGCCCTCATTGCCCTTTCTCTTCTCTTCCAGAATAAGGTGCTGACGGTGGACGGGGTGAAGGTCAAGCTGCAGGTACGTCCCCGTGGCCCTGGTAGCAGCTCCCCCACCTTCCCCCAGGGTATTCAGGGCTAGGACCACCCCAGAAGCAGGACCCCTGTCTCCATCCTTTGCTGTTGCATCACCCACTCCAGGACAGCCTTACAAGCCCTTTTGGCTGCTCTGTCCCTGTGGTGGGAGCCTGCTTGAGGCTGGGGGCTGTTCTGGCCGTGGTGATCCCTGTCCCAGCCCCCCTGCCTCCGTGCTGGTGACCGCAGCCAGAGGCAGTGACACCAGAGCAGCGCCCGCACGGTTTGCCCAGTGTTTCCAGGCAGCTCCTGCTTTGGAAGTGCCAGAGGATGGTGAGAGGGACAGAGCTCCTCTGAAGGGATCCACATGCCCTGGCTCAGTCTGCATCCAGCCTGTGAACATGTAGGAGATTTCATGTCCCCCTGAAGCCAGAGCCGTGCTGGCCCCCCGAGCCCCAGCTATTTCTCTGACCCCTTTGCCAGGAGCTCAGTGACATTAGCGCTGATCTTCACCCGGCAGCACCATGGCACTCTGCAAATGTATCGCTGCATTAAAAACTGATAAATTAAATTAGCGGCTCCCCACGCATCCATCTGCTGGATGGATTTGCCGATTAAGGGGCGCATCAAGAGCCCTTTGCCACGCACCGTCGTCTCCACACGCTGAGGAGCGGGGAGGTGCTGCTTCAATATTTATTGCACTTGTCATTTTTCCTATTACTGCCCTTAGAAGCAAATGGCTGGAGAAGCTTCCTGGGGTTGCACCATGCCGGTGGGTTTGGTGTTCCTTTTGGTGCTGGGTGGGTTCCTCAGCCCCCGTGTTGGCATGTCTTGGCTGACCCCTCTGCTCCTGTCTGCCTTCCAGATCTGGGACACGGCCGGGCAGGAGCGCTTCCGCAGCGTCACCCACGCCTACTACCGGGACGCCCACGGTAAGCACAGCCACCTCTGCTTCCCGGGGGGAGCACTGTCCCTCTGGCTCTTTGGGGCTGTGACTCCAGGGCGGGTGAATCAGGAATCACTGGAGCCGTTTCCCTGTAGGAAGCAGCCGCCAAGGATGGGGGAGCCTCTGCGTGTCGAGGTGCAAACACCACGTGTCCAAGGCGTTGCCCGTAGTGGATTTAAGCATGTTGCTTTATATTTTACAGCAGGGACCTCGGTGGTGCTTTACCTCCGTGTCCCCAGGCGTGACCGGCAGCGGGGCACACGCTGCCTCGCAGAATGGTGCAGAGCAAGCTCTGCGCCATGGGTTCTGCTCCTGCCTGGCGCCGTGGCACCCGCACTAACCCTCCGTCCCTCTCTCCGCAGCCCTGCTCCTGCTCTACGATGTCACCAACAAAGCATCCTTTGACAACATCCAGGTATGACACCGTGCAGGTCTGTCCCTCGCGCATGAGGGGCTGGGTCACGGCTGCGGATCAGCGCTGGGGAAGGGGGGGTGTGCTGCAGGAAATGCACGTTGGTGGTGCGAACCATGATCGTTTCCAGAAGGGCTGTGGCTAATGCCAGGCGCCTGTCCGATGGCAGGTCTGCCTGCGAGGACACCAGAGGACACACAGTTTTTCCCTTTCATAGTAAATAAAAGGGGTGACGGAGTCACTTCGCCGGCACGTTGACGCTGCGTGAAGTTATAGTGCCGGCTGGAGAGCTTGCTCTGGTGAGTGAGTGCAGGCAGCTTTACTGAGGGAGGTGCTCCCTCCTCCTCCTCCTCCTCTGCACTTTTGGGTCCTGACAGGTCGGGCTGGAGGTGGCCACATCGCCCCCACCCACCTTAGCGCCAAACCCGCGCAGGGGAGAGGGTCGCATCCTGCTGCCCGCTCCTCGCCCCCAGCAGACTTGCCCTTCCTGCTGGCTTCGGTCGGGGTCCCTTGTGCCGTCCAAGTCTGCCCCCATCCCCCGCTGACCCTGAGCCCTGGCGTGGGCGCTTCAGGGGTGCTGGGGAGCGGTGTCGGAGCAGAGGGCTTTGTTAACTCTGCCAGAGAGGGGAGAGCAAACGCAGCCCGTGGGCCTGTCAGTGTGTGGTGGGGCAGGAGGACCTGGCCTCTGCCTGTCCCCCCCTCGCCCCGCTGGATCGGTGCAGCTGCTGGGGGCCACCTACGCCAGCACCGGCAGAGCGTGCTGCTAGCCCGGGGGGCAGTTAGACCTGAGTGAATGGGATGCAATTGCTCATGTCCCGGACACAGAGTACACCGTGTGCATCTGCAGTGAGCGGGCTGCGCACGAGCGAAACCAGCCTGTTCAATAGCGCGGGAGGCGCCGTGCCAGCATTGACACCTCGGCCTGGGGAGCGGGGAGCCGTGACCTGCCATGCCAGCTCCCCAGGCAGCGCAGTCCTGGCGGCAAGGAATGAGTGCCCAGGGTGTGCGCGAGGTGCTGGAAGGAGGGATGGAGGAGGGGCAGTGCCAGAAAGGAGCCAAGGGGACATGTCAGGAGTGACCAAGTGTCCCCTGGAGCAACCCATCCGTTGAGCTGAGCGCCCTGAGCCCAGCCGGGGTGCGGTGGGGTCACGGGGCTGTGTCCGTGTGTGTTGGGCTCCTGCTTCACCCCGAGTCAGCCCTCGCTTTCCTGGCCAGCTGGCGGTTGGTGCGGGCTGCTGCTGGGTGAGGAGCAGTGGTGGAGCGGGGATCGCCCGGCACTTGCCATGAGCCCAGTGTCAGTGCTCGGAGCCAGGGCACGGGCTGCAGCAGGGCTGCCCGCCTGGGAGGCAGCAAGCAGCCGCTCGCACCGCGGGGTCAGGGATTACAAGGAATTAGGGCAGGTTTGATTAGATTAGGCTGGATTAGAGGGCAGAGAAGCCACCCCATGGCTTGGGGAGGCAGGTTCAGCCGCCTGCCGAGACGAGTGTGCTCAGCACAGGGGCAGCATGTGCAGGACACAGGCATGGGGCATGTCCTGGAGCAAACCCTCAGCCTTATCCTGCAAAAGGAGGTTTAGCCTTAATGTCCCAGCTGAGGGGGAATTCAGTCCTGAAAGGCTGCTGTTACCCTTGAGACTGGGGGCTCCTCCCTCCTCCTCCCGCTAACCCCTCTCTCCGGCTGTCTCTTGCCAGGCTTGGCTAACAGAGATTCATGAATACGCACAGCAAGACGTGGTCCTCATGTTACTGGGAAACAAGGTGAGCCCGACCCCACGGCTTTGCCAGAGCCGCCGCCTCCTACCCTGACGGCCCCACAACGAAGCCGTGCTGCGGGCAGGGGAGCCTGGGAGGGCGTAAGGGGACATGGGGGTTGCTTACTGACCTTCAAAATAATCCCAAATTGCTCTTTGCTATTACTGTTGGCAGGTGGATTCAGCCCAGGACAGGGTGGTGAAAAGGGAAGATGGAGAAAAATTAGCCAAGGTACGTGAGGTGTCCGTCTGCTGCAGCAGTCAGTGGTTGGATGCTCTGACGGGGATGTAAGGGTAGAACAACTTGTCATTGATGATGTACGCCAGTGAAATGGTTAACTGGAGACCAGTCTGACCAAGAATACACCTGGCAGCACTTTGCTTTTCTTCTCTTGTCTTGCTCTCCTCTTCCTCCTCGTCTGCTCTTTTCCCTCCAAGCTTTCACTCACAGTTTTCACTTCTTTGACATCAAAGATAATTTCTGAAGATGTGTAAGAAACACCTGAGCTGTGAACCCTCACTCTGCTTTTCCTGCCACCGCGGCAGAGCCGCTCTCCCAGGGCAGGGTACGAGCTCCTGCGGCAGGCACCGATGTCGGCCAGAGCCGCTGGGGCTCAGCGCAAGCCTGGAGCTCCCACCCCCCCCGGGGACACCCTGAGTGACATTTCTGATGCTGGTGTATCTTGTCCTGCAGGAGTATGGTGTGCCGTTTATGGAGACCAGCGCAAAAAGTGGCCTCAACGTTGAATTAGCATTCACAGCCATTGCAAAGTAAGTGACTGGTGTGGTGGCTGTGCTGGGCACCTCTCCCGTGGGGGGACAGCAGCCTTTGAGATAAAGGCTGGCACTGTGACTCCACTTTCCATTCCCTTGGCTCCCACCTTCAGCTCTTGCGCTGGCAAGTGCTTTCCCATCTTCCATGAGATACAACTTGTCTCATCAGGTGGAGCTTTAACAAACCAGATGAAGTTGAGTTCAGCTGAGCTGGGCCAGGCAGCTTAGAAGCAGGCAGCGTAGGCAGAAAAGTGACGTGGCTTTCCCCTTCCCGCAGGGAGCTGAAGCACAGGTCCATGAAGCTGCCCAACGAGCCCAAATTCAAGCTCCACGACTACGTGAAGAAGGAAGTGAGAGGCTCGGGCTGCTGCAGGTCCTAATGCGCTCGGTGATTTGTACAGAGACTCATGCCAAGTGTTTGTGCGCCGCGCTCTCTCCCCGTGGACAGTGTGTGCATGTCTGTCTGTCGTGTCTGTACCTGCCTGGAAGGTGAGCTGAGACGTGGGGAATGGAAGCAGCAGCAGAAAAAAGCTCTCTCGGCCGGGGCGGACGCCGGCCGTGCTGCAGGCGGGAGCTGCTCCCCGAGCCCCCGTTGCATCCATCTGCGCTGCGAGCCCTCCGGCTTCCCACGCAGGTGGGGGTGGGCCTTCAGAGATGGGGGTGGGCTGGGGTCTCGCCGTCGCTGCTTCCAGGGCCGGGGCAGCCGGCAGACCCGGCTGTCTCTACCCGCTCAGCAGCAGCCAGGAGCGTTCTGAGGCTGCTTTAACGTTAGTAGGAATTGCGATGTAAGGGGAACGAGCAAACACCTTCTCCCCACCAAATATCTGGGTAGGAAAAGTCCTGAATTCCCTTTCCTTTCCCCACACCCCTGGAATTCAGCTTTCAGAGCCCTGGCCCAGGGCACACAGGAAAAACTTTCGAGGCAACCGTTTTTGTAGTTGCTTACTTACGTCTGTCCATCTTTCATGTGGTGTAACACACCTCCTCGATCAGGGCTTCTCCTCTTCCCGCAGAAAAGAGCTTAGCTGTCTGTCTGAGTAAGCTGCTGCTAACCCGTCTGTTGTACAGATTCCTGAACGCGTATCTGTTCGGTAGAGGCTTTGGTTCTCTCACTACTGCCATGTCTAGTACTTTAATTGAGAAGAAATCTGCAGCTTATTCTAAATACCTTCATGTAAGTGTGATAGCGTTTTTAGACTGCAACAATGCTTTGATATCTTCAAAGTTCTCCTGGGCAGCTCTTTCTGTCACCTGAAGAAAGCTGGGGGGATGCTGCAGGCATTGATTTCACAGGTTTCAGACTCTTCTGCCAGCTCTCTTCAATGGATTCCTCAGCCCTTCGGTCTGCGTCAAGCATTTGGCTTTTCGTTTTCTTTTTTAAAGCTGCACCTCTAAGTACAAATTTGAATTCGGATGAAGCGTTTGGCCTTTGGCAATTTTCTTCTTTGAAAATTCCACCTGCACAATACCAGGTGCCCCCTGCACTGAACCTCCCCGCGCTGCCCTAAATGAACCAATTTATTTAAAGTAACTCATCCTTCGCTCTCCAGCCGCCAGCGCTCTCAGCAGTCAGGTCAGACGCCGCTGCCCCTTGTTTCACTCGGGGTGCAGCCCCAGCGCTGCATTCCTGACAGGCACAGAGTCCCTCCGCAGCCACCGCGTGCGATTCAGGCTGGCAGCGGCTCCTCAGAGCTGCGCTCCTACAAAATGAGCAGCTACTGCTTAAAGTGGGTCCAGCACAACAGCAGTATGAAAAAGGATCTTAAAATAAACCTCCTGCAAACAGAGCATTTCTTTTTCCTAAATAGGTTTTTTTAGGAAGAAGCAAGTCTTTCAACTGGCTGATTTAAATTTTATTTAAATTATTTATTGAAAAACCATTCCAGTGGGAATATTTGCAGCGCACAGCCAGGAGCAGCCCCCTGCTGCCAGCAGTAGGTGGGGGCTGTGGGGGAATGCAGTCAGGACCCCCCGTGTCCCACCCCAGCAGCAGTGCTCCCCAGATCCACAGGGATGACCGGCACTGGCACAGCCGCTCCCACCGGAGCAGCAGCCATCCATTCCTCAGCTGAGACTTTCTCCGAAATAACTGCAATGACTCTCTTTACCTTTACCTGCTCTGAGAGGTGGTAATGCCTGCTACAAGCGCTCTCGTTTGCAAGTAGCAACAGAACACAGGGAAGGCTCTGCAAGTTGCTCGGGCACTGTCACGAAGTGCACAGGAATCTGTAAAACTCACTATTTCACACTGCTTTGGTGAGCTTCGCTGTGCTCCTGCTACTTGTCCAGTGTCCCTCACATGAAGCTGCTCATCTCACAGCCGCCTCCATTCTCACCCTGGGCTGTGCAGCACACACTTGCTGGCTGCAGTGAAGAAGTCAAGGGAGTGGGATTTTCTCTGGTCCCAAGCTTGCTACGTACCAGCACTCTGGCACCCCAGCTGTGCATTGGGCACTGTGTTTTCTCAGCCTGCCCTTGGCAGTGCAGCGCCAGCCCGAAGTGCCGGTTGCTGTACAGACACGCTACCCTAGAAGCTACAGGGAGTCTCCCAGAAGCCAAAATTAAGCAGCAGTATTCTTAGTGCTCCCATCAGGTTGCTGCCTTCCCTCTTCCTCGAAGGGCAGGACAGCCTTGCATCTTGCTGTCTGGAAGAAAAAGCTTACAATTCTTAACTTACTACAGTGTAGGACCAAAACCAATTTAAAAATTAATTTAAATAAGGAATATGTAAATGCTACCCTTCAGAGTACTTTAAACGTATCTGTTGGGAAGCTAACGACTACAACAGAGACACCACAACTGCATTTGCGGTACGAGACCTGAACTTTAAGGCAGATTCAACCCCATCCCACCCAGTTGCGAGCTCCCTCTATACAGCTGGTCCTGAAGCCTGTACACCGACCTTCCCTAAAGTTCTTCCTCAGACTGTTACCTGGCATCTTACATGGGCCTTTACTGCCACCAAGCGATGAGGAATTAACTGTCCAGTGCATTCAAACAAGCCAGAGGACTCGGCATTACATGCAACTTCTCATTTTTGCTGCTCTTGTTTACAGCTTTTGTTTCATTCCTGTTAATAAAATTTTTTAATAATCTTTGTGGCTACAATGGTTATTGTCTAACAAACGCCTGCACTGTTCAATCTTTCCAATAGTTCAGCTCATTTTAAACCCACCTATATGCTTCTGTCACCAGCACAGATTCAGGTGCCCCAACACACCCAGCATGAATCAAAGGGAGCTGGGCTGAGCTGCAGCACATTTTAAGAAGCTCTGGTTCCCCTTAAAGCAAATACTAATAGTAGAAATGGTCTGTTGGACGAAGTTTTAAGTTGGTCTGTGGTTTTACATGCCACCCACGGAATTTGTGAAAAACAGAAGCAAAAGCAGATCAAGTCATTAGAAAAGTTTATTAAAGAGCTAGCTAGCCTCAGGAACGCCAAGATTTAAAGCAGTCAGCTACAGAGCCTTGCACCGGAGTTCACACGTACAGCGAGAAGTGCCACCCGTGAATCCTTGCATCTACCCACCCCACTCGTGCTTCAGGCAGTTCTGCGGCTGCTGCTTTGTGCTTTAAAGCCTGCCTCGGCTCCCAGGCTGCACAGCCTGCGGAACGGCAGCCCCAGGCGGGGGCCCTGCCTCGGAGCCCGCAGCCCGCACGGTGCCTCCCCATCGCGGCCCCGCACGGCACCACGGAGCTGCCCAGCCCCCGCTTGGAACCCACGCGTGCCTTCCCCGCGGCTGCGGATCCAGCAGTAGCTTACGGGGACGCACGGTACGCTAAACACAAGCGATTCTTTATTTTACTTCCCCAAACCCCGCGCGTAGGCCGCGCTGCCTGCCCAGGCCGCTCCGGGCAGGCGCGGAGGGGGCCGGTGCCCGGACACAGCGCCCAAGGCCCCCACCGCCGGGCTCCCACGTGGCCGTTCATCGCCCGCCACCTCACCGCCCCTCAGGCCGCCGCCATCCCGTGCCGGGCCGGTGCGATCCGGTTCCCACTGGTCCCTGAGGAGAGAAGGCAGAACGGTGAGAGCGGGTCGCCCCACCCCTCCCCGGCCGGCCACGCCGTGGCTCTCTCGGGCCTCAGCCGTGGATCGTCAACAGGGGCAGCGACCGCCCGCCGCCCTCAGACGAGGTGTCAGAAAGGTAGGTAGAGATCATCACCGGCCCGCCGCCGCCCAGCGCCCCGCAGCCACGGGCCCCGCAGCCCCCGGCCGCGCCAGCATCCCTCTAGCCTCACCTCCTGGCTGGAAAGGCCGATCACTTACCCCCGCTGCAGCCTTTATAACTTCCCCTGCATCGCTATTGGTCAGACTGCCTACGGATGCGGCCAGTAGGGAGCGGTTGGCGTGATCGCCCTCCCGCCTCCCCCAGCGCTCATTGGTCACCGTCTTTCTTCTCGCCAATGGCGCCGCGCGGCGCAGCGTGGCCCGAGGCGGTGGTCTGCTGCCGTGTGATTGGCCCCTGGAGGAGGCTGAGCCAAGCCAGTAGTAACAGTGGTTGTAGTATAGAGTGACTGGGGAGGTGCCAATCGGGGCTGGGTCGCGAGGGCTGCTGGGAATCGTAGTCTTAACGTCACGGAGGCGCGGCGAGGAGCGGGCGGAAGGCAGCGCGCAGGACTACAAGTCCCGAGGAGCGCGGGGAGCAGGGCTTCCGGCCCGAGCGGCAGCTGAGCCGCTAGACGAGCGGGGAGCAGGCCCGGGATCGCGATGTGTCGGAGCCGGGCACCGGCGCTCCGGCCGCCGCCGCTGCCAGGTACGAGAGGGGCGGGGTCGGGTTGGGCTGAGGGGAGCCCCCGGCTGAGGGGAGCCGGCCGGGCCCGGGGCTGAGGGCGCTCTGTGAGGGAGAGAGCCGGGCTGGGCTGGGCGGTGGGGATGGTGAGGGCCGGG
>VWZZ01004646.1:513508-551941 GCA_013399095.1 Psophia crepitans | reverse complement strand
GGCCTCGGTGGATCCTTCCGTGGCTTGCGTTCTGCGCCCCAGCTGCCTTCCCTCTGCCGTTCGACGTGCCTCGTTGCGGGGCGGGCTTAGTTTCGTCCTTTTCTGTTCCGTGACTTGTGGCACGTGTTGCTGACGCTTCTCTCTTGGTCCCCCAGTCACCCCGTTTCGTTACGCTTCGCTTTCGTGACTTGCGTGCCGGGGGGTGTTTGGTGGTAGGCCTTCCTAACTGCCCCGAGGCAGCTGCGCATTGGAGCAGGCAGCAAAACTCGCTGTCATCACCTTTCAGACGTGCTGTTTAGTTCTGCTGTATTCCGCTGCCAGCTCGCAGCTGCTGTTCCTCTGACAGACTTGCTGTCGGGCGCTTCTCTCGTTTGAGCCGTGACTGTAACCTGATGATCCTGTTGTGTCGCACGGAATCCAGAAGTGAGGAACTTCCTGTGGTCCAGCTTGCTTTTGAGCTATGTTGCTGTCAAAGACAACGGCTCAGGCTCCCCTGGGGACTGATGAGTGAGAAGAAAGCTGGTGCATAAGTTAACGGGGTTTAATATGTACGTAGCAAGCCAGCTTCAGGCTGTTGTACCCGCCGGGGAGTGTGTGTGTTGTGAAGAACTCAGGCCTAGCAGGTGTTTTTTCAACTTCGACAATGTTGCCAAACACTTGGTTTCTCAATCCCAGCACTGTAATTTTGCCTCCCTGTGCATTTTTACCCCAGCAATGTATTCTGAAAAGAATACATTCTGAAAAGTGAAAACTTTGTCCCACGGAGTTAGCATGCCTGCTAAATGGGTGTTGCATTTTGGTTTTGAGCGTTTCTCTGTCAGTGTCTTGCTTACAGCCACAGTGACGTTTGTTGGGTTTGCAGGGAGAGGTCTGTGTGAGTGGAGGACAGTTCCAGAAAGCCCTTGCTGAGGGAAAGTGGTGTGAGAAGGTCAACCACTTCCATGACAGCCTTTACGTGGCTCCCTGGGAGCTGTGCGAGGACAGGAGGTAGTTCACCGAAAGCGTGTTGTGGTGAAGATAAGCCAGTGCACCACCAAGAACTGAGGTTGCATTGTGTCAAGTACTGTGCAGGCATCTACTAACCATGAGTCCCAAGAGCTGGCTGTCACCGTTGACACCGGGCGAGGGAACAGGCAGTGCTGTCCTCGTTGCACACCTGGGGAGTGAGAGATCAAAGCGTTTTGGGATTTCCTGAGCGTCATGCAGGAAACTGTAGGAGCAGGGAACTGTCTGCTCCCTGTTGGGTCCCCCTCCAAGTCCCAGGGACCCCATTCTGGGCAATACTGTCTCAAGTAAGGCTGAGGAGGGAGGGGGTAAATCCAGCCAGAAGGCTCCAGCTTTGTGGTTTGGTTTGCTGCAGCACGCAGCAGCAGATCGCTCGCAGGTGGAACTGCCCAGCAGAAAGGAACGTTTCATGGTGAGGGAGGTTAAATTTTAGCAAGCAGCAGTAAGCAACCTAAGCCAAACTGGAGTGACCAGAACGTTTAGTCAGGGAATGCAGGTACCTTCACTCGTAACACCCAAATATGGATTTTCGTGATGTTGTTTCAACCCAAGGAAAAAAAAAAATCCAAATCCATAGTGGTCAGGCAGTTTGGTTCCCTGGCCTGAGGGATGGCATGGTGATACCAGCCACTCTGCAGCGTAAGAGTGGTGGGGCAGGACCCACGGCTGCCCGTTCCTGTGGCAGCACAGCCTTAGATGACCTTAGGCCACTTGTGAAGCACCACAGGTAAGTTGGTGGCCCCTGATTGAAACCCTTCTGCAGTCAACTGTTCCCTTCCAGGAGCTCCACAAACACAACCTCGCTGCTGGAGCTGCAGGGAGGCCTGTGGGCTCTGGGAAGTTGCTAAGCACCGTGTGATGGTGCTGGTGGCTGCTCTGCCCTGCCATGAGCTGCTGCAGAAGTGGCTGTACATCTACTGGGGTTGGCTCTGGGCAGTGGTGAGCGTTTTGCGGCTTCAGTTGGCGTTCAGCAGTGGTGACTTCGTGGACCTTCCTAGCCCGTGCTAGCCATGACTATGTGATCGTACCTGCCTCTCAGGTTGTCTCAGCCAAGCCCAGCTGTGCCAGGAGAAAGGCGTTTGAGAGAAAATCCTTCTCGGTTTCACCAACCCCATACTAGGATTAGGTGGACAAGCTCGGTTTGTCAGAATTCTTCCAGATTTTTATGCCCCATGTCTTCCCTTCCCTGGCTGTGCTCCTTTGCCATGGGCATGACGAGGCACACGCTGGCATGTCCCCTTCCCCGTGGGCTGGGGGACATGGCGGCTGCCTGGGGCAAGGTAGGAGTCGGGTGGTTGTTCAGAGGGGTATGTGTCACCCTTCCTTCAAGCTCAGCAGCTCCCCCAGGTATCCAGGGCCGTGGCACCCCAGCTTACCCATTTACAGACTGCTCCTACTCTGCCTTTAGTGCAACCCGCGTTCGGAGCTTCATCAGTTATCTTGCTGCTTTTAATGAGGTGTAAAAGCTGCAGGAGGTGTATTGGGTGCTGGAGCGGGGTGAGAGCTCTCTGTGCAGTGCCCTGCTCTCGGAGACCCTCAGCCTCGGGAGCATGGTGTTCTCCTGTGTAGGGTGGGTGTCCCGGCAGTAGAAGTCCCTCACCATCAGTGCCTGTCTATCAGGTTAGTGCTGCTCACCAGCTCTGCCTTTTTGTGGTGGTTGTTAGTTAACTGGGTTTCCCTGGATTGTCTCTACAAGCAAAGACTGTGTTTCTGTTTGTTATGCTGCTTGATATTCAGTCTTATGAATAGTTCACAACTGTCTAAAGAGGGTGAGAAACTCAAACTCCCTTTAAAGTGAGCAATGGACTATCCTGTCCCTGGAGATTTCTCTGATCAGAGGAATAAATCTGTGTGTGCTAAGAGAGTAGTTATTTTTTCTGCACTAGACTAAACCCTCTTCAGTCTCGGAGCAGCCAGGGCAAAGCTGCGAGGGAGCACGGAGATTGGCTGAGCTGTGGGATTTTCCAGCTGAATTTACATATCGCCCACTGCTCTGCATGCCTTTCTGTTTACATCACTTAAGAGCGATACACACATACACGCACACAGATAGCGGAAGAGACATTTTGACCGAGGAAAAGCCTGCCCACAGCTGAGGAACTTGGTCATGGTGGCGTCTTGCCGGGTTTCACTGCTCCATGCCAGCTTGGGTGGCTGACGGTGAGTTTCCTCCAAGGTAAAGTGTTTGCCCTGGGTGCTGGCTGGCCGGGCTGTGTTGGCAGGGCTCCCTGGAGGCTGCTGTGCTTTAGTGGACACGGTAGTGAAAGAGGAACTGTTTTCATGCCTGGGTCTAGATCTTAGTGAAGCGGCAGGAGGTATCTGAAATCCAACGCCAGTTTAGAAGTGGGTACCTGTCGCCTATCTAACAAGCTGGAGCTGTATTATGCTGATTTTATGATCCTTCAGAGTGACCTTTGCGAGGACGTGTAACGCATGACTGTGCAGCAACCCAGCAAGTGTTTTCTGAGGTTGCTTCTGGTGGTTTCAGAAAGGGGAAGTCCTTGATACTTTTTAGGTGAAGTTGTGAGCGAAGCAGCCAAGTTGGTGAGAAGAGGCAGTATCTCTCACCGCCTGCCCCTTGCGTCCTAAGTCATTGTGGCTACAGTACAGCTGCTAATGGTACATCAGGGGAGTAGTTTAAATACAGCTTTCCTAGCATGGTATTAGGTGCTTGTGGGACACTGAATAGTGCTTCTGTCCGAAAGTTGTCAGTAGACTTGCCTTGCTGGAAGTGCCCGCATCCACTGATTGCTTCAAGAATCGAGGATTCAGTGCTTGTTTATCAGGGGACAGGACATCACTAGTTTGATTGTATTTTGCCCAGCTGACGTGCTCCCTGTACAGCACTCCAGCTTTCTCCCTTTCTCCGTTACTGGTTAACACTCGCTAGCAGTGAGTGTAGCTGCCTTACGTTGTGCTCTCCTGCTTGTTCTCAGTTGCAAAGTCCAAGGAAACTGTACAAAAAAGGAGCAGGTGACTGGAATTTACTGAGTGGGGGTTTTTTTGTGTGGTGGGTGGTTGGGGTTTTTTTGTGAAAGAGATGATGAATTTCAGATGGATCTTTGAAATGGTCTAATTGCACCCAGAGGGCTAGCAAAATCGTGTCATGAAGTTTCAAAGCTTTGGAGGATGTTGGGGGATGTTGGGAGGGAGCGGGGAGTGGGTGTAATACGTTGTACATTTTGAGTAATGATTATAGGTTCGGGTTTCTTGTGACTTTAATCTGGAAGAATCTCATGATGTGATAGGAGCGGTTAAACCTTTCCAGAGACATGCAGTCACTGGTAAGGCAAAGCCGTTTGAAAAACCCTCAGTGACTGCACAGCTATTGAGGAACAAAGTAGAGAAACAGTTTTGATTGCTTTGGGTCTAGCGGGGTGGCTCCAGGAAAGGGGAATGCAGCAGGTGAGACAAGCGTTCCTCTGGCTTCCTTGGAAGACATGGGGTACAGCATCTGCTAAAGACTTAGTGCATTTATTGGTGTTTAGCTCCTGTCCCAGACCAGCTGAGAGCAGCTTTTGAACTCTGGTAAATTATCAGCCAAGGGTGGGACTAGAATGGCTGAGGACGGGTTGGTTTCTGTTTTTCACGGGCAAGTGTCTTGGTCGCAGCCTTGCTGAAGTGCTCATGTCGGCACTGCACGGGGCGGAGGTGAGGAGTGCACCAGGAGTTCTACATCTGTTTGTACAGGGGTTTTCTGTGTGAGCTCCTGCTGCTCCTGAACTGATCGACCAAGATCGAAGCCCACCAAGCAGAGGCTTTGCTTCCTCATGTGCTGTCCTGCCAGGCTTTGGTGCTGACTTGGTGTGTCTTAAGACTATTTTTAAAATGAGTTACAAGCCCATCTATTTACCGGATTCCTGCTTGCAGCAGGGAAACCAGCAGCAGAGCTCAGCTAGTCTGCAGGACCCTGTGGGGTCTTGGCAGCTGCTTGCTCTCTGTCAAGCACGGCTGAGGAGGACCAGTTAGCACCAGTTCTGGTCTGATTTGTGTAGGTGACTATTCTTAGCTTTTGAAGTGTGATATCTTATACCATGACCTGCCTTGTGCAGAGGAGATGGCCGTTCCCTCTCAAGAAACAGCAGCAGGACTGAGATTTTGTACGGAAGGGGTAGGCAGTTGTTGTTTTGGGGGCTTGACGGTGGGGTTTTTCCTTTCTTTTTTTTTTTTTTTTAACTTAAATCCACAATTTAATAATGTGAAGGTCCCTGAGTGGGTCTGATTTTTGAGTGAGGATGTGGGAAAGATCACAAGCTGTGAAAGGAACAGCATGCAGTGCTGTAATGTTAGGGCCAACTTTGAAAGCACCTTTTGATTAAGGTCTTTGTGTGGAAGAGCTGAGTGTGCCTGTTTCTGCCAGCCCTGCCACCCCAGCAGTGACCACGTAGGTACTGAGCCAAGACAAGCTGATCTCGGTTGCAGGGCTTGGGCACTACCGAAACCTGGTTTGTGGCTTCATGCATAAGAAAAAAGGTTTAATAGCTGTATGCTTTCAGGTTTCCTAACATGGAAGTAAAGCTTCAAGTATAGCTTTTGTGTTATGGAAACAGTGTTGAACAATGGCCTCTGTTCTAACTTCTAGCCTGGTTTTATTTTCTTGGGAAAAATTAGGTGCTTTGTTCCACCAGAACAACCACTTTTGATCCAGTGACAGGTACATCTGAAACTTACTGCTTCAGGTTTTAACATGAAGTATTACAAAAAGTTTTTCTATACCAAGGACTCGTTACCCATTAGGAAAAGCACCTAGCACAGAATTATTTACTTTTCTGAACTGCATTTGCACAAAGGAATGACAGTGTTCAAACAGCTGTTGAATGTGCTCTCTCAGCTCTGCAGCCAGTTGGAGCACTGGTAAAAATATCACTTTTATTTTTATTGATGACAGCTCAGTACAATTATGGTCTCACTTTAAGTAGCTCAGAAAAGTTTGTATGACTTCTAAGAGCAATGCAAAAACTTGTAAACAATTAAAAGATTCTTTCTGTTCCACAGAAGCTAAGGCCTACCAGATGGAAGTGCCATGCTCTGTTGGAAGGGCTAAACTTCTGTTCACACTTTGGTTCTTCTAGTACTGACTGCACCTCTCAGCGTACGAGTCTGGTCTTAGAGAGGTCACCGGAGTGTAAGAAATGCCCAGGTGGGTCAGAGCATTGCTCTGCCTAGCCCCAGGTCTGTCTTCAGCAGTTCCGAAAATGGATGCTATTCATGGAGAACGCATGAACCTGACCACATTCTGCCATCCCTTTGCCTCGTATTGTCCCACCACTCAGAGCAGTTGGACTAGGGTTTACATCTCATTCATCGTTTTATTTGTCAGTCCCTGAGGTTTCTCCGACTACTCTGTGGCTTTCTTCTGAAGCAGAGAGCAGAACTGCTACAGCACTCAGGAGACAAGTACATCCAGGTTTTATGTAGCACCCAAATGACACCCTCATGGTTTCTCCACAGCTTTTGTGATGCTGCTCAACGTTTTGTTGGCCTGTTTGCTGCTGCTCTCTGGGCTGAGAATTGCAGCTAACTGTCCATGGAGACTCCAGCATCTCTTTTCTGAGTTGGAGCAGCCAGGGCAGAGCTGAGCATTGCACAGGCCTGCTTTACATTATTTTTCCCTAGATGTATTGCTTGACATGTCTATAAAAGCTCACCTGCAACCTTTATGTCGTCTCAGCTTTGTGAGGTGGTTCTTGAGTTCCTCACCATCAACACAGTATTTGACTACTCAAAAGATTTTAGTGTCATCTGCAGACTTGACAATTTTGCTGCTGGCTCTTATTCAATGTCTTCACCTGTGACCTTGGAAAAGCTTACTCAGCAGTGGTTATTGGGGAACTGTTGCGTAGTCTTCCCTAACCATTGAGCTCCACCCTCTGCTTCCTGTTCTGTGACTGCCCTGAGAAATGTCTATCTCAGTGATCATCTGTAGCTCACATGCACTCTTATGGCCCGCGTTTTACAAGTCAGACTAGATGCTGATAGCCCTTGTCACCATGTTCTTTAAATCCTGTTAATGCAGTTTGCGAGCACTTAGGAAATGAGTGCTGTTTCTACCGGAAACACTGACCAAGAAAGCCAGAGTGATTGTCCCGTGGTTGTCTCTGTAGAATAGTTGGCATTTGAGCTGATGAATCTTGTCTCGTTTGTGCTTTGGTCGGAAACTTTCCCTTGCAGGTTGCTGTGGGCCACTGAGAATCAGTTCACAGGTAGAAAGTGTGGGCAACACCTTGGTACTGCAGAGGGACAAGGTGGACAGAGCTGGCCCAAGCTGGGCTGGAGTTACTCTCCCTGATACCTCCCCTAGAAGAACCCTGGGCTTGCGAGAGCTTGCGATGCAGCCGAGGAAGGGGTGTAGTCCACAAACCCACACCGCCCACTCTCCGGACCTGCTTGCCTTGCCTTGCCTTGCCTTCCCTTGTCCCGCCGAGCTGGGCTGTTGGAGCAGCACGGTGCGCTTGAGCTTTTGTCATAGTGTTTCCCCAGCGATGTGGCAATAATCTCAAGGATGTGTAACCCTTCCCGTTCTGGCAGCAGTGTTGTAAGAGGAACAGAAGCTTGTGTCTTGTGCCATAAATGGCCAGGCAGTGAAATAAGGAAATGCACGTCACCCACGGCCTGCTCCCCGCTGGAGCAGGATAACCCCATGCCTGCCCTTCCCACCAGGCCAGCCGCACGCATCGGCCTCGCTCTCCAGCAAGCGCTCCTGCTGTGCGTGATTTTGCCAGCCCAACAGTTTCCACAGGAGTGAATAACCTTAGAGACAGCTTCAGTGAACTGAGGGAGGGGAAAAAAGGAAGAACAGAGCAGATGCAGGACATGTCACTGAGCTTTACGGGCTGCAGGACATGTCACTGAGCTTTACGGGCTGCTGACTGCATAAGGCAGAGACGCTTGCAGGTTTCTTGGCAAAGAGACGCTGTGCAGCGTGGGGCGTTGCGTCTGCCAGCCGCTCCCCAGCAGTGCCATCCTTCACGTGTGGGATCCAGTGCCGTGCCCGTGCCTCGCCCCGGAGAGCAGCCGGAGCACGAACCCCAGCAGTGCCATTACACCTGCAGTGGTGTGGTTCCCACGTTAGGACCTGGCTCCGAATCTGGAGCAGGCAGGTTATGTGATGTTTGTGAAGGACGGGATACTCTGCCATCCCTTCTCCTAATGCTGCGTCCCTGCTCAAAGCCTGGGCCTTGATCTTGAGGTTGGTTGTAAGGATCTTTTGCTGAGTGTTGGGAATAGCCGGGGGTGTATGTGTGCGCTCTGGGGGCTGAGAGGAGGGGAGACCCTTGAGGTACCCGTGTCGGTCCCACCGCACCCCTGTTGTAGGCAAACTCTTCAGCACGGGCCAGAGGATTACCTGGGCCACTGGTCCCCAGGGGTGACTCCCCTCCCTGCTCTGAGGTGCAGCGGTGGGCTTGGCAGCAACCTGCAACAAGCAGCAGTAAACTGCTCCATTCCTGCTCTCATTGGCCTTTGCAGTGGGGAGAAGGAGCACTGCTTTCCCCAGCTGTCTCGGCAACTACTGGTGGGTGCGTTTTTCCTTGCCTGGAGTACTAAAGTAGGAATTTTAAGGCTTTTCTTCTTGCTGAGTCTCAAAAGCCTGAGTTGATCCCTGTGGTGTGTGAATGCTGAAACTTAGCCCTTCCCTCGCATCTGGTTACTATCAGCCATGTGATTTAGCAAATACAAGGTCCCCGCATCTTCCTTCCAAAATCCAGGGCAGATTTTTTCCTTTTTTTTTTTTTTTTTTTTTTTTTACACTGGGAAAAATACTAAAATTGCATGTTAATAAAAAAAAACCCAAACTCCAGGCAAGGAGAGTCTGGATCACAGTCTGGGTTCCCAAGCCGATCTCCAGATGTGTGGGTCCACACATCTGTCTCCAGTTCAGAGGGCAGAGCCCTGCGCTGTTGTGCTCTTCTTTCAAGAGTTCTTGTCTTTTCAGAGCGAACAGAGCCTGTCTTCTCACTGCAGGTGTCAGGGTGCCGCTGCAACCTGTTTTGCTGTAAATCATAACCTGACCCTGTAGAGTCCTGGGCTGGAAAACTGGGAGAAAACTGGGAGAATGTTTCCAGTATGAGGGCTTCTGACCTGCTACTCTGTGGAGCTGCTGAAGATGCTCAGGGGATTTCTGGAGCCCCTTTGTGTTTGGTCCTCTGAGAAGAACTTAGCAGCCTGAAAGACTGCAATTTCCAGTAAATCTTAGTTTTTCTTCTAGGTTGCAGAGCACATGAGTTTTGTTACACAAAATATTTGATATTTCACTGTGTCTGTATCTCCTCAGGACATGGCTCTGATCAGACCCCGCAGGTTGAGCAGCCCTGCCTGCAGTCAGAGCAGGGGCAGGAGCTGCCCGTGGCCGGTGCAGGGTGCCCCAGGGAGGGACACGAGCCACCCCGGAGGGATGCTCGTCTGCTGGGGCTGGGGAGCACAGGACGGTGTAGCTGACAGGGTTCAGATGCCAAACCAGGGTTCAGAGATCTGGTGGAGGTTTTTGGAAGTGCTGTAGGAAGCAGGTATTAATGTCAACAGCAACAGCTTTTTTTCTGCCTCCTTTTAACTTCTTTGATAACAGTTGGAAAAGGCCTTTCTCAGTACCTCTTGGAAGAGAGCTTGAGATGTGAAGGAGCTGTCAGACAGTGCTCTGGAGAGATGTCTGCTCTATTGAAATGCTTCCTATATATGGTGGATGCAGAGATTTGAGCTGAAGTCAGATATTCATGTGGCAGCTGGTGTTCTGCAGCCTGGCTGATATTCTACTTGACATTTTTTCCATTGCTTGCATTCCTCTGGTTTCCATTCAGAGAAGACATGAAGCAGGCTCCCTGCTGCTGCTTGCAGGTAGGTTGCTCAGCCAAGCTGCAGAGTGCAGGACATGCTTATAAACAATGAGTGGAAAAATCTCTATATTCCAGCCCATCTTCCCTTTCTCACTTTGGATTCATCCAAGATCTGTTGAAGTTGGAAGGCATTTTGCATCCATTTCAGTGGGCCTTTGGGACAAGGTGAAACTGGAGCTGTTCCTCCTTAATGCCTCTCAACAGTAAGCAGTTCTGTGGCCTGCTGGGTTACCTCATGATCTGCACCACGGTGGACACCTCATAGCCTGCACAGAAGTTGCAAAGGCAGTTATTTAAAGGGTCATACTCATCCGCGGCTGACCAGCCATAACTCACTGATTGCAGTAGCTCAAGTGCCTGTATGTTTGTTGCACATCTGATCCTACGTTTAATGATATTACAACACTACTCAGACTGTTAGTTGTCCTCATTCTGTCTCTTCGTGCTCCACAGTGAGTGTTCTCCCATTGCTTTTTCGAGTCTCCATCTGTTATGTTTGAAGGCAATACGTACCCTGAAAATGAGAAGGGGATGAAGCTTTTGCCTGAGTCTCCAGACAGCCCACAATCCTCCATAAGGATGGGCTTCCTCTCCTCCCATCTGGGAGTGATTGTTTGCCTTAAAAACCCAGTAGGAATATTTGATATGCGATGTTCCCTTAAGGCTGTCAGGACTGGAGAGGTGGGAGCATACCTCTGTCTTGTGAGCAGTGCAAGACAGAGGGTGTTTGTGTAGACGCTGCTGAGGTTCTCTGAAGAAGGAATAATGAATTCATAGCCCTGAAGAGTGAGTCCCTCTATTTGCACCCTAGTGTGGGAGGAGAAGCGTGGTGAATCATAGAATCACAGAATGGTTTGGGTTGGAAGGGACCTCAAACATCACCTAGTTCCAGCCCCCCTGCCATGGGCAGGGACAACCCCTACCAGCCCAGGGTGCCCAAAGCCCCATCCAACCTGGCCTTGGGCACTGCCAGGGATCCAGGGGCAGCCACAGCTTCTCTGGGCACCCTGTGCCAGGGCCTCAGCACCCTCACAGGGAAGGATTTCTTCCTAATACCTAATCTCAATCTATCCTCTTGTAGTTTAAACCCATCCCCCTTGTCCTGTCCCTCCCTGCCCTGGAACCAGCCCCTCTCCAGCTTTCCTGGAGCCCCTTTAGGGACTGGAAGGCTGCAATTAGGTCTCCCTGGAGCCTTCTCTTCTCCAGGCTGACCAAGCCCATCTCCCTCAGCCTGTCCTCGTAGCAGAGGGGCTCCAGCCCTGTGATCAACTTTGTGGCCTCCTCTGGACTCACTCCAGCAGCTCCATGTCTTTCCTGTACTCAGGACTCCAGAGCTGGACACAGCACTGCAGGGGGGGGGTCTTACCAGAGGGAGCAGAGGGGCAGAATCCCCTCCATTGCCCTGCTGCCCACGCTGGGTTTGATGCAGCCCAGCACACAGCTGGCTTTCTGGGCTGCCCGCACACACTTAGGTGTATTGTTAGACATAGGGAACCTATATAAGAGGGGATATGTATATGTTATTAGATATGAGATAATGCAACCTTGAGGCATGAAATCACAGGAAATGTGGCAGGCTGTGTCACCACTCACAGAAATAATTGCTTTACATTATTTATGAGCACTGCATCATCTGGAGGCCCCAGCTAAGGTGGAGACCTTTTTGTGCTAGATGCTGCACAAATGTCCAAAGATTCTTTCGTCTTCAGACTTTGTAGTCCAGATATGCTGTGCAGAAGAGGTAAACGAAGGAGACTTGTGCAGGGAGGAAGCAGAGCGCTCCAGCGGCTTGTCCAAGGCTGAGGGAGTGAGGGGCTGAGTGGGGTTCAGGTCTCGGGGGCCATGACCAGTGTGCATCCAAAAGCTTTGGCTCCCCTCTTCCCCACCACCCAGCCTCCCTGTGCCTTCTGCTATCTGTGCTCTAAGGAGCCACTGAAAGGAATAAAAGGATCCTGATGGCCAGTGCCAAACTTCTCGCTTGCTGGAACGCAGCTTTAAACTCGGCAGGTCTCCACGATGCAGCAGCACAACACTACTTCATTCCTGCTGTTCTTGAGACTACTCCAGCAACTCTGCTTAGCATCTCCTAAGGGATCTGGCATTTGCAAACGGCCAGGACAGTGCTTTCAAATGTGTGGAAAACATTATCCAGATCCCTATTTTTAAGATGGTCTTGGGTTTGGTATTGAGATTTTTGGTTGGTTGGGTTTTGGTTAGGTTTTTGTTCTTTTGTTTTAGACTGCAACTTTTTTCGGGGGTTTAGACCTGAGTGGCAGTTCCCTGGGCTGTGCTGCTGCTGTAATCTGTCTGCCTGACAGTTGTCCGATAACGAACTGCAGCGAGCAGTACGAAGCGCTGTGTCAGGCGTGGCTGAGCTGTTGGCTGTTAGCGGAGTATTGGCCGAGGACATCCTGAGCATCGCCTTTGCAATGTTTAAAATGTAAGTGCAGGACACGACCAGCCCTGTGTGCAGGCAGCCTCATGCTGGAGCTCACGGGGAGGCTGGGTACGCTCTTGGGCTGGGACTAAGGCGGCCTTGGGCAAGTCCCAGGTCACAGCTACGTTGCATGGTCGTGTCTCTGTTTCCCTTTCTCTAAAATGGAGAAATTACAGTGGTCTCCTTTATAAAGAGCTTGGAGACTTAGAACTTGTTACTCTCAGATAAGAGAAAAGTAGTTGCTAGAAACACTCAAGACACTTTACCTCCCCAGAAGTTGGCAATGTGAGCAGAGGGAGTGCGAGAGCCTGGCCAGAAAGCCTGGTGCCACCTCAGCAGGGAGCAGGGGCTCTGCATCGGCTGATTGCAGGCATCTGCAGGGTGTTTCTCCCGAGGTGCCCTTCGCTGCTGCTCTTGTCCTGCAGAAAAGGATTTTGGTTATGTTTTAGTAAACCATTTTTGGCCTGTCTGTCCTCACTGCAGATGTCTGTCTGGTCTGTCTGTTTAGCCCTTGGACTCTGCTGCTGGCAGTGAGAATACCGAGACTTAACTATACCTTGGACAGAAAGGGATGTCTTCATCAGGATCTTTCCTGAGCAGCTTATTCCTGGAGTGCAGGGTCCCTGTCTCCTTGAGCACACTAGGACAGCCTGCGAGTGCAAGCAACACCTTTCAGCTGCAAGGATGAAGAGGCAGCTTGGCAGGAGAGCTTGGTGCCTTGCTGAACCCTTGTCTTATCTGATGGAGACTTCTGCTCAAACCAGAAGCATCTCTGTGTGATGGCAGGGAGGAGGTGCAGCTCTTTCCTATGGGTACCCTTGCTCTGAAGGAGACTTGAGAACACCTTGTCAGGTTCGCTGGGACAACAGTGAAATTTTGTGCCCTGAAGCCAGCATCAGGTTTCAACAGAGGTTAAAGAAAGCAAACTCTGTGTGTTTCTGCAGATCATTATTGTGTAATACTTGACTTTGCAAACTTGAACACGGCAAAAAACTGTGTAAACAATGGAGGAAGAGAAACGACCCCTCTGACTTCGGGAAGGGGGGAGGCTTTCTCCTTCTGGGTGATGATCCAGACTTCCCTGGTTGTTTCTGAGCAGAAACTGAGAGTGAGATCCAGAATCATAAACATGTTACTTGAAGTAAGGTTTCTTTCATGGTTTCCTTGACCTCGTAGCTCAGTGTATACTGGAAAGAACTCCTTTAATGCAAATATAACTCAATCAAATGTGGGATTTTTTGCTTTCTGCTAAGATCTAGCCCTGGCTTTTGTAAAAGTTCAGCAGTACAACCCAGGGCTTTTGAATTAACCAGCAAAACTCCCACTGACTGCCCTCCACGCAGCCAGCTCCCCAGCACGCTGAAAGATCACGCTTGTGTCTGTGGCCCCAGCAGAAATCCCCCTGGCTGCCACGGTACCATCTGCTCTGTGTTTGCTGTTGCTGTCTTGTGGAGGGGGCTCCCTTTTAGGACCCTGCCTAGCAGTCGCTGCTCTCTGCAAAGTGTTTTGGGAAGCAGCAGGCAACCTGCTTTCTGAACTACGCTCCAACTGGAGAAGGAGGAAAGACCAGATGCAGAGCCTGCATTAGGGCTCTTCTCTGCTGGGACTGTCAGTCACAACTGGTACATACTCTCATTTTGAAAAGATGATGTGTATCGTGGCCAGCGGGATGCTGTCCTGGAGTGCTGTTAAAGCAGTTGTGTACTTGTAAAAGCAGCTAATGGTTATAGGTGTTCCAATATTTGGGCAATTAAGGAGTTAATCTAAGAGATAATCGTATTTTTAGAAAATGCTGAACACTCATCCAGGAATGATTTGAAGGAACCTGACTATGTCCTTGCCACTTGCTTCTGAAAATCCAGGTTTGTACGAGTTCGGGTAAATACTTGGACTTCATGCTACAGTAGAGTGTTCTCTGAGCTCAGGAAAATGCATACAATGAACCTAACTCTCCTTCTGTCTTTTTCCACAGAGCAAACTTCCCATGACTAACAAATGCTGGCCTAGATTATGAGCTCAAACAAGAACGCTCGCTACAATCGTTTCTCCAGTGGCACAACAAACATCACTACTTCCGAAAACACTAACGGGGTAAGGCTCGGTGTTACTGACAGAGGATAGGGACTAGGGCCACTTCTTATGTTCTCATCCTTTCTTTTGTGAAAATGAGGATGTCTGAAAATATGGTGTTTTCTTGCCTCTTAAAAATCACAATGTCCACGGAGAAAAGTTGGGAATATGTATGTATGGGGTTTTTTTCACCAGTTCAGGAAGGGTAGCTAGGCTTTGGGCTGTGCTGCAGTGGTACGCACTGACCTTTGTTTTGTCAATATTTCAGACAAGAATGGAAACAACTTTTGGGCCAGCCTATTCTGCTGTGACAACCATCACAAAGGGTGAGTATATTTCATGCAAGAGCTTCTCCCCAAAGCACTGTGTGTGATTCCTACCAGGTTTGTTGTTGTTTTACAAATTATAAAGCTGTTGGGAGCATCACTGTGTTCCTTGCAGACAGGTGCTGAGATGCTGGGTTTAGTATTTTGCAGCCCAAGTGTTATTTAATCATGGCACCTGATCACCAGGCATGATGGAAATAAGCATGCACAGGAATTGTCTCCCATTAGGCAACCTTAACAGTACCACTGGGAAGCCCTTGCTGAATTAGGATAGTACAACAGTTTGACAGAGCCTGTAACTTCTCATGCAATCATTACCAACACTGAAAATTCCCGTTTTCATTCTCTGGCTGTGAGTCACTCTGGACAATTTGGCAGAACCACTGTGGCCATTTTCAGCTCAGACAGGAGGGAATGCAAGTGTACCTGCTCATTTAAAATTCTTGTGCTTTGTTCCTCAAAGCCCAGCAGGTGAGAAGTCTGAGCCCTGACACATGGTGTCAGCGTAGGAAAAGGTCTGGTTTCACTTTGGAACAAAAATATCCGTACTTTAGTAAAGATAAACTGTGGCATTTGACACTGATTTAGATAAGGAAATGAACATCTGCCTGGGGAAAATGTTTGGATTACATTTGTACAGGACTCTGGACTCTAGATGTTTTTGGACTCCTAAATATTTACATTCAAAATTTTATATAAGTCAGTAATATGATCTTTATACAAATACCTCCAATTTAATTTAGCATGCTTCCCTTGTGCTCCAAGAATATCCAGACCACCCTTGATCAAAGTAATTTTTGTTGGTGACGAAATATGAGGGAGTATAAGGTTTCCCTTTAATAGTATTTTTAACATATGGACCTAGTAGAATATTATCTGTGTTCTTTGCTGGGCAAGCTGCCCTCAAAGGGCTGCGTGCATTTCAGCAAACTGTCAGAGATCAGGATTGTTCTGCCTGCGCTGATATGTCCAGGTCAAGAACTGGAGTTGGGGAATCCCTAATCTTTCCCTTTTTCAAGGACCGCACAGCTAGAGAGACTGACTTGTAGCTCAGATATGTTCCTGAGGAGCCTAAATGCTTGTCTTTTTTTTTTGTTCCCCCCCCCTCTTTAAAGCTGACGGGACCAATACTTTTAAACAGCATCGTCGGACCCCATCCTCCTCCAGCACACTCACCTACTCCCCACGAGATGAGGACGATGGCATGGTAGGTGTTGCCAGGAGCTCCCCTGCTGACTGGTTTAGCTGATCATATGCCAAATGAGAGATGTCTGGTGCTCCTCTAAACTTCTTTGCCTCCCTCATCATTCCCACACACTGTGTTATATTGGAGGCAGACGTCTGCACCAGAGGCAGGACCAGCCTGAGCATTTTCTGGCTGCTCTCTGGGTTGGTGCAGTGGGGAAACAGAGACTGTTTCTGACCTGAGGCTTTAGACTGGCGCTGATGGTGCTCATTTTCAGAGTACTTCAGAATGTTACAAAGCCCAGGAGCTACAAAACCCACAGGCCTACTTGTGAGGGTGTACCTGGCTCCTGATGTGAGCAGTGTGCTCTGGGTCTCCTGAGCTCCAGAGAAAACAGAGCTGCTGTCAGCAATGTCTGGGGCTGTGCCTGAGGCCGGTCAGTCTCGGTCAGGGCATGTTGGATGCACCATGCAGCAGCACAGCTGGCTCTGCAGTTATGACCAGAAAATCCATTCCTCTTTCCACCTCCAGATGGGGCTTCTGACCATAACGAACAGGTCTGAAACCTGCAGTGTGGGATGTTGGACACTGGGGACTGTGCTCGGCTCCTGGGGTTTGCATCATCCGAGTCTTCTCACACAAACCATTCCGATGTCTTGCAATATCTTTGCAGAAAAGCACTTCCCATGTTTTTTACCCAGCTTTCTCATTCATCACACCCTTCTGAGCAACTACTTCTGGGGGAATTTAGTGATCCAGCAGGCCTCGGGGTTAGCTGCTTAAAGAGAAATAAAATCAGCTAAATCAAATCAATAACAGCAACAGCAAAGCAAACCTCAGTGAATGGGCAGATAGCTCCAAGGCTTTGATCTTCTCCTATCCCTAGTGCTCCAGCCACATCTCATAACCACAAGCTCCTATTTAGATTTAAGAATGTCAGTAGGAGACTCTTCAAATCAAGTAAGTTGTAGACTTTGTCGGGTTATGAGACTCAGCTTCCAAGCCAGGGATAAATGGATCGCTGCTGCTGAAGTTGGGCACTGGCAGAGACTGGGGTCAGCAACAGTACGGAGCTACAACACTTCTTAAAATAAATTTGACACCAGATTGCAAAGAGCTTTATTGTCGGCATCCTATAACGTTCCTTCTGTTGCTCAGAGATCTTGCTGTGTTTTATGTGAGCGTGTGTTTGTTTTTTCAAAAAATCCTTTGAACATTTGCCTTGTGTCCTTGGCAAATGCAACTCTCCAGCACATCACTGACCCCATGGTGCTGGGCCGCTGTTCCAGCAAGCCCTTGGCTCTCAGCACTGATCCTGTGGGCTGAGCGCTGTGCTCACTGCACCCTTTTCATGGGCTGTGCAACGCTCACAGAACACAGGTGAGGATTTTTACAGAGGAGTGGGGGGTGCTGGGAACATTTAGCCATGTCTGATGGAGAAGTTCCCTGACTCCATTGAAAACTACAGTGTGGCAAACTGAGGTGTGCAGCCAAGAATAGGAGAGATCTGTCCTAGGACCTAGCCTCCGTCCTCTTAGACAGTCTTGGCCCACCTTCCCTGGAGTGCTAAATATTCTTAAGCAAAAATAGCAAGAGGCTTAATGAGTGGTTCAGGAAGCAGCCTGCAGCCCTAGGTGCTAACAAACCAGAACTGCCACAGCCCAGCTCTGCCTGCTGCACCAAACTCTCACTAAGCCTTTTAGGAAGCTTCCTTTGCTTTGTCAAGAAATAATCTGGGATTTCCCTTCCTCATCACTAAGTTTTCCCTTCTCTAGAAGCTGCCAAGGGCTTGTCAGCCGTCAAGAGACGAGTCAGAGCCCTCCTGTGACCTCCACCACCTCTTTTTCTTTCTTTGTAAAGCTTCTGTTAGTGACACCAAAAGCAGAGCAGCATGTTCTGTGTGCAAGGCAGGGATTATTGGGCGGCTGCTGTCATCTTTCCTGAAAACAGTGCCACAGTTTCCCACCCTCACTATGCCTACAGGGAGCAGGAACGAGGACTGTCCTAGAGCCTTCATATGGAGGCTGCTTTTGCAGCTGACATGATGGGAACTGCACCTAAACATTACAGCTGAATATTGGGGCAAATGTATGGTACTGGCTGAAGAGCTGACTGGCTGTCCAAAGTCTCTGTTGTTTACAGGGAGGTTCACCTCTGAACCAGAGGCTGGACTGAGTTACTGACCAGCCGCGAGCTATTCATCTTCCATCGAAAGATGTTTGAGTACTCCATCCTTGGGCTGTTTGAAGATGGACTTGATGTTTAGTGCAGAAATAGCCCTGGTGCAGCTGTGGGGAGGTGGGACCCTTCTGATAGATCCTCCCCAATCCTAGCCTGGTGGAAGCAGCTCTGCTAGTGCCACCTTGCCCCTGAACTCTGCAGGCCTTGAACTGCAAACCCTGTGGCAGGACCAGCTGCTCCTTGGCTTTGGTGTGTACAGTTCCCTGCCCCCATCCAGGACAACAGCAGAGGCTGCAGATACCTAGAGGGGCAGTAAATGCCAGCACGCACCTCTGCCATTCAGCATTGTCACCACAGCCTGAGTGGAGTGACCTGAGTGCATCAGCTTTCCTGCTGTGTAGTTTACACCAGCATTAGCCCAGCCAGGACACAGGGAGCTGAGCCTGCAGTGTTGCACAAGCCTAGCAAGGCTGTGTCTCGCACCCCTGCCTGCTGCAAGTGATCTTGGGCTGCAGTCCCCCTCCTCTCCATCGGTGATCCATGCAGGATATTGCTCTTGGTAAACCTGCCTCCCTGCAGAGCCTGCCTTTGCTGCCCTGATCTCTGTGTCACCTCCAGAGTGGGAACTGTGCACAGTCATTTGCTTTATTTTAATAACTTCTGTTACTAGTGGAGGAAAATAATAAAATTAATGGATACACATAAAATTGATTTACCTTGTTATAACCATTCCTCCTCAAGGTTTACATTATAGTCAATAAATATGCCTTCTTTAAGAAAAAGAGCTTTATGCTTTGGCTTCTAAGCAGATGCAGCATTTCTGAGCTCCTAGGGTCCCAGTATCATAAAAATTCAGAAGCAGAGCAGTGTGAAGAACCAGCAGGATCCTGGTCTGCTCCTCTTCTGCAGCCCGGCAAGGACTGCACTCAGGCTGCAGTATAGTCTGTCTCTGGGGCAGACAGCAGTCTCTGAAGCTCATCTTACATCTTTCGTTACTGAGTTTCCTGACTGCCCCACTGGCCTCTTACAGTGCTTTTGTCTGTCCTTGCGGCTGATGTCACACACTTTCACCCGGGGCAAGCACACAGAATGCAGCTCAGATTTAGATTGAACATGAGGAAAAACTGCTTTGCTCACACGATAGTGCAGGACAGGAACCCGGGGCAGCAGAGTCTCATCTGTGCAGCTTTCCCCGTTCCAGCTGGGCAGTGCCAGGGCTGACCTGATCCAGGGCCAGGCAGAGTCCCTCTCTGAGTGGGCAGCAGCGCCAGTGATCTCCAGAGCTCCTTCCAGCCAGCACTTCTGGGAGTTTGTGATGGATGTAGGTTACAGTCAAGCCACGTATCGGTGTGGTACATGCAGGTGCAGGCAGCCTGGGCATTGGTCATGTCTGGATGCTAAGCAGCAGAAGCTTACGGCTTCATTCTGCCATTTCTTTGTCAGCCCATCCGTTCTGCTCCTTGAAGAGTTTTATTGCTTCTCTGCACTCTTCCCAGCAGCATCTCTTCCAGAGTAACCCAGCGGTGGCTGTGCTACCAGCTGTTCTGGACCCCCACATCCAATCACCCCATGGTCTGAAGAGTCTCTGGTTTCGCTTTGATGCCGAATCGTTTCTTGGCTGTGCATTGCTGGTTGATATTCCACCCTTAGAGATGAGCTGCTGGTTAATATTCCAGCGACAGCAGTCCCTCAAAGCCAATCCCAAGGCTGCCGTAACCAGTGGGATTTTTCTTGATTGGTGCATGCGATGTCCACTTCGCTCCCCCCTCCCGAGCAGGAAGCGACAAAGCCAGTCTGTGACCGAATTGAATAGAAGGAAGTCTCCACGCTTACGCAAAGAAATCTGGCAGAAGTTAGATAGCGAGTGAAACAACAAGTGCCGCTGCAGAGATTATAGAAATTGCAGAAGCTGGTAGCTGTCTCTGGGGGAGATTTACAGAGCTTTCTGTGAAGGATTAATTCTTCCAAACCGTTGCTTTGCGAGCGTGCACGGTAAGTATACAAACGACTGCACCTTTGAGAAAGTTACGTGCTTGGAATTTAGTTGTCAGTTTAGTTTAGTAAGTTAAACCTGAGCGATGCCTGTCCTGTCTCTGAGCATGGGGCAGTGTTCCTGGCTGCGGGGAGGGGCACACAGCAGCGAGACGTGCTACTTCTGGGGGCCGCGCAGTGCAGCTTGGCAGAGTGGATGAACAAATGGAGCGGCTGAGTTTTGTGGAGGGGGGGACTGCACTGGAAGTCTGTGCATAGGGTTTTGGAGCAGGGGGAAATATTTGCAGTAACAAGAACTGGTTTTTATCTTTTTGAAGCCTCCAATCAGCACCCCACGCCGCTCTGACTCTGCTATCTCCGTCCGTTCATTGCACTCTGAGTCCAACATGTCCTTACGCTCGACGTTCTCACTCCATGAGGAAGAGGAGGAGCCAGTAGGTATTTGGGATTGTCTGAAGAAGCAGTATTAGGAAGTTCAGTGTCAAAAGAGTAACTTAGTGAACTCTTGTGAGTATATAGAGCTGTCATGGACAGGTTTTTGTGATGTCTAGCAATTAAAAGCGTGGCTGTCAGGACTCCTGGTTTTAGTTTTGTTTCCACCACTAACTTCTATAAGTTGCTTTGCTTTTTTGTGTACCGTTTCCCCACATGTAAAGAGGGGACAATAGTGAGGCTTTTCTACTTCTCAGAAAAAGTTCAGGTCTTTGCAAAGTCATGTGTGATGCCCTGGCTCTGCTGCAGAGCAGTAGGGGGTTGCAAGTCTTTAGGCTGGTGGTCGAGCCCCAGGCAGCAACACTAATACAATTCCCCACTGATTCCGAGCCCCATCCCTCATTTAGGGCTGCTGCCTGGCACCCCACTGACTGGATTGTAAGCCCCAGGGGGGTGCAAGGAATTGCCCACATGTGACTCTCATTGGAGGAGGATACTTTTAAGCTGAGCTGACCCAGTAACTAACCCCAGACTGGATACATAAAAGGTCAGGTGGCATTTTGCCACAGATGTGGGATAAAAGTGTGTTTCATATTTATGAACTCAGGGGGTTGTGTTTGCAGTTCTGAGAGCAGCACAGGATGAAAAGACAGACCGAACTGCAGTGACTGATTTGAAATGCTCTGAAATGTGAAGCCCTGCTCTGGTGTGGAGAGCTGTGCTGCTCTGGGAGGACATGCTCAGAGCGCACGCACCAACAGTCTTAGCTGGTAAACAAAACTGGAGAGATGGGCCCGCTGCAGCAGAAACAGCATTGTTTCTGCTTCATAAGGCAATGAAAGAGTCCTTCCTTCAGGATGTTTCAAACATACAGAAGGGCAAGCTGTTTTAAAATTGCATTTAAACTTCAGGCTTAGTATTTGGGACATTTTTGACAATACATTGTTCACTCCAACCAAGCAAAAAGTAGCAGACAGTGCAGCTCATGCAGTTCTGGTGACTTCAATCTCTCTGTCAAAGAAGTTGGTCTGTGCAGTTTGCTGTTGGGTCCTGATCCTGCCACATACTGGTGGCACCCAGTTTGGGATGAGCTGAGAGTCTCCAGCCACTTCCAAATTCATTCTTCCTCTACCTCTTATATCCTGGAGGTCAGCAGATCCAGACGAAAGTTTATTTTGAGATAATAGAATCCTTAGTGCCTCAGGCTCCCCAAAGCTCACCGCTGAAGAGTTTTTCTGTTCCTTTTGCAGTGCTGGAGGCCCTTGTATTTGAACTAATCCCTGTGCTCTCTCTGTCCCTTTCTCTTCTCTTCAGGAGCCACTGGTGTTTGCTGAACAACCGTCCGTGAAGCTGTGCTGCCAACTGTGCTGTAGTGTGTTTAAGGATCCAGTTATTACAACCTGTGGGGTAAGGCAGTACTCTTCCAAATTTTGAGTGTGGGCTCCACAGATGTCCTATGTGACCTATAGCCAAGCCCTGACTGTCCCAAGTGATTGTCCCCAGTGACTGTCAGCCTGAGGGAGCAAAGACGAGGCAGCCCCTGACCGGGGAAGCCAGGCCAGCATAGGAGCTGATTTCCCCACAGGGCAGTTCTGAACCAGCCTGCAGTGGGGTGTGCGGGGCACTCTGCAGTTAGCTGGAGAAGCCTGGGGCTTGCTTAAAATTGGGCTGCTTTTCCCAGGAAAGCTTTACTGTCGGCCTCCCTATCCTGGCCACGTTCAGTCTCCTTGGTGTGGCCTCAGCAAAGTCTAGAACTCCCCGTTCCCTGTCCTGAAGGGCTCTGCAGAGTGGTGCTGCCTCCTGGGCACCCCAGGGACGGCTGCTCTGCAGTTGTGAAGAAGGTGTTTCTTATAAACGAGAATGGCTTGAAGCTTCATTTAGTTAATGCTTGCAAGGGGATTTGAGATCCTCTAATGAAAGGCACAAAGTATTATGAATATTCTTCTAGATTCCATTTTACCAGGATTTAATAGAAACTGTATATTATTCCTGCTTGTGTGCTACACGTAAAGAAAGATGGCTTTGTGATGGGCTCTCTAATGCTTCTGACGTGCTTCTGATTGCTAGGACAGAGCTGTAGCAACAAAAGCAGAGAGCAGGATTGTTTATTGCGGTGAGAATGCTATCGCCAAAGGTGTTGGAAGTTGGTGTGGTTTTGCTGCACCATTTCAGTAAGCAGCTCTTCACGGAGACACTGAGATTTACTGGTTAATATGGAAAAACAGATCTGCTGCAGGAAGCAGACTGGCTTCATTTGCAGTCCTGCTTTGGCAGCTGTGGAGAGAGCACCATGCAGCTGCGCAGGGCAGGAAAAGGCCGCGTGAGCAGGGCAGCAGATAACAGCTCTGAAGAGTGACTTGCAGCCTCTCCAGTGCTGTTGCCAAGCGCTGGTGCTGCGGCAGGGGAATGTGGCAGAGGAGACCCCAGGGAACCCACAGGGCAAGTTCAGGACCAGTAAAATGCTGCAGCTTTTGTTCATCTCTTTATATTCATTAGACTGTTAGACTGAATTTGCTACTTTATCAAGTTAAATTGTTACCATACATTTCTGCTGTGAGAACAGAGAGATAGAGAGCTGTTTAAAGTGGCAAAATTTACGGTGCATTTAATAGGCTTACAAACCAGCTGTCCCATCCACCTGGCAGCAGGACAGCTTCTGCTACATTAGAAGAGCTATGGAGAATATTTATGTGATGGTCTGGCTGGCCAAGGACAGGGAGAGGCCAGACTTTCCCTTACTCTTCCCCTTGAGGACTCCTCAGGGAAATGAGAGGAATGACATGGAGTAAGTGGACAGTGAAGAAGAGGAACCGCATGCAGACTTGGAGGGTAGGAGTATCAGAGTGTGGCAGAACATGTCCCTGGCTTTGCCTTGCACTGTGATCATGGCCTGATCTTGAAAAGGGCAGAACCCTCAGTTTCAAACCATGCGCTTAATACTTCTCAGGAACAGGACCTGTGTTGCACCCCTGGCTGGCTGAGCAAGCAGCTGGTTTTTGCCCTGGGGTGCAGACTCAAGAGCACGCTGAGCTCTAAAGCAGGCAGAACATCTGCCCTGTGCCACAGGCTTTGGTATCTCCCACCTTTTCCATCGTTAGCCACAGGGAATAATTTGTGCGATATTTTTATGCTGACACTGCTGTTCCTCTTTGTCTCCACAGCACACGTTTTGTAGAAGATGTGCCTTAACATCTGGTGAGTACAGAACCGTTCTTGTGTGTTGCAGCCAAAACACTGTTATTTTCTGGTTTGTTTGCTTTCACTTAAAAGGAAACTGCAGAAAGATGTTTGAAGTGCTTAAAACAAGCTGTCAGTCATAGGCTGCCACTGCAGCAGTGAGGGGCTGGGGCACGGGTGGCTGTGCAGCTGGGAGCGCTGATGTTATGCGCTGTAGTACGGGCACTAGAGGGCTAGGCCTGGTTCTTGGGCACAGGATGTTCTCAAATCCTGGAATATGCAATGGATAATCCCAGGATAATACATGTCTCGCCCAGAGCTGACCCATTGATTCCAGACAGAAAGCTTTCTGTGGCTGCCTGAAGAACAGGGGGGGCGCATTTGGCAGAGACCCATCAAACCCCTCCTCCCCCATCCCGTTAGTGCCAGCTCTCTGGTCACTGCCTGACCCATGCGCAGCAGCACACAGAGCTGCTTTAGCTCACCCAGCTCTTCCAGAAACCTGGTGGAGCCCAAGTGTCTGGCTGCTGGCCTGGCCTAGCCAGCTTCTGCTTGGTTTGGACTCCGCGGTACAAAAAAGACTATTTGGCACAAGCCTGTGCCCCTGTTGGAAAGCCATAGTTCAGCACAAAGCCAAGCCATTTGTATTAGCAGAACAGTGAGCCCTGAGGAGGTTCCCAGGGGAGTCCAACGAAACAGCAGCTCTTTCTGCCTTAAGACGTTCCTCTTCGACATGTGAGGGAGTCCCTCTGCTTTGCATGCTGGCCCTCTGTCACCACGTTGTGCTATATCTATCCCAACCCACAGATTCTAGCAGAAGGCTTTGCAGTTGCAATCCTGAGTTGCTCAGTTTTGCTCCTGCCCTCAAAGCTCGTGTCTTTGCTTCGCTGCAGCATCCGTGGCCTGCAGTGCCCCGCCAGCAGCAGAGGAGCTGGGTGGGGGAATGGGTTATGTGTGGGGCATCTGCTGATTTGTGGTCACTGCCTGTGAGTACTCTCACACCTCAGCAAGCACAGGGTAGTCTGAATTAGCGTGGCCTTCTTTCACTGGCAGCTAGCTCTAATTATGGATTAACATAAACTGTAACTTTTCACCAAGCCCCAAGTAGGAGTTGACTGTCTTGGCTAGAGAAGGCAAAAAACCAGTCTCCTGCAGTGTCTCAGCCCTTGCTGACTCTCTCTCTCTCTCTCTGTCTCTCTCGTGCTTCCCCCCCCGGCAGAGAAGTGCCCCGTGGACAATGCCAAACTGACCGTAGTGGTTAACAACATTGCGGTGGCTGAACAGATCGGGGAGCTCTTCATTCACTGCAAGTATGGCTGCCGGCCTGCAGCCAGCAGCAAGCCCGCTGCCTTTGAGGTGGACCCCCGTGGATGTCCGTTTACAATTAAACTGAGTGCCAGGAAGTAAGTGGCTTGTTACCAGCGTGCAGCCTCTCCAGGGAAAGGGCTCCAGCACCAGCAATCTGCTGTCGTATCTGAGCTGCCCTGCGGCTCCTGGGGACAGTGCAGCTCCCACCAGCGGTGCTCTGCGGAGCATGCAGGGGCATGGGAATGGGCAGGGTGACTTGAGGGAACAGTTCTTTTCACTGTGTCTTTCACAGTCTTAGGATGATGGCAGGTGGGCTGGTCTCAGAAAAAGGATACTGCTTTCTGCTCCCAGCTCACCTGAGTGTCTCAGCATCAGGACAGGGGATACACTGTGAAAACAGCCACCTCACATCTGGGCTGAAACACTGTGGCTGTGGTCAAGCAGAGACCTTGGGATTCTTTTCATAAGATTTCTTTTCATCCTAATTATGTCCTAGGGATCTGAAATCTATGTCCCTCCCCTTCCTAAATGCATTCACTGTCTTCCCTATCATGTGGCTGTTGCCTGTTGTTGATAGCTGCCTGAAGGCTCAGTCGGTGAGCTGCAGAAGTAGATGCTTCTTGCATAAATGTGGCCTATTACTCTCAACTTACTGGCCATATGAGAATTTAAAGTTGTCATTGCAGTCTTAGAGCAGGAGGCTTTTGATCACCTGACAGTCTCTCAGGGCTGATGTGCTCCTTTCCTGATGATCTGGGGTGTTTCCATTAGTTTTTGCTTACTCCTGACTTTCCCTCCTTTTGCTTCTCTCCATGGGCAGAGATCATGAAAGCAGCTGTGATTACCGGCCGGTTCGCTGCCCCAATAACCCCAGCTGCCCACCTCTCCTGAAAATGAACCTGGAGGCACATCTGAAAGAGTGCGAGCACATAAAATGTCCCCACTCCAAGTACGGGTAAGGAGGTGGTGCGTTTGAGTGGGAAGGATGCTCTGAGCTCATTTCTGAGCTGCTTTTTGGCTATGGCAGCCTCGGAATGGCCCGGTGGGCTCTGAGACACTCTACCCGGTGCTGTGCGCTGGCCTGAGACTGAGAGGGGGCTTGCAGGGCTTGCAGAAGGCAGCTCCCGATGAGAATGGGCAGGTCACGCTGCCCAGCTGTAAGCCCTGCTGGCAGCCGAGGAGGAGGCTGAGGTGCGTAGGCAGAAGAACCAGCTGGAGGAGAGTCAGAGCAGTGGATGTGGCCAGAGCCATGCAGGGAGGAGGATGAGAACGAGATACTGTGAGCACTGTGACGGTGTCTTTCAAACCAGTGGTTCTCCCAGGGCAAGGGAAATGCTGATCAGCCTTGGAGGGTTGATTGTCTCCTGAGCAGGAGTGCAGCCCGGGCTGGGGATTCCCTGCAGGATGCACAGCTGAGATTACTGTTGCAGGAAGAGATGTCTTGGCAGAAGCCGAGAGAGGCGAACGCTGACAGAGCAGCCCTGACTCTCTGCCACGCTGCAGGTCCAAGTCAGCATCTGCCGAGGTCAGCTGCGGTTTTTGCCTTGGTTTTGATGGCTCTTAGGTTGAGCTCCTGCTGAGCACACAAACTGACACCACATTCTGTCTCTTGCCCAAGATCTGCTTTTCCTTGGAACTCCCTAGACAGACAGACAGACAGTTCAGTTTGGGGCCAGTGCCCTGGCTGGATGAGTGGGAGCTGCTTGGCATCTCTCTTACCCTGCAGTTGCCTGCACCCTGCAAGATGGTGAACCACAGTACTGCTGCTCCTGGTAGGAGGAGCAGAACAGCTGGGGACCTAAACAGGCCTCAGAGCTCCCTCTGAGGAGCCAGCTGAGCAAGGAAGTCTCTATGGTGAGCCTTGCTCCAGCCAGGATCTGCCTTCCCCTTGTAGGTGTACATTCATAGGAAATCAAGACACTTATGAGACCCACTTGGAGACATGCAAGTTTGAGGGTCTGAAGGAGTTCCTGCAGCAGACAGATGATCGCTTCCATGAGATGCAGGTGGCAATGGCTCAGAAGGACCAGGAAATTGCCTTCCTGCGCTCCATGCTGGGGAAGCTCTCAGAGAAAATCGACCAGCTGGAGAAGAACCTGGAGCTTAAGTTTGGTGAGTCTGCACTGGACGAGAGCTCTGTGGTCAGAGCTGTAGGGACAGGGCAGCTCCGTTAGGATGGTGCATTACAAGGTTCATTCCATGTTTAAAACTGCTGCTGAGCAGGTTTCAGGAGGTTCAGATATTCCTTGCAGAGGAACAAATAGGGGTTCCGTCGACTTCTCTGCTGCCAGAATGTCATGGGACCTAATCCTGCAGTCACTGATCACATGGCAAGTCCTAGAAACGCGTGCAGACAGCTACCACCTTTCTCCCGTGACTTTTTCCTGCGCAGTCTGTGGGCACGAGCCCCCATAAAAATCAGCGAGTCGAATAGCTTACAGTGCAGCCATCCTGGAGCAAGCGTGGTTCCTGGGCACCTTTGCTGTGTCCAGCCCTGTCTTGCCTTTGAAATTCACTGGGTCTTCAGCATCCAAGTACAATTTGCACTTGAGTAGCAGACACCCTTCCTGCTTTTCCCTGCTGATAACAGCAGAGCATGCGTTCTCCTCCCACCTCACTCAGAGGTTAGGTGGCAGTGGGTGCCTTCTGTCTGTTCCCCTGGATGCTGTCAATGACTCTGCAGTGACTGTGGGCCTGTCCATCTCTCGTAGATGTGCTGGATGAGAACCAGAGCAAGCTGAGCGAGGACCTGATGGAGTTCCGCAGAGACGCCTCCATGCTGAACGTGAGGAGGGGACCGGGCCCTGGGGCCGTTTAAAGGATTGCATGCAGTGAGCTGCTGGCTCTGCTGCTCGTTAGGCTTCTCCTGCAGTGAGGGGAGTCTTCTGAGTTCCCTCCTGCTTGCTGGCTCTGCTCACCCTGGGTTTGGTTTGCATTTACTGCAGCTGGGATCTGGGCGAAAGTTTCCCCTAAGCCGAATTAAAGGCAGCTCAGTGAGCACGTTCTGGTCGCTGCATCTGAGCTGCCGTTTTCACTGTTCCTGCTACCTTTTCTCAGCCTGTTGTTGCTCTTGAAATGTGGGACCAGAGGAAAGGATGCGGTACTTAGGGACGTGGTTTAGTGGGTAATAGGTGGTGGAGGATGGTTGGACTAGATGATCCTGGAGGTCTCTTCCAACCTTAATGTTTCTGTGACCCCTACAGCAAGAAGAGAGCCCTCTGCTCCAAAGCCTGGGCACTCCTGTACCTTCTGTCCTAGCCAGGGACGGTATGCCCTTCTCCCTGCCTGCAGAGAAAGCAGGCAGATAAGCAGATCTCTGCTAACAAGCTGGGAGTGAGGGCTCTCTCATGATTTTGGACATTGTTCAAGCACTGATGTTAGGCAGACATTCCTCCTGAGTTCAGGCAGACTGCATCCCACTGGATGTACTGATCAGGCGGAGCTCACCCTGGTTTACCTAAGCATACTAATGAAGAGGGTCCATAGATGCAGTAGAGACCAGGCCATGGAGGACACTGCAAAGAGACCTTCCAATTCTTCTCCAGCAAGGTGGGCTTCAAGAGCCCAGCTGAGCAAGCAGTCCCCATAACTGATTTGATTATTTTTAGCAGTCTAGTGAATGGCAGAGCAAGGACAGTATATTCTGAAAGGTATTTCTGTGCCTGCCTCAGTACTGAGGAGTTTAGTGCAGGTCTGAGATGCTGTCAGAGCCTTGTGGTCTCTGGAGGGACGTGACAGAGGGATGTATGCGTGCAGTCCTAGAGCAGGAGACTGATAAGAGAGTCAGCTGCTGAGGGAGAGCCTTCACAGGGAGTCAAGACCTGTCCAAAGGCAAGAGTGGTTTTAACAGTGGAGGGGTACGGCTGTAAAGCCGTGCCCAGAAGGGCAGACTGGTCTTGATGGCTCAGCAGCTCACGCAGCTTGTTCTGTTTTTCAGGATGAACTCTCCCACATTAATGCTCGGCTCAACATGGGCATCCTTGGATGTGAGTATGCATGTGGTTTTTGTCCTCTGAGGCTGGGTTTGGGTGGATGGCCCAGTGAGCCCTTTTAGGCATGGTCACAGTTGTCTCTGGGTGCAGCAGTGATTTGTTCACAGGATCACTGCTGCTGCGGGGAGAAAATACTGGTGGGAGAGGTTGCCAGAAGCACTGGCTGGAACTCGCTCGCAGTGCTGCAGGGTTATTAGCTGTGGGGGGAGATGTCAGGTGGACTCTGCATCTCTGGCCTCCCTAAGTCCAGCCCGGGGAAACTGCGTTAGGGAAATGAGTCCTGGTGCTCAAAGCGATGATAAGTTGATGAGCTGTAAGGGTGGGACACGAGACCCTCCAGCCAGACTGGGATGGTCTCAGTTCCTTCTGGCCTGCAACAAAGTGAAGTGCAAGGAGGACCTGGCAGGCCAGTGCAGGGAGCTCTGTCCCCTCTGAACTCACCATGATATGGCACAGCACCATTCTCCCCCCTCTCACCTGTCCTCTTCTTTCTGCAGCCTATGATCCTCAGCAGATCTTCAAGTGCAAGGGGACCTTTGTGGGACACCAAGGCCCTGTCTGGTGTTTGTGCGTTTACTCCATAGGAGACTTGCTCTTCAGTGGCTCTTCAGACAAAACCATTAAGGTAAGAGCTTGTCTCATCTGTGTATTTTCTGCATTTGTAAATGTGTTCCAGGTGGGACAGAAGCTGAGTTGCAATTTGTGGGATGGGGAGATGTCACTTCCCAAAGTTTCCCCCAAAAAATCCTAAATGATTCTTTGCAGTTATAGTTGGGCAAAATTCTCTGCAAGGCGATGTTACGTGATAGTGAAATCAAGAGACAAAGGGTGGTTTTTGCAAAGCCCTGATTAGAATCTCGCTGCTCCCGGTTTTGCTTTATATGGTGTTTAGTGCATCCAAGCCTATTTCAGCCTCTGATTTCATTTTCCCTTGTTATAAAAAGTCATCTTAGGAAAAAAAAAACATTTTCCCCTGATCAAATATGTCCTTTTTCCATCTTATGGCATGTTTGTTTTCCTTTGTCCTGTTTTCAGTAACTCAAACTGACAGCACTGCTCCAGTGCAGCCTAAACAACAGTTCCCAATGTCACCGTGTTGGCTGCTGGTGGCTGATGGCTGGGCCGGGGAGCCCTGCAGGCTGCCAGGAGCAGAGCTTTGGTTTAGTTTCTTTGAGTGATAGCAAGAGTCACATGGAAGAAAACTGACATTGCTGTCCTTTACTGAAAGAAAACAGCTTTCTCCCCTGTCCTGGCTTCTCTGGGCACCACATTCCCATGCTTCCTCTCTTGAGAGAGTGGTGTGTGCTCAGTGGGGAGAACCTTCGCAGTGGCAGAGGCCATGCTGTGCCAGCGGAGCCCTAGGACGGGGTGTGAGTTGCTAAAGCCCGACAGCTGCTTCTCTGGTTCAGGATGTTGTGTTGGCTGTGAAAGGCAGAGCTGGAGAGGGCTGATGTGTGCTGCTGTCCAGTCTCTCATTAACTTCAACCTGACCCTTTGCAGTAAATTTCCTTTCCTAGACAAGCTTATCTCTGCCTGGGAGCCCGGAAGGCAGGTGCCCAGGTGACGGCCTGTTTCCTCATTTCAGTGCTTTTGTGGCTTTGCTGACATCCTGCCCGGGTCCCCAGCTGCTCTGTCTGCCGGTGGGTGACCCTCTGCTGACTTGTGTTTCCTGTTAGGTGTGGGATACCTGTACCACATACAAGTGCCAAAAGACCTTGGAGGGTCACGATGGAATTGTACTGGCTCTCTGCATCCAGGGGTGAGTGGAGAGGACACCTGCCCCTGCAGGAGAGAGGGGGGAGAGCACTGGGGCTCCTGAGCATGCCCTTACAGTTCCCATCCCTGGCCCTGACGTGCCATGATCGCGCGTGAGAGGCATGGCTTGCCAAAGCTGAGTTGCGGTTTGTGGGATGGGGAGATGTCACTTCCCAAAGTTTCCCCCAAAAAATCCTAAATGATTCTTTGCAGTTATAGTTGGGCAAAATTCTCTGCAAGGCGATGTTATGTGATAGTGAAAAGAGCAAACTCTTGAAAAATGGACAAAGCACGTATCTCTTTGGCCTCCCCTGCTGTCCTGGCTTCCTTCCCTGGTCACCAGCGGGGTGCCTGGCCTCCTACTCCAAGGGCCAATCCAGCCTGGCTTCCTCATGAGACCTGGGCTCCGCTCCTGGGGTTGGTGTGTTTAGTCTTGGCTCAGCGAGGCTGTGGGACTGGGAACGAGCTGGGACCCTGCACTCGTTGCTCTCCCTCGCTGACCTCCTTTTGTTTTCTGGTGACGTTACAGGAACAAGCTGTACAGCGGCTCTGCTGACTGCACCATTATTGTGAGTACCCAGGAACCCTGCTCCGCTTCGCAGTTGGGATGTGAGATCTACAGGCCAGCCCTAGGCTGCTGTAGAGCAGGGACTTGCATCCTTTTTTCTATAAGGCTCTTCAGCTGCTGGTGGTGTAGGACTGATAACCTGCGTGTGCTTTATCCACCGCCTTCAGCCAAGTTACTCCTGGGTTGGCTGTGGGTGTTTCCTGCAGGCTGGATTTCCCACTCGCTGGTGCTGTGAGCTGGGGCAGGGTGGTCAGTCCTGATCAAACCAGGACAGCGGCTCAGACAGGCGCCCTGTCCTGCCTGTGTTTCTGCCTGTGTGTGATTGCTTGCCTTCAGAGGCAAAGAGGAAGGGCTTCAGCACAAGGGGCCGGTCCCTGCCCCTCACGGGTGCTCTTTTTCTCCTTTGCAGGTCTGGGATATTCAGAACCTGCAGAAAGTGAACACGATCCGAGCACATGACAATCCTGTTTGCACTTTGGTCTCCTCGCACAACATGCTGTTCAGCGGCTCTCTCAAAGCCATCAAGGTAGAGCTCCGGGGTGGCTTCTCTTGGCCTGTTTGGGGACCGATGGTACAAGTGGTCAGGCAGCAGTGTCCAAAGAGGAAGAAAGTGGCGTTTTGGTCTGTAGGTGACCTTGTTACTCTGCTCTCCTGAGCCATACAGAGAAGCACAGCTACACAGAGCAGCCAGCACTGCAGAGGTTTAGCCCACGCTCTGTGCTGAAGTCAAAGATGTTCTGGGACCTGGCTAAAAAAATAACTTTTATTTCTCTGTAAACTTGAGGCTGCAGGTGGAGTATCTTGGCAGTTTCTGAGTGTGTGTGTCCTTGGGCCCCCAACAGACCTACTCAGACCATTGGGAATTGTATCTGGCGTTCAGAATTGGCTGGGGATTCAGGCTGCCTGTTTTGAAACCGCCTCCAAAGGATCTTGAATCTGCACTTTACCTAAACCATGCAGAAATCAGGGAACAGCTTTGCAAGTTGCCCTTTAAAGCCTTGGCTAGATTCCCGTGGGTCTGTTTCCAGCTCCTGGTGAGATGGCTTATGGGACCGTCCATCTGTAAGAGGGCGCATGCTCTTTTCTTTGTCTGGGGCCTGGAGTGCTCAGCTATCTGGAGAGCTCTCAGGGCTGGAGGAGCTGTGAGACAGCACTAAGCAGAAGGACAGCTTGGGGTGTTTTGTTTTTGTCCTTCCCAGCCACTTTCTGCCAGAGGAGCCAAGCAGGCCAGTGGTGCCGCTCAGAGTGGTGGTGTGAGATCTGTCGGTCCCTGTGGGCTAGGTGTTTTGGCCATGGGTTTCCCAGGAGCTGTGGGACTGGAGCTTTGTGGGGACAGGCTGGGAGAAGAAGCCCAGAGCAGTTCTTTACTGCAGATTTGATTTAGGGTTTTCAAGCCCATGGCTCTGCTAGGGAAGGGTCTCTGCCAGTGCTAGTGCAGGCTCCGTGCGAGCTCTCCCGGGCCCTCAGGGAACATCCCTATTCAGCACAGTTATTGTGTGGTTTATCTGCAAGTCGGTGGGTTCAGGCGATTCCCACAGGGCAGGAGAGCCAGCACGATGTTCCCCTTAGTGAGCTGGTAGGGCCTTGTGCTGGCGGGGTAGGCACGGGTGGGCAGCGCCTGGCCCCCGGGCTAGAGGCTGACCTGTTCTGCCCATCACTGTCCCACTGAAACTCTCCTCTGTGTGTATGTGTGTGTGTTTGTGATTTCTACAGGTCTGGGATATTGTAGGTACCGAGCTCAAACTGAAGAAGGAGCTGACAGGTCTCAATCACTGGGTTCGAGCGCTGGTGGCTTCTCAAAACTATCTCTACAGTGGATCTTACCAAACAATCAAGGTGGGACCCCGAGACTCGTGGCAACTGTAAGCCATCGGCTCTCCCTGTGTCTCTGCGTATCTGTATTCTGCAGCATGGGTTGGTGGAGCAGGACAAAAGGTAGCTGCTGGGATGTGAGAGCACTGCTGTAGCATTGCTGACACATTAGATTTTACCGCGCTGATTGCATCTTTGCCGGCACAAAGGCTGGGCTCCGGCTGGTCCTTGGGAGCGCAGCTGCTGGGGGGTGCTCACTAAGATAAAACACGGCCTCACAGCCATGGCGCCTCACGCTGCCTCGGCAGCTGCCGCAGCGTTATCTGTGCTGACAGTCCTGCTGATAAGAGGAGAAGGTCAGTGTCTGGCCGCGGAGTTACCATAAATCTGTGTGTGGTTTCCAAAATGCCCTCATCTGTGTTGGCTCAGGCTTTCACAGATAGTTCACCTCTCAGCATCTGGGTGACACGAGGGAATTTGAAGTTTCCCTCCTCAGTGTTAATAAATCCCTGCTAATTTGCCTGCATCAGTTTTTAGTGCTATCCAGGACTGGGTTGTGTGTGCACGTGAGTGTGCATAGTGACACACACAAGGTGTGCAATCTCCACTTTTTCAGCCCAGATGTTCAAAGCTGGGCAGTTAAATAAGGTAGAAGGACTTTGTTCATCAGTACTGAACATTCCCAGCTGGAAAGATTTGTCCTTAAAGATGTGATGTGGGCACACACAGAGCCAGGTTGACTGTGCGTGGCTGGAGAAGAGCTTCAAGGGAGCTCCCTCCTGGAGAGGGGTCCCTGCATGGGTCTCATCCTACCTTTGTTCTGGTGTCTCTTTCAGATCTGGGACATCCGCAACTTGGAGTGTGTTCACGTGCTGCAGACATCAGGAGGCAGCGTCTACTCCATCGCTGTGACAAACCACCACATTGTGTGTGGCACCTATGAGAACCTCATCCATGTAAGGGCTGTGGGCTTTGATGTATTTGTTGGCTTGAGGCTGGGGGAGAGGGGCAAGGAGATGGTGGCCTGGCTCTGCCGGTCCCTTTTATGGCATGTCCGGAGCGCAGCACCCACCCTGGAGGTGTGCATGGAGGTGGAAACACCTCTCGGAGGAGAAGTTGGTGGCCTGTAGCACAGGGCAGCCTCTGAGCCCTGCTCTCCCTTCACAGGTCTGGGATATAGAGACAAAGGAACAAGTCCGCACGCTGACCGGGCACGTGGGTACAGTCTATGCCCTCGCTGTCATCTCCACACCGGATCAAACCAAAGTCTTCAGTGCATCGTATGACCGGTCTCTCAGGGTACGTGTCCAGGGCTGTGCAGCTCCATCTGTGTGTTTGTTAAAACGCGGACAGCCTCGAGGAAAAGGGAGGATGGGGGATGCTCACCCCTGCATGCCACATGGCCTTGTATTTAATTTGTGTCACCTGGCTCGAACCCCGTGGCACGCAGCATCCCCCTTCCCTCCCGGTGCTCGGGGTGTGCCAGAGCCCCGTGTGCCTCGCTCGGCTCACGCCTCCTGTGTGCCCGTAGGTGTGGAGCATGGACAACATGATCTGTACTCAGACACTGCTGCGACACCAGGGTAGCGTCACTGCCCTCGCAGTCTCCAGGGGCCGCCTCTTCTCTGGCGCTGTGGACAGCACTGTAAAGGTTGGTTTCCTCAGGCTTTTCCTTGATGGTTTGGTCTCTTCCAGTACTAGAACTGGGGCATTAAATGAGTTGGGAGACATCTTCAAACAAACAAGGGGATGGTTCTCAATGGGTGGAAGGTTTCAGTCCTGACAGAGAGCGTTGTGGTTGCTGGAAGCCCAAAGGGAAGCTCCACAAGAGGGTGAAGAGAAATTCACAGAACTGCTCAGAACAGTCACTGTCACCAGTTCCTGTTGTGTCTCCCCTGCAGGTCTGGACATGCTAGCGAGAGCACCACGCTAGTCCTGCACACTGAAAGACCAAAAACTCCCCTCCGTCGGCCTGCTGGGTGACTAACACCACTACGAAATAACTGCTGCAGCTCCTCTCCGCACCGACCACTGCCTGCTGCTGCCCATCGGCCGGTTCCCCCACCCGCAAGGACCCTGGCTGGCAGCTCTCAGGACGGGTCTGGCCCACGGATGCTCCAAATGTTCCCTCAGATCTGCCGTATATGATTGGAAATGCAGAGGAAGCTGTTCCAGGTGCCAGAGCCTTCCGCACCGCAGGCTGCCCGCCTCTGCCCGCATCCCCCCAGCTCGGGAGCATCCTCTGGGGCCAGGGCGGCCCTGCCGCACGCCGGTGCAGGCGCAGCGCAGCCCTCGGCCAGCGATGGGACTGAACGGTTCCGCTTGCCGCAGGTGGGAGCCAGCCTGGCCAGGGCAGCGGCGCTGGGAGACCAGTCCTTTGTAAATGGTAGAACTGAGCATTAGGCCTTGCCCTGGGTTGGGACCCCGACCCCTTTCTGTCTCGAGTATTTAATTTTACTGCCAAGGTGTCAGGCTGATCCATCCGGGATGAGGTGTTTTCTTGAGTAGCCAGGTACGATTTTTATGCCACAGCTAGTTCTCAAATCAAATAACACAAGCCCATTGTTCACCACCCTGTAATAACGGTCTCCACATTAAAGAGAAGAAGCCTCTGTTGCATTTTTACTCACATTTTCTACTGTTTTTAAGATTGTAATATAGATTTGATTATTTCTTCATTGACAATAAAAGCAGAAAGAGTTGTTCCTGGCCAGTGTGAGTTATTGCAGGCTCTCAGCAGGAGCTGGTGGCCAGCACCTCCTGCAGCAGCTCCTGCCTCCAGCCTGCGCCCACCCACCCCGTGGCTGCTGCCCAGAGCCGCGCTCAGCTGCCCCGGAGGGGTGGGCACGGCCACCGCACCCCGTGAAAAATGGGGGGCAGGACCTGGGCAGTTTGGGGGTGGCAAGAGCGGTTCTCAGCCAGCCGGGCTGCCACACACCCCACGGCACGCAGCCAAGGCGCAGGCACCCAAGGGCGGCCTCGGAGCGTGCAGCGCATGCGCCCAGCAGGATCGGACCACAGCACGAGGACCCGCAGCCGCCTGCCAGACCCGGCTATGCGGTGGGAGCCATTGCACGCAATAGTTGATGGGTTTGGGACACAAACAGTGGCAGCAGCCCAGCAGGGGTTTTATTTTTTTATTTTTCTTTAAATATTTGTTGCCAGACTTCGTATAGGAGCAAACTTCTTCACAGCACCACGAGCCATCTACTATTCAGAATAGGAAGAATAAGACGAGTAGAGGTGAAATCTAAGCACAGAAGAGCAGGGAGAAGCACCAAGATGCATAGCTTGACAGATGGGATACGATACAGAGTCCATAACTTAATCATAAAAAATATATATATGTATATATCCATCATGTAGAACTTTATGGATTATTTTTTTTTAGATACATTTTTTTTTCCTTTTCAACAGATATTTTCAGGCGGGTGATTTTTTTTTGTTTTGTTATTTTTAAAGTCTTTTTTTTGTTCATTTTTGTTTTTGTTTTTTTTTTAAAAGAAATTTCAAAGTTGTGCCAAACATATCTGGATCAGCGACCACAATGGGAGAGATGGGGGAGAGAGGGAAAGGGGAAGGAGGGAGAGGAAGGTGGGGGGGAGAGAGACCACTCTGTACGTCTCAAGAAAAGAAAGGAACAGCAACACTTTGTTTTGAAAACACAAGCGAAAAATGCATTCATCAGGACTCAAGCGACGGAACCAGACTCCAACTCCAGTTTATACATGAATATACAGCGGTGCGTCCCGCGGAACGCACGCGAGCACACGCACCCCTGCGTGCACGCACACCCACACACGCACACACCAAACAAATGCCAAAAAAAAAATAAAATTAATAAAAATAACCAAACCCGGAACCTGAAGACACTCCAAAAGAACTGAAACACCTCCAGTATAAGAATTAACAAAAACCTCCATAAAACAAGGCACATCCTTTGAGTTCTTAATGGTGTGAAAATAAAGACGTGACACTGAATCCCAACGGAAAGACCCGAACAGAACTGCTTGCACGTACCTTCCATCCAGAGAAAAGGTAAATATTGTGCTACTCTTAGAATGAGTTTGCCACAAGACACACAGCTTAGTATAATCTAATAGTTTTTCTCAAGCTAAAATCCAGTTTTCTCTTGATTTCTTTTAAACTGCTTTATATATAATTGCTAATATTTTTAAATCTTTTAAATATATATTTGTTAAAGTTTATTCTTTTTATTATTTTGGGGGTGGGGGAAATCTGGTTTATATCTTTTCTTTTTTATTTCCCCTCCAATAAATTAATACTTCTTTATAGCTTATCACTGTCCTCTCCCCCGGTGGGGAGGGGCCGGGCAGGGGCACATCCCGCTGCCCCCCCACCTGCGCCACCGAGGACCCCGAGACGGGGTGTTCGCTCCCCAATTTGCAACCAACGCAAACAAAACCCACTCCCCATGCCGAAGGCGAAGCCCCTGCGAAGGGGAGCCCTGCCGCTGGGCCCCCCCGCACCCCTCGGGCAGCATCCCTCCAACAGGGCAGCCCCCAGCCTGGCGCGACGCGGTGCGGGACCCTGCGCCCTGCCCGCCCCCGGCGAACGACTACGGAAAAAGAAATTTTAAAAAGGAAAAATTAAAAAAAAAAAAAAAAAAAGAGAAAAGAAAAGAAAAGAACCCCAAGTGCATTTGCCCAACGGGACCCGCCACCAGCACGGCCACCAGCAAACGCCGTTGGCGACACGTGGCACGTCACTGACGGAGCTGCTGCGGGGGCCAACGCGCCGGGCAGGGCTTGTGCTACATTCGGGCCGCGACAACCCGTGGCGCCAGGGCCGGCAGGGCACAGGCGCAGTGGCGAGGGCCACCGGACAGGTAGATAGAGAGACCCCCCTGGAGCCCCAGCAGCCGGTGGGGGCTGTTTCGGGCCGGGGCATGTTGCTTGCTTTCTTCTGTTGTGGTTTTTTTTATTTGTGGGTTGTTGGTCTCTTTTTTTTTTTGCTTCTGCAAAAGGGAGTCCTGCCGGAGCCGGCGCCGAGTCCGTGAGCACAATCCTGAGGTATCTTCTTCTTTGTGCAAACCCCGAGGGACGGGATGTCCGGGAGGGGACGGCTGTACAAAGGGGACGGGGTGAGGGCGGCGGGGCCGGAGGGGTGGGGTCGTGGATCGTTGTGCCCTTGTGCCCACGTAAGCCCTGAGGTTCGTGGGGCCCTGGCGCCCCTCACTCCAGCATGGCGTCGAGCTGGTCCGCCAGGTCATCGAACATACTGCCGATGTCGTCCAGGATGCTCACGGTGCTCTTTGACTCCATGGCCGAGCTGGGTGAGCAGTGGGTGCGGGTCAGTGCCATGCACAGGATGGCGGCATCACACAGTCCCCTCTGCCCCATG
>VWZZ01004646.1:483116-502223 GCA_013399095.1 Psophia crepitans | reverse complement strand
TGGTTGTAGGTGTTCCTGACATGGGCATTGATCCCACTCTGCAATGGCACAGAGAGGGCTTGGGAGGAGGCTGCCCTCTGCCCTGCCACCCCCAGGGACCCCCCAGGCCACCCTGAGACCAGCACCCAGAGGACACAGCTCCCTGCCTTGGTGTGTCCTCCCCCGGGACCGTCACCCCCATTCCCTGGGAGAGGTGCTGTTCTGCAGCCCCCCAGCTGCAGGGTCACCCCCTTCCCAAAGCCCGTCCCTGGGCTGGGGGTGCCTGGGGATGTTGGGGGGCCCTTACATCCAGCAGCAGCCGCACCACATCCGTCTTGCCGCACAGGGCTGCCTCGTGCAGTGCTGTGCCCGCCTTGGTTTGCCGGTTGATGTCGATGCCAGCCTGCAGCAGGAGCCTGTGGGCAGACGGTGGGGTCAGCGGGGCGGGGGGGAACCGGCGCTGCCCTCCCTGCCCACGGCACCCACCGGATGATGTCGATGTGGCCATTCTTGGCGGCGAGGTGCAGGGGGCTGGTGCCGTTGGGGTCGGTGGCGTCCCCCGGCTTGGGCTCCAGCAGCGCCGCGCACATGTTGCTGTTCAGGAGCAGTTGGACCACCTGGCTCAGCAAACACAGACGGAGCAGGGCTGCAAGGGCGGCTCAGCCGCCAGCCGCGGCTGTGGCCCCCGGCCCCCACCTCCCTGCTCTGTCCCCCCTCAAGCATCCAGAGATCCCCCACAGTGGTGGCACCCCGGACCCGCACTGCCATCCGTCCCGGGGGCTGCCCCATGGCTCCTCAGGCTGCTCCAGCACCCGACGCTGTGCCCCCGACCCCTCCCAATCTTCCTCTCAGGGGCCCTGGTGTTGCAAAAACTTACCCCGACTCGGCCAAACTCGCACGCCAGGTCCAGAGGCGTCTTCCCCGAATTGTCCATGATGCAGGGGTTGGACTGGTGCTGCAGGAGCATCTCTGACTGCAGAGGAGTGAGACCCCACCTCAGCGAGGGCAGCACGGACCATCCACCAGCGCCGTGCCCCACTGCCAGCCCCACCGTACCACGTCGTAGTGCCCGTGCTGTGCTGCCAGGTGCAGGGGGATCTGGCCCTCGTCCGATGGGATGTTCACGGAGGAACCCGCTTTCAGCACCATTTTCATGGGCTCCTTCTTGCCTTGCCAAGCTGCGTAGTGCAGGGGCCGCATGCCTGTGGGTGGGCAGGACAGGCACGCTGTGAGCCCCCTGGCACACTGACGTACCTGGCCAGACCCTGCAGAGGGGTAAGGGATGGGGGACTGTGGCCAGGACCCTGGGACTCACCTTTGTTGTCCTTGATGTCCACAGCAGCCTGCGCCTCCAGCAGCAGCGAGATGAGCTCTGTGTTGCCATTGAGTGCCGCATGGTGCAGAGCCGAGAATCTGGGGACCAGCCGTGGTGTCAGGGATCCCATGTCCCCGTCCCCTCCACAGCCCCACCAGCTCCGTCCCGGCAGCGTGGCCATGAGCCCACACCCGTTGCAGCCCCACAGGGCGCCTGCTCCACCTCCCACTGCCCCCCGCATGCACATGTCCCCAAGCTGCCCACATAACCCCACCCCTGCATCCTTCCACGGGCACCCAGAGAAAGAGCTGCCACAGGGACCAACCGTGGCCAAGCCAGGAGCCGGCCATGTCCCGGCGTGCAACAAGGGCCAGAGGGCTGGATGTGCCAGGGTTTGTTCTCCAGCCCATCGCTTTATTTAGCTTCCCCTAGGGTGCTGCAGCCACAGGACAGATCCCTCCAACACAGATGGTGGGACACAGGGCTGGGGATGTCACCAAGGTGGGAGTGGGGGTGACTGGTCTGATCTGGGCATGCTGGAGCAAGAGGGATGCAGATGAAGTGCTCCCTGGGGATGCTGCAAGCCCACAGGTTGGAGATGATGGGCAGGGCACAACCTGGGGAAGGGCAGGCACGGGGGCATCCCGCCGGCGTTGGGGGGGGTGCAAAGGAGCCACCCTCCCCACTGACCCACTTCCCCCAGCCTGCCCTGGCAGCACAACCACAGGCACCAGCGTGGGGGGCCCAGGCTGCCAGATGGCAGTGGTGCCCCCGTCCAGCGCTGGGTCTTGCTGTGGGGCAGGGCAAGCCCCCAGCCTGCAGTGCCACACCCTGCTCGGCTTTCATGGCCCCCAGGACCAGTGAAACCAGGAGGCTCGTTGCTGGGAAGGAGGCCGGGAGCTGACCTACTTCCCGCTGCCGGCAGCGGCATCCCCTGCGTGGCCGCGCTCACGCCTGTCACCCTGCTGCTCCGGGCCCTGGGCACACTCGGTATCCCTGTCCCACCCCTAGGGCCACCCCGCTGTCACTGGAGGACAGGAACGGACTGTGGACCCCAGCAGGACCTGCTTGCCCCCACAGCCGCCCGGTGCCCAAGAGGTGGATGGTGGGGCAGCAATCCTGTCTGCCCCCCATCAGCAGAACCCTCAGCTGAAGGGGGGACGTGTCCCTGCTGGGGAGCACGCTTCAGCCACCATGTTCCCCGTGGAGCTGCCGCCTGCGATCCCCCGGCAGGGAGCGGCGATGTGAGCAGACAGCTCGCGCAGGAGGCCGATCCCCAACGTCTGCCTGGGAAATGTCAACATTTTCTGCTCCAGCGCCCTGCTCAGATCCGCTCAAGATGGTGCAAATCGCAGCCCTCCCCTGGGCTGCCTCGGGGGCGTCCCCTGGCACGGCCCAGTCGGCCGCAAAGGCCACGCGCCGTGCAGGACACCGTTCCCTGAGCAAGCGTGGGAACACCAGCACGGCGCTCACCCACAGTGCCCACCAGCCTGGGAATCAGCAATCACAGATGGGGAAACTGAGGCACGGCCCCGGGGCTGGCTGTGCTGGCACAGCAAGCCAGCGGCAGAGCCGAGAACATGCAGGTTGCAACCTGGGTCTGCCCTCTGCATTCCTGGGGGATGTTCCTTCCCAGGAGCAGTGCTCCTGGAACTGCTCCTCTGCTGCAGGATTGCTTCTGCACCCTCCAAGTTGGCTGGTAGCCACAGGCATAAGCAAGGGCCCTGCCTGCAGCTCTCAACTGCCATCCCAGCCACGCCACTATGCACAGCTCTCCGGCGACCTGCAGGCTCCAGTAGCCACTGTATGAGGTGGCACATGGGGTGATGCATCCCCTCGCCCTGCCCACATCGCACCCCCCAGCCCGTCCCGTGCAGGCAGCGCCACACACCCGCCCCACCGCTGGCTGGCGTGCCCACATGCTTCTGCTGCCATGTGCGCACGCTTGCACTCACATGCTTGCATGCACATGCTCGCTCGGCTGCATATCCGCACGCTTGCATGCACCCATGCATGCACACACGTGCACATGCACGGGCTGGCAGAGCTGATGTGCCAGCAGGTACCAGGGGATGCCCGCTGCCCCTGCCTCGATGCTGGGGCCCTGCTCGGGGGCAAGGATGAGGAAGGACCCAGGCAGCTCTGGCTGCACATTCCCAGGGCATGCCCTTCTGTTCCTGACCCCATCCGGCCCCTCCGCTCACGTGCCATTTCCACGGCCACAGCAGAGCCATCCCCAGGGACCAAGCGGCATTGCCCTGCCCCATGTCCTGCCACCCCGCTCAATGAGGGGGGGGGCACAGGGCAGGAGGAGCGGGGGGGCACAGGGGGTGGCTGCTACCCAGCCCTGCAAACATCACTCCTTGCTCCCACCGCAGCCCCCCTCCTCCACAGGGCTCCGCCTGCCTTCCTGCACCAGTGGCCTCATTAGTGTGATTAGCAGGGGCTGAGCCTGTGACCCCCTCCCCGCTCCTCCCCGCCTGTCAGATGCCGGCTGCGAACCAGCGCACCGGCGGCACAGCCCAGCGGGGTCACAGCTCGCCCGCCCGGCGCCCCGCAGCGCTGCTCCCTGCACGGCGCCTGCAGAGCCCCAAGCCTGCAGCAAGAACCGGGAAGAGGCCAGTGCGACGCGGGGCACAGCTCGTCCTCTGCCTTTCAGCCCTCACCTCCCACCTGCTCTGATGCCCACGGCTGCAAGCCCACCGGAGCAGGGGTGCAGGCAGGGCTCAGCCGCACCGGCTAGTAGGGGCAAGAGCCCATCCGGACCCTGGCTGCATGACTGCATTGCTCCAGACAGTCCGGCGTGCCCGCACAGACACACAAGACTCGTGCTCACTGCATCCTGTGCTGCACGCATCCCCGGGCACACACACCCCGCTGGCTCCCCACAGTGCGCACACCCCTGCTTGTGACACCCCGTGGCACGCACGCCCTTGCTCGTCCACCCCGCCACATGCACGTCTGGGCACACAGCTCCCACTCACCCGTCGGTGTCTTGGAAGTTGACGTTGACTTTTTTTGCCGATCCAAGGAGCTCTGGGAGGGAAGGAAGGGGACAGCACGTTAGTGGCACAGGCGGTGGCTGGGGCAGCGATGCAGCTGCACCTCCAGGTTGGGTTTTTTCGCAGCTCCCCACTAGGTTTTGGCTCTCTGCAGCTCCACAGCCCGAGCCTGCTGATGGCAGCAGAGCCCAAGGGCCCCTCCTGGCACCAGGGTCTCCATCCACCTGGGCTGCGGTGGGTTTGCCCAGGGTTCCCTCTCTGCCTCCTTGCTTCACTGGGGGTCTGGCATGGCCCCGTGGAGCCCAGCACCACACAGAGCCACCGGGCTGGGCTGCTTTGGCAGGGCAGGGAGCTCGGCATGCTGTCCCGGGCCTCAGCACGTCCCCTGTCCCTGCAGCCCCCCAGCCTGGCACTGCTCCACTCCCACCCCACACCTGCCCGCGTGGGAAAATGAGCTGCCTCAGGACAATCCAATTAGTAACACGAAGAAGGACGAAGACAGATTTACATAAGATTTAACCGAAAAATGCCACTCAGGCTTTTCACTGAGCCTGCTCTTCTTCACAGTCCCCAGCGGGGAGCCAGAGAAGGAGAAGGAGGAAGAGGAGGGCGGCTGCAGCACGGCAGAGCCCTGGACTGGGGCACCCACGCAACAGCCCCACAGCAAGCCAGCATCAACGGGAACTAACTCAATAAAGGCTGCCTGGCCCGGCAGGGAGGAAGGGTGGCCATCCTCACCCCGGCAGGAAGCGTGCCACGAACAAGCGCGCCGGGGCAAGTGCTCACCAGGAGAAGCCGACTGGAAGGGGCGACTTCAGGCTGGGAAGGGAGGCGTGGGGCCAGAGGGACACTCACCACGTGCCACGGCCACGGCCTTGCTCGCTCCCCCAGCACCACAGCTCACTGCCAGCATCCCAGGGCGATAATAATTATTTGGCACAAAGCGCTGTGGTCAGCAAACAGGACGCAGAGGGCAGCGGGAAGGTTGGCTGTTCCCGGCCCTGACCCACAAGCCTGGGGAGCAGTGCTGGGCTGAGCCACCCCTGCATGGGCCACACACGTTGGACGGTCCCAGGAGTGGCTGGGGTGGTGGCAGGTTTCCTCGTGCCCACGCAGAGGCTCCCAGGCTCTGGCACCCAGCACCATCTTCCTCCCGCGCTCCATCAGCCACTTGACAGCCCGAGCTGCAGGACATTTGCTAACGATGATGCAGCGTGGGTGCCAACAGGCAAGAGCTATGGAGGGTGGCTTCTGAACAGCCCCAACAATCGGCCTCTGCCCACCAGGTCCCCAGCCTCTCCTCCTGGCACGTGATGCCATAGTGTGGTGTGGGACAAGAAGAGGCACTGCAGGGTCCCCAGGGCACAGAGAGGGACAAGGCACCATGGCGTCCCCTGGGCGTGGGGAGGGATGGGGGCACCATGAGGTCCCCTGGGAGTGGAGGGGGGGAAAGCACCGCAGGGTCCCTGCAGCAAGCGCCACTCCCCCTCCTTCCAGCAAAAAAACCCACCACCAGCCCAAGACCCATGTGACAGGGCAGTCCACACTGTTCATTTAACACATTAATGAACCACTCCAACAAGAAACCCCCATCGGGGTGACAGGACCCCAGGAACAGCCTCCTGCATCCCATTCCCACTGCGGCATCCCTGTGCTCCCCCCAGGGAAGGGCTGGCAGGCAGAGTCCCCCGGCACTGGGGCTGGCCGCAGCGGACGGGGCTGAGTGGGTCCCCGCCAGCTCCCCAACAAAGGTGCCATTCAAAGCCGGTGGAGAGGAGCCCAGGACCGCTTCCGCTGCCGCCCGGCGCCAAGAAGCAGCTCCCAGGAGAAGGGGGCCGAGCTGCCCCCCAGGGATGCAAATGGCCAGCGGACAAAAGGAGCCGGTGGGCGCAGGAGCGGCACCGTGCCCAGCACTGGCTCCAATCTCCGGCCCCGAGACGGGCCCCGCTCCGGCTAACCGGTCCTCACAGATGGACGGACGGATGTCAGCAGGTCTGCAGTGTCTGGCCTTTCCCACGGATTGCTCCCAGCAAGGGGTTGGGATGGGGCAATGCCTGTGGATTGGTGTCACGGGGTGCAGCAGTGACACCAGCAAGATCACCCCTGCACCCTAGGATGCTGCTCCCTGGGTAGGCACCAGCAGCCCCCGGCACCGGCCAAACCAGCATCAGCCGAGCGCACCACCACGGAGAATCTCTCCTCCCTGCACCTGCAGAAGAGGCTGCGGCTGCCAAAATCTGTTTAGCGCTTCCATCAACGTCTGTGCCAAGTGCTTAGTCAGTGACTTCCAGCCGTGCAGCGGTTTGACTTTCGTTAAAGCCCTGGCAGCAGCCATGAGCCTGCCGGTGCCCGTGCCGGGCTGTGGCGAGCTCAGGCCCTAACGTGGCTTCGAAAGCTGCCGGGAAGAGGTCTTTAGGTGCAGCGGCTGGCCTGATGGTGTCCCCTGAGGAGCAGCTGGGTGGTCCTACACCCTCCTGGGGTGCAGCACTCTGGGATGCCACCAGTTGCCCAGCAGCACGGCGAGGTGTGGATGGCAGCATGGATGGCTGCACGGCGGCTGGCACCCCCACGGGGCCAGGCCAGGGCCCCAGATGGTGTGACCCAGTGTGGCACCAGCAGAGAATCATCCCCATGTCTGCACCAGCACTGGGGCCCGTGATGGCAGCGGCTGCACCAGCGGCAGGCAGGGCAGCGAAGGCAGCGACTGCCGTGCCAGCCATCACCACCAAAGCTCCCAAGGGGCTGCAAGCAAAACCCTCATGCCATGGTCCCACAGCCTGGCAATTAAGCCCCCCCTGTAACGAAGTGGCATGCTTGTCTGGCACAGCATTGGCATGGGGCACGATGGAGCCGTGCTGAGGGCACAGCGCCGTGGCCAGTGCACGGAGCCCAACCGGGCTCGCCGTGGCTGGGTGCTCGTGGTTCTCAGAGCCGGGGAGCAGGACGGGTGTCCCAACATGCCACTGGATTCGCAGCCTGGGGCCATCTCGGCCCCACTGTCACCACGTGGGATTTGCAGCCTCTCTGGGGGCAGCGGGAGAGCTTGTTAATGGCTGGGAAGCACAGGGAAAACTCCTCCACTAACAAGGGAAAGGAAGGGAGCTGACAGCGCTGCCAATTAAAAATACCGGCCACAAAAGGAGACGGGCACGGCAGGGAGGAGAGCCGGGCTTCTGCACAGCCGTGCTGCTAGCAGGCACCGAGTGTGTCCCCGGCTGTCCTCCCTGCCAGGATAGCCAGAGGGGTGACGGAGAGCACCAAGCACCCACGAGCGCTGTCCTGCCCTGCTTGCGCAGAGGCAGATACGGAGCCATCGGGCAGATGTTGCAGAACAGAGGCACAGTGGCACCCAAGGCACTGGGGCCCTTGCTCAGACCGCCTGAGCCCCACCATTGCCCTCAGAACACCCCAATGTCCCCTCTTTGCTCTGCATGGGCTGTTGAGGTGATGGTCGTGCCACACGGAAGCATGGGGAGCACCGGGTCCTGCTCCCCTTGCACCCCAGCCCCACATCACGGCTTCCCCCAAGGCTCTCGGAGCAGCTTGCACCCCATGAGCATCCTGAGGGGCCTGATGGTGCTGAGCAGGGTCGGGCAGGACCACGTTGCCTGCTCCAGAAAAGGGAGATGCACTGCACTGCGTGATCCAGTGAGTCCCAGCACCACCGGGTCCGGCTCCAGCCCACAACTCCTGCGTGCAAGGGTGGTTGCAGCCGTCTGCCATAGACACCGACTATAAACAGTGTCTGCTGTGAGTAAACACCGCCGCGGGGAGCTCAGCCCAGCCACTACTCCCAGAAATGCCTTTACTTAAACGCAGGGCTCACAGTAGCTAAATGCATGCTTGAGTTCAGCCCAGCACTCTGCGTGCAGCGAGGGCAGCGAGCTTCTCGCTGGCCCCGTCCTCCTCCAGCATGCGCCGGCCTGCGTCTGCCACCCCGCAGCAGCAACAGCCCTGGGCGGGCATCGCGACGGCAGGCGATGCACGAGCCGGTTGCACGTGCAGGGCCGGGCGTGCATGGGGAGCCCCTCTGCCCGACACCAGGGTCTGGCTGCGCGTTACCCTGACCCCCTGCAGTCCCGGACCACGCCTGGCAGCTGCTCCAGGCATCCCGGGGCACACCACAGGGAGAATCCGGTGCCCGGCCGCTGCTCTGGGCATTGCTGCAGGGGGACCACCATGCCCAGCTGCTCCAGCCTTGTCCCTGCACACACGTCTGAGGCCATGGCCCCACACTGTGGGACTCCAGGGGCTCCTCTCCCTTCCCAACAGCGGGTCCACACAGCACCCGTTAGCATGCTCGTGCGCCAGACCCTGCATCTGCAGCCAGCACAGCGCCAGCAGCGATCGATGCCCGGCTGGGGTGCAGGGGCTCCCGGCCAAGCCCCCGCTGACGAAGCACATCCTCCTCGCCCAGCTCCCCCCCGGCAGCGCTGCGCCAGCTCGCAGGGAGAGGGCGGCTGCTCAGAGCAGATGGCTCCAGCCTCCGCTAAATCAACATCTACTTAATGAGGGGAAAGCCGTCGCTGCCCTCCCCAGCTTGGCGGCAGCAGTGAACAAGATGGGGCAACCCCCCCAAATCCTCCTCTTTCCCATCCCTTCCATCGCCCCACTGCAGTGGTCCCCCTCCCCTCCAGTCCCACTGTCCCTGCTGCTGGCCCTCTCTGCTGCAGGCCCCCTGTGTGAGTGTCCCCAAACACGACGGGGACCCCCAGGACCCCACAAGCAGGACAACACCAAGTAGCCACAGGGAAGACATTCACGGCAAAGCCAGTGCCTATTTCAGAGGAGGAGGAGGAGGAGAGGACCCTGCAGCAGCATCGCCGTGGCTGCCGGATAAAGGAAGCATCCAAAATAGATGCTCTTAATTATATCCTTGCTGACGAGCGCCACGCAAACAACGGGCGCTCCAAGCGCTCGCTGCACAAGGAGCCCTGGCACAAGTGGTCTCAGTCCTCGCAGCGAGGATGGAGTCCTTGCTGTGGGGTCCCCACAGAGACATGTCTGTGGGCATGTGGTCGCTTGCTCTGCCCACACGTGTGCAGCTGTGGGGACCCCACGGAGGTGGCCAGAGCAGCGCCGGCTGGGTCTGGTGATGACAGGGACACCGGGGAGCCAGTCCTGACTGCTGTCAGACAGCAAAAGGCTTGTACTCCTGCAGCCAAGGTCATGTCAAGCGCCAAGGCCGGTGCGATGTTCAGATGCTAATGAAGCTGTTATCATCTTCTGATCAATTTTGACTGTATAAATAATGCACCGGGAAGCTCGTGGGCAGCTGGCTGCGTGGCAAGGGATTGCCTGGGGCAAAGAGGTGGCAGGAATGGGATGGACCCATTGCGGTCCCGTGCCCACCGCAGCTAGATTACTACTGCCCACCACTGCTGGATACCCCAGTGCCCATCGCAGCTGCACACCCAGCAGCTGGATGGTCAGTGCCCATCACAGCTGGAAAACAACTGCCCATCACAGCTGGACACACTGCTCACCACAGCTAGACACCCCAGTGCCCATCACAGCTGGACACCCATCACAGCTGGATAAAAACTGCCCGTCACAGCTGGATACCCCAGCACCCACCACAGCTGGACACACACTGCTCACCACAGTTGGACACCCCAGTGCCAATCACAGCTGGATAAGGACTGCCTACCACAGCTGCACATCCCACCACAGCTGGGTAACAACTGCCCATCACATCTGGGCACCCCATTACTGCTGGACACCCACAGCTGGGTGCCCCGGTCCCCATCACAAGCCATTCCCCAAATCCCAAGACACTTCTGGGGAATGCTGGCCCTGAGCCCAGCACACCTGCTGGAGCTCTGGACGCCCGGCCCTCGCGCGGAGCTTTCCCGGGGGAGCGGAGAAATCTGCACTTCAAAATCAATAGGCTGTGGCAGCCTGAGTCACGGTGCTGCAGCAGCGCAGGGCTGTCCCCTGGGGCCAGGATGAAGCAACTTAAATGCAGCTTTCTAGAGGCAAAGGGACTCCTCTGTATTATTTTTTTTTTTTAAAAAGGAAACTTTCTGATTCCAAGGAAGGATGAGGGGCTGCCAGGAGAGGCAGGGATGGGGGACGTGGGTGCACCCCAGGCAGAGCTGATCCACTAAAAACCTGTGGCTGGAGCTGGCCAGGGGACCCAGCACCTCACGGTGCCTGCCAGCACCATGCCACGGCAGCAGCATCCCTGCTCTCTCTGCATCACCGAACCATATCCTCACCTGACCTTTGCCACCCGATGCCACGGAGCCTGACCGAGTTGTTCCCTGCCCCCAGGGCAGCTCCAGCCCCCCAGAGCCTCCCCCAACCCTGGTTTTGGGCTCAGCTGTGCAGCCCTCTGCTCTGCAGGTGCTCCCTCCCAGTGTGGGGTCGCTGCCTGCAAAGTCCCAGCAGTCTCCTGCCCGCTTCGGGCTGCCTGCAAACCCACTGACCCCTGAATAACGCACAGTGCCATGCTGCTGCCAGGGAAGGATGCCGGTGACTTGGCCCCACACAACCAGGGATGCGGGGAAGCCGGCACCAGGGATGGGCAGGGGTGTGGGCAGCACCGTGACACGTCAGCTCCAGCCCCACAGGCATGACATGGGGTGCCACACTCCCTGAATTCATGGGGTGCCACACTCAGCACCCAGCATCACACCAGCCTCGTTGCACCCGTCGCCGCCAGCCCAGTGCCAGCCGTACGCCCACCTTCGTCTCCGCAGAAATACATGTTGGTGCCGCTTCCACGGAGCCTCAATTGACAGCCTGCTCTCCCCGTGCCGGGGCGGCAGCAAGCAGGTAATTTTCAGGAATCACCCTCGCTGGAAGGAGTCACTGCCGGCACGATGAGGCTGACGCGGCGGGGAACGGGACATGGCTGCTTGGGGCCAACACCAGCCTGTGTCTGCCTGTCTGTCAGCACCCCAGCAAAGCTGTCACCCGGCATCCGCAGTGCCTGAGCAGAGGCTGCCCAGGACAAGGGAGCAGGGAGGGGCGGATATTGGCACCACTTGTTTCCCCCCCAGGGGCAGAGATGATCCTGCCCAGCCCTGTCTCCATACTCCCCATCTCCTCTGTGGAGCCAGGGAGCCCCGGGAGGGTGGACCCCAGCCATGCTGGCCTGTTTGGAGGGACCCGTAGCTTTGTGTATCTTAACGCACCGTCAGCTAACGAACAGTTGCGATCATCTGGCCTCCCACGAACCCAGCTGCAGTCCAGACATGGCAGGGAAGTGGTAAGGAGCTCCACAGCGTACACAGAGCACGTGTCCGTGTGCACACGTGTGCATACGTGTGCAGTCGGGCAGCCCAGATAAATGAGAGGGCAATAAGAAATGCCGCAGCGCTGGGCTCTGAGCTCCTGCACCATACATGGGTAAAACAGGCCCTGGGGTCTATTTTAAACACAGTGCCTTTAGTGCCATCATTTGTCCTCATCTACATGGCTGCCACGCATGCCGGCGTGCCGTGCCCGCCCATGCACCCTCCACACTGCAATGGCTTTCCGAGCGGTGCCTGCAGGCAGGATGGGCACGACAACGGGCTGCTCCATGGGCGTGTGGGCTGGCAGCTCAGCGATGCCACGGTCACTGCCGGGGCAGATGGGCAGCACGTGGATGTGCAGCCAGGCGATGCCGTGCAACGGCCCTCAGCACCGGGAGCCCAGCACGGAGTCACAGTGCTGCAGGGGAAGGTCAGGGCTCGCAGGACCTGTCCCAGTGTCCCCAGCACAGTGGGCACTGGGGGAAGTGGGCTGGCAGGGGCAGTGCCGGACCACCTGCCGCATCCCTGCCAGGAGCTGGGGCTTAGTCAGAGACAGCCCCAGGATCCGCACACGCTGGAGTGGAGACAGCCAGGAGAATAGCTGCTGTGGAGCTGCACAGCCGCGAGGAGCACGCTGTAAACAGCCCAGCTGCAATGCAGGAGCCGGGCAAGCGGCTGCTTTGTCTGCTCCAGCAGCTCTGGCAGCCATGGACTGAAAACCTATGGGGGCCTCAGTGAGGAGGCGGCGCAGAGCAGGGCTCCCAGCAGCCACATCTGGAAGGGATCAGCCGGCGGCTGCTACTGCTGCTGCGGAGAGCCGTCCCCAGCGTAAGCCCCACGCCAGGCCGGGGAGGAGACATTGCTGACGCGGCCAGCGGAAACGGCCCTGGGCGCACGGATGCACAGGGCAGATGCACATGGGCACACAATGCACACGGGCACACACATGCACACGGATGCACAGGGACACAAAACACACAGATACACAGGGGCAGATGCACATGGGCACACTCATGCACGTGGATGCACATAAGCAGATGCATGCACACAGACTCATGCATGCACATAGGTGCACCCAGGTGCACACAGATGCATGCTGGCAAAGCAGCACGGGTGCAGAGCAGCCAGCCGCCAGCGGGCAGGATGCTTGGAGAACCAGCGCCTGGGCTGTGCCTGTGGCAGCTGCTTGGGCACCAGCTCCAACCTACTCTGCCTCCAGCTGATACGGGCCACGGCAGGGTACCCCAGCGCTACAACAACCTCGATCATCTTGGTTCTCACCAGGCAGCCAGCAATGACCTTGCCAGTGAGACCCAAGGAGACCCAGGCAGACTCAGCACTACCCTGCCAGCCGCTCTCCCACACCATCCCAGCACCGTGCTTCCCCGGCCGGCCGGCTCGTGCCAGGCACCAGCACCCATCCATCACCAGCGCAGGCTGGGCAGCATGGGGCTCTCAGGCTGTGCCAAGGCCAGCGCTGCGTCCCCAGCTTCCCATTTCTCAGGCTGATTGCTCCTGTCGCTGTGGAGCCCAGTGTTAAACACCTCATTTTCTGCTCCCGTATTGAGTTAGAAAATACTATTAACATTTCATTATGGCTTAAAGATCCCTCTCAGCCCGGCACGAAGAGCCAGCCCGCTGGCAGGATCGCTCCTGCGCTGGGTGGGCTGCACTGTATCCCGTCCCTCTGAGGAGAGGGGACCAGGACAGCAAGTCCCATGTGCCCCAGCTGCAGAACAGGATGGAAACCTGGGGTAGAGGCAGACATCGGTGCTGCACACCAGCTCGGTGGCCAGCCTGGCACAGCCTCTCCTCGTGGCACACCCGGCCAGAGCCGGGGCACAAGGCAGTGACAGAGCAGCAGTGTCCGTGCAGGTCAGCACAAGCCCAAGAGCTCCTGATCAGGTTTTGCTTCCTAACACCTTTCCCTTGCCTGCGGGAGCCTAGCCTGGCAGTAACAGCATCATCCATTAAATATCACCAAATTAGTTCTCCGATGCTCTCCTGAAGGTGTCTGAACACTTGCGAAAGGCAAGGGCAGCATGCAGTGGGTTCATGGCCAGCGGTCAGCCAGAAGCTCACCAGCTCTTCAGGGCGGCCACGGTGCCCAGCCCTGGCAATGCCCAGTCCTGGTGCAGCGGCACACACTGCCCTGGCACACATTGCTCCTGCACCAGCACCAGGAGGGAGACCGCCATGGCGAACACATGCAAGCACAGCCCTGAGCATCATCCCAGAGGCAGGCAGTCCCCTCCACCACTCACCTCACTAGACACCACCGCTCCCATGCACCGTGTGCCTGGGGCCGACATTCACCAAGGACCCTCCACTACTTCAGCACCCTCCCAGGCCGTGGCACAATGCTGCACAGCCGCCATCCATGGGCATTGCCAATGCAGGGTCGAGCACACCACAGCTCATGTGGCTGCCAGCAGGGTCCCGTGGGCATAGGGGGAGCAGGAAGGGGCCAGGGGCACCTAGGTGTGCCAAACTGGGGAAGGGGCCCATCAAAACCTTTCCCAGCGGCTGGGAACAGGTAGAAATGGTTAAAGGGAGCACAGTGGAAGAGAGGAGAGGAACTAGATGCCAGCCCGGCTGTTGGAAACCAAGCTCAGCTGGCTGGGAAGGGGGCAGCTGTGGAGGGGGGCTTGGGGTGCCCATAGCACCCAGTCTTGCTGCACCATCGACACCCCAAGTATCCACTGCACCACCGCCTTTGGGTGCAGCCTGGCCCTGCCATGTCCTCTGGCTGCTCCCTGGGACCACCATCCCACCATGGTGCATGGGCAGCATGGAGCACCACAGCACCCAGCAGCAAGGTCCTTCTGTGGGAAACGGCGGTAGCCAGCAGCCCTGGGAGAACCCAGGGCATGAGGGGCCACACGCCAAAGCAAAGGACTAATTGGTGTCAAGCCAGGTGAATTTGGGACTGCCTCGGAAAAATCCAGGTCAGCAAGGGAGCCTCAAGCTGGGAGGAGAGCTGTCGGTCCATGGCCCCACTGCTCCTCGGTGGTGGTGACCAACAGCCCAGGGTCCTCTGCAGCATCCCCCGGTGGGCAGGGACCCTGCGGCCAGCCCCGAGGTGGGAACTGTGCTGGGGAGGTGGGGGGCAGAGGAGGGTTTGCACCCACAACTCCAGCCCAGCTGGAGAGAGAGGTAAGAAAATGTAAAGTAACTGGATGTTACCCCAGGCTGAGCAATAATCCCCCTCTGGAAGGAAACTTGGCACACGCCAGCCTGCGCCCGTCTGCCAAGTCCTGCTGGGAGCAAGGTTTCACACACGGTCTAGAAACCCCAAGAAGAAGTTTATAAGGAAGGGACTTTCTGACATCCCGCTAAGCACGGCAGTGACAGGAGCTGCTCAGCCCCGACCACCAGGACGACCCTCAGGCCCTGCATCTAGGACATGGCTGGGATGTACCAACATCGCCCCATGCCAGCATCGCCCCACATGTCCCAGCCAGCCCCCTTAACCCATGCCAAGGGGATCAAGGGAGTTGTGGGAACAATGCCTAGCCATGGTGTGGGGGATGCACAAGCGGCCCAGCACCCCTCTGCAGCTCCCCGGCTGCACAGGATCTGGACCCGCAGCCCCTTCCCCCTGCTGCAGACGTCCTGCCTGGCACCGATGGCCCCAGAGGCCGGTAGCACCCGGGGTCTCCAGTGTCCTGACAAGCACCATCTGCACCCCTCCTGCCCGGGCTTCCCCAGCAGCAAGGAGGAGGCTGCCCCAGCACCCGTGGCCGAGGAGCAGCAGCAGGAGCCGTTAGCAGCGGCTGCCACCCGGGGAAGTTTCCTGCGTTACCCAAGAGCCGGGGGGAACCAGGCAGCTCGGGTGGCTGCCGGCCACGCGCGCCCTGGGCACTGCACCACAATTGGATTTGCAGCTGCCCTGCCTTTTACTGCATGGAAATTGAATTGTAAAATGTCAAAGACATTTCCTAACTGCGCCATATTAGCCTGGTTTTATTAAATACTGTTATCAGAGGAGATTATTAATGCAATCAAATGCAGGCAAAAAAACCCCAAGAATTAACTGGTCACTGTGCAGGAGGACGCACTGGAGGGCAGGAGCAGCCAGCAAAGCTCTGCCTAGGGAGCCAGTGTCCCCAAGAGGTCTGGCTTCTGACTCCTGCTGCCCCCACATTCCCGAGCACTGGCTCAGATAGATATCTGAGGATCTATCTCGGGAGAGATCCCCATGGGATGGCAGCACCACAGAGGATGGCAAGCCTGGGGATGCTCACTGAACTTTGAGGTCCCTTCCCTGCTGCCCACATCCAGGCAGGCTGCCTGCACCATGCACACCCCTCCAAGAAACTGCCTGGCTCCTGCCCTGGTGTTTTCACCTGTAGCAGGCTCTGCCTGCCCCACACCCGGAGCAGCATGGCTGGAGGCAGCCACGGGGCCAGCAGAGCACTGGTGGTGCCAGCAGGGCTGGGGTCCCTTCCTGGGACCCTGCTGGGTCCACGCACAGCAGCAGGACCAGGGCTAGCTGGGATAAGCCCCAAAACGCTGGGGCTGCTGCTGGCAGGACACAGAGCCCTCTGCAGATGGCAACTGGGGACGGGACTCTCCGAGCCAGGCCAGGGGCAACTCAAGGGCTGCCCGCACCTTGGCATCCACACCCCTGGGCAATGGGGCTGGGTTACCCTGGCACAGCAGGGTGCAGGGGGTGCAAGGCTCCATGCCCAGCTCCTGAGCCCAGTCAGGCAGTGTGGCTCACCCAGCCTCAGGCATCCCGGGGCAAGGTATCCAGAGCTCCAGCGTCACACGGGGACATGAGCCCCGAGAGCAGGCTGGGGAGCCAGCACTGAGGACCAGGCATGGGGCAGGCAACACAGTCCTACGGGACACAGCCCCACACAGCCAAGCTGCAGTCAGCCCCTGCCACACCGGGTGCTCACCCCGGCACTGCGGGGACACATGCCAGGATGTCTCCTTTGCCACATGAAGCTGCTGCACATGGAAGCACTTTGCAAAGCCCCCAGCACAGCAGAAGCCAGGGCAGAAGGGCCCAGCCCCTGGCTAGAGGTCCCTACCGTGACACCAGCGGGTGCCACACAGAAGCCACTTCCAAAGCAGACAAGCCACCAGTGGCACCCGCCTGGCAGGGAAGGAGCCAGCTCACTCCAACACACCACAACTGAGGAAGAACGTGCCCCCTGCGTGGCACAGCGCAGCCCCATCTCTCACCACCCAAAGCCCCAGTGCCCGGGACAGGGATGGCACGGTGGGCACAGACCCCACTGGGGATGCTCTGGGACCTCGTCCGATCTCACAGTGCCCAAGCTGAGGAGCCGAGGGGAAAACGCCAAGTCACTTCAATTCTTCGAGGTAGCACCGGGGAGGAGGGGACAGGGAGGGAAACAGTTTGCTGCCAAATCCCTGCATCTGATTTGCGTAACTTTCAGACAACCTTATCAATTATGGATGCCCGGGAAGCGAGTGCGGTGCGCGCTACGGCCGGCCCGGGCCCCACAAACTCATACTCCACATGCTAAATTGGGGCCCACGTCACCATAGCAACTCGTGTTAATTCACACAGGGATTTTTTAAATCTCATTTATTAAACCCCACATGAATAGGATAACAGAGCTAAGTTACAAATCTTCCTGGTGCCGTGCAGCGCAGGGAGCACCGGAGGCACACGTGGGATCAGCACACAGAGGGGACAGGGGGACATGGGGACGCTGCCGCATGGGGACAGCCCCTGCTCAGTGCTCTCGCACCCCACGCCGCGCACCGCTCCTCCAGCCCTGCTGCGGCAGCCAGAAGTGCTTGCACAGCCCAGGGCAGGAGCATGGCACCCACTGCCACACACATGGCCCTGCTGCCGGGCAGGAGAGCGGGGTCGCACGGGGAACGGTGCCAGAGCAGCCCGGCACCAGCACCAGGGGGTCCGGCAGAGCCGCAGACATGCAGCCCATCGGGGGCACAGCGCAAGCACCCAGGCCCACAGCGGGATTCCCCCAGTGCCACGCTGGCCAGGCTCGGCCTTGCTGCGTGCCCCTTGGCCCTTGCTTGCCAGTCCGGCATGGGGAGCAGTGCTGACCCCGCGGCCGTCCTGCCCAGCAGCCGGAGGGCTCTGCAGCAGGCCAGTGGCCGGCGGGGGAGATGCAGCAGAACAGGGCTGGGAAGGGAAGGGAAGGGAGGAGGTGGTGCCACTCCGGCACCGCTGGCCGTTGCCACAGCAACAACAGCTGTGCGCCCCGGCCAGCGGGGCTGGAGCGGGGTGTGCGGGGGACAGCGCTGGGCACAGGCACAGGCCGGGCGTCGTCCCCATCCCTGCACGCCGATCTGAAAGGCCACGGAAGTGGCACCACCTGAGGCACGTGGGGATGAAGGGGGGCTCTGGGCTGGAGCCCCTTCTCTCCCCACATAGCCCCGACAGCAACGATGGCACTGGGGACACAGGGGACACCACGCCAGCCCTGCACAGCACCAGGGACACCACATGGGCCCTGCATAGCACCAGGACACGAGGGACACCATGCTGGCTCTGCTCAGCGCCAGGGACACAGTGGACGCCATACCAGCCCTGCACTACAGCGGGGCATGGGGGATGCCATGTCAGCCCTGCTTGTCACTGGGCCGCAGGGGATGCCACGCTGGCCCTGTTTGGCCAGGAACACCCCTGTATGACCAAGGATGGGGGACAGCGCGCCAGCCTTGCACCATCCCAGGGACACAGGGGTGCCTACGTTTGGGGAGCATTGTGCCCCAGAGGGAGGTACACAGGGTGCAGTGGCAAAGGGGCTGCATGCCCGGTGACCCAATGCCACACAAGCGCTCCCCGTGGTTCCTTCCTGTGCCCACAGACAGTCGCCGGCGCCCGGGTCGGCCCGGAATGCCAGGCCTGAAACCTGCGTCTGCATCAGCACCATGAATAATTCAGTCCCGGGTGGAACGCCTCAACATAGCAGCTAAACCTTACAGAGAGCAGATACTTATGGAGCTACACACACGTACACACACAGATACACACGTACAGACACACATACGCCCCCGCTGCCTCACGCCTGGACACACACACTCGGGTGCACACACGGAGACGTGCAAGCCCAGCCGCAGAGATGCACACAGGGAGATACCCGTGGAGCCACATCCAAACACCCCCACACGGAGAAACACCAACACAGCCACATCCAAACACACATATGCCAGGGTACACACCGATACACAAACACAGACATGCACCCAAACACAGACACACATGCACACCCGGCACGCACGTACACGCACACAGACACATGCAAATGTGTGCAGACACCAGCAGCTCCGGTGCACACACGCACGGTCTGTGCACACACACTCCACGCTCACTCACGCACACGCAAATGCCCCCAACTCTGCCCTGCTGCAGCCCCCTCCCCCTGCCTGGGCCAAGCCCTCCGGGTGCTCCGGCCCGGCCCGGCTCCCCGGGGGGCTCGGGAGCAGCTCCGGGGCAGGGCAAGGGCAGCCCGGCCGGTGCCCGCCCGTGCCGGGGGTTGCACCGGGACCGGCGGGGCGATCCTGTGCAGCGCCGAGCACCCGTACAGCGCCCGGGGATGCTCCGCCGCTGCCA
>VWZZ01004646.1:469140-482246 GCA_013399095.1 Psophia crepitans | reverse complement strand
TGGGAACCGGGCTGGGGCAGCTTTTCAGTTTCTTTAAATAAAGCCCTTCTTACTGCTTGATTTTCCACTTTTGCAGACACAATGGCCAGTGACATTCGACCTCTTCCGCTTTTTTATGGCTTAAATGGCAGAGACATTAAAGGTGTGGAGGGTGCTGGGGATGCTGACAAACCAGCTGAGGAAACGGGGCCGGCAATGGGCAAGGCGTTAATGTGCTAATGGTGCCCAGCCAGTGCCAACTACAGCCATCATCCGCACAAAATCACGCCCAAATCTCTGCTCTCCCAGACGAGTTACTGTCCAAAAGCCTTACAGAGGTCCCGGCTCCGGCAAACCAACATTGGGCCGTGGTGGTCCAGAAGGCTGGTACCTGGCTGGCTACTGCGGGGCGGCGAGGCAGGCAGCTGCGTGGGGACTGCAGGGCACCGGTGGGTGCTGTGCATGGGGACAGGTGGCTGCAGACCCGGGTGAGTGCCTGTGGCATAGGGAAAGGTGGAAGGAACCAAGCAAACTCTAGACAAACATGAACCAACCTCCTCCATGATGCCCCATGCCCACCCCGTGCGGGCCCATGCCTTCAGAGCTGGAGCCCAAGGATGCCCTTCTCAGTCCCTGACTCCCTCCACAGGCCCCAGTTCCAGGCTGATGCCCGCTCAGGGACGGCAGGGTCCGTCTCCTCTCCCCACCCCCACTTTCCAATCCAGGACATTTGGGTTGCCAGCACGAAACGCTGTCTAATCTGCCCTCTAATCCCGCAGCCTGGCAGTGTGCGGCTGCATGGGGGGCCTGAGTCGCTGCGGGTCTGCCTGGGCTGGGGGCTGGGGCTCTGTGAGCGCCCGGGGGGCCCAGGCAGGTTGGGGGCTTCCTCACATCTGCCACCACTGATAACAAATGAAGCTCCTCAACAAAGGTCCCTTTGTGCCCCACAGCTCTCTCCTGCTGGGCTCTCGCACCCTGCGCCAGCACGTAGAGACCCAGCACAGACACATGATGGGGCAGCCCCTGCCCCGATGGCCTCACCAGGCACTGGGACCTGCGTGACCGAGGCAGGACATTGGGCAGCAGGGCTGTGTGGGGCTGTGTGAGGCACGCAGTTGCCATCCCTCCTCTCCTGGTGGAGCCAGGCTTTTGTAGAAGGAGCTCCAGACCGCCTTGCATTTCTGTGGCTCCCTCCGGGCTCTTGCCAAGTCGGGTTGGTCTTTGCAGAGCAGAAAAATGTGCAGTGAAATGTCTGCGTCGCTGCCTGCACACACCGAGCTGAAACCGGAGAGCTGTGGGCACGGGGTGGGGGGGGTGGGGGGGTGTCCCTTCACCTCCCACCCTGTTGCAGGGATGGGCACCGTGGAGGAGCAGGCACATGGAAACTCTTGCGTACAGGAGCCAGAGGCACTACCAGCAGTGGGAGGGCTCACCCCACACGAGTCCCCCCGCATCCCCCCACCACAACTGCCTTTCCGACGGCTGCAGGCAAGGAGCGCGGCGCAGGCCCCTGCCCAGGCATGGGAGGCAGGACGGGCCTGGGAGTGTGCGAGGCCCCAGGCGCTGGATTAAAGGAGAGGAAAGAAGAGATGAAAGCAGAGTTTGGAGGACGGCTCAGCTTGGCGTGGGAAGCAAGTGTGCTCGCCCCCCCTCCCAGGGATCAGGGGCTCGTGGTTGCAGCCGTTGCTGAAAGCGGCCATGAGGTTGGGGAGGGGTGCTGGTGGGAGCCTGGCAGGGCCCCCACATGCCCCCCTTGGGCACTGCCCCATGCGGGGCGCCAGCCCTTGCCCAGCAGCATGCAGCACCCAGCACGTGCAATGGGCTGGATCCTGTCCTGCAGGGAGGGCACAGCCGCCCTCGAGGCAAGCACGAGGCATGTGGGCATCCCTGCGGGTCCAGCAGCACCCTGGGGCATGGGCTATCCTCTCCCTGCCCTCTGACCCAGCTCTGCCCTGGGGCTGCCAAGCCCTCCAGCTCCAGCAGAGCAGGAGCAATGGGAACCATCTGTAGGACAGACCCCAGCCCTCCCTGACAGCCCCACCTCCCCCTTGCTGGCACAGGGGGGCAGAGCCGCGGCCCCCTCCAGCACTCAGCAGCATCTACAAAAATACTTTATTGTGGAAGTGGGATGCACAGGAGCTCTCTGTACAGTACAAACCAACAGCAGCAACACAGTCAGCAGCACACAGACACGCAATGGCGGCACCTGAAGTCGACCCTGGGGGGGCAGCGGGAACTGGGGGGGCTGCAGCCCCTACGTTGCCTTGGGCCTGGCGTTGAGGCGGATGATGGCCCGGTAGTCCCGCACCAGGTCCCGTAGCTGGTCCAGGTAGGGGTTGATGTTCTCCTCCATCCACTCCTCCACTGTGTCAGGGAAGTAGACCCTCTCCAGGTGGGTGCGCAGGTCACGGACGAAGCTCTCCCAGTCCTCATGGAGCCTGGCAGGGAGAGAATGGGGGGTCCAGCTCCCTCCTGTGAGGGACCCCTGAGCCAAGTACTGGACCCCTCCCAGCCCCACGCAGGCCCCCAGAGGGGCTCCTGGCCCCCAGCACCACGTACTTCAGCACCTTGCTGCCGAAGCTCTCCATGTTGCGGGGGTTGCCGAACTGGTGCTTCCGGTGATAGGGGCTGAACCAGCCCTTGATGGCACTGGGAAGGCACGAAGCATTGGGGGTGTGGGGCCACCCCAGGTTGGGGAGCTGCGTGCCAGGCAGGTCCCCCCTCAAAAAAACCTCAACCCAGCCAACCCTGCTGCCTCCCATCACCCGTTACCTCTCCTCCTCCAGGGCTTTAAAGATGCTCTCCTTCAGGTGGCCATTAACCTGCTCGACCATGTGGTAGATCTCGGCTCCAGGGAATGCTCCCCTGCCCTCACTGGGGAAAGGGAAGAGGAGGTGAAAGCCCATCATGTGGGGTGCACCATCCGTGTCAGGCCTCCGGGCTGGGGGAGCGCCAGCACCCAGTGCAGCTGGAGGGCATCTGCTCTCACCCCAGCTGGACCTGGGACCAGGGCATTTGGGTAACCAACCCCCTATCCCCTCCATTGCATCTCTTCTGATGCAACCAGGGTGGCAGTACCACAGCCACCCCCCACCATGACTGGGCTGTACCACGCACCACGTGCTCTGCTCCAGCTGCATGCTCTGGAATCCCAGTGCGTCCAGGACCTTCCTCTTCGCTTCTTCTGTGAAGCCCCCTGGGGAGGTTGAGGAGAGGGGCAGAGGGGTTCAGGCCACCCCACTGTCAGGCACTCGCCCCTGCTTCACTGCACCCCCAAAACTGGGGGAGCTGAAGCTCTCCTTCCCCTGCCTCCCCCTCCCCTCCCAATATCCTCCCCTGCCTGCAGGACAGGGTCTCGCAGGAATGGCTGCCTGTGGGGTGGGGAGCCCGAGTGCTGGCTCATGCCTGCCTGCGATGACCGGTCCAGTGCCAGCAGCAGGGAGGTGGCTCACCGTTCACCAGCGTCTGCAGGCAGATGGCCAGGGAAGGGATGCCGACGGGCAGCAGCTCACAGAGCACTGAGTAGTGATCGTACCTGCGGAGCAGGGCCAGCCATGCCATTGCGTCCTGCACCACCCCTGGCAGGGCTGCCTGGGTGCTACGGAGAGTGGGGGTCCCGCCACCCCTCACCTCTGCCAGCCGGTGAGGACGATGCCCTGGAAGCGCAGTGGTGCCAGCCGCGGCAGGGACTGCATCACCTTCAGCCAGCTCAGATGGTTTTTCAGGTGGTAGCTCAGGGGGGTCCAGGTCTGCGCCGGTCCTGTGGTGCCCTTGAAGGCGCTGGCGAACCACACTGCCTCAAAGCCACTCTCCACGTACTTGGTGAGGAATGGCCCTAGAGTGGGACAGGCACGATCCACCAGTGCCACTGTCCCCAGGGAGCTGGGGGCGAGACTTGGTGGGGGTTGTCCCGCCTGCCAGCCCCAGGAGCCCGGCACGCTGCCTTACCGATCTGTTCAGCCTCAAAGTCTGGTGCGTAGAACCACACCACAGGTGAGACATGCTTCGCTATCCCGGACTCTGTGGGGGGAGCAGGCATGGGTACGTGGGCACTGGTGCTAGTGGCAGGAGGATGCCTGGGGCTCCTCATGCACCTCGGAGATCCACGTCCCCACCGGGCCAGGTACGGGCTCCTGCCAGGCACTGGGCATGATGCCTGCCAGGGCAGCCACAGGGATGGGCGCTACCAAGACCCCTGGCTTGGGTGCCGCGGCTGCTGTCCCCATCCTCTCACCCTGCAGGGCTCCCACGCTGATCTTCCTCAGCATGTCATCCCACATGAGTGCCCGCAGCCCCCAGAACTGCGTGGTGATGAAGCTCAGCACCTCCTTGATGTGCTTCAGGTACATGGTCCCCATGTCCCCCTTGTTATGGCTCATCCAGTTCTTGGAGTCCATCCCCTCCCCGAGATGGAAGACCTGGATTTGGGGAGGAAGGGGGATGCTCAGCACCCCTAGGAACATGCCTGGCACCCAGGGCAAGGACTGGGGTCCCTGCATGACCCATTGCCCACCTCATCTGCGCCGATGTGGATCCAAGTGGAACGCCTGTGCTTCTCGATCACCTGCGACAAGATGCTCTTGAGCAGGGCCAGGGTGTCGGGGACGTGGGGGTTGAAGCTGTTGGGGAAGCGCTCGACCTCCCGCAGGTGCTGGTACTTCTCATGCTTGAGGATGAACTGCGCAGGAGGAGCTGTCAGGAGGGTTTCCAGGCCATGGGCCAAAGGGACACGGGATGAGGAGCAGGACCAGGACCCCCTACCTCCACGTGCCCAAAGGTCTGCACCAGCGGAACCACCTCCAGCTTGTGGAGCTCTGCCAGCTGCTGGATCCGCTCGATGTCCTTCTCGCTGGGAGGGCAGGGACAGGCTCACCAACGGATGGCGGGGCATAGCATGAGGGCACTCCCTCTGACACCCTGCCCACGTGGCCCCAGCTGCCCCACACCTGTGTGGACTTTACTATGGGGACACAAATATTGACCCGGCGGGGCAGGAAGCCAGTCTGCCAGTGGCACAGCCCAGCACTCTGACCAGTTAACATGGGCACGGGCCCAGGCAGGTCACACCCGGCACAGGACCTGCCAGGACCACACCGAGCTGGCAGCCCCCGCGCCAGCTCAGCGCACAGCCCCAGCTCACCTGTAAGCGTAGGGGGACTTGAGGATTTCCAGCTCCCCCTTGAAGGGGAACATGTCCTCGTACTCGATGAGGATGCCGGTGGCTCCCAGTTGGGACAGGAGGGGGAACACCTGTGGGGTGGGCAAGGCAGGCTCAGTCCCCAGGGCAGGGGGGGGTGGATGGCAGGTCGAGCCTTGTGCTGCCTCTGCCCTCTTGGCACATCCCTCCCAGCCACCACCCGTTGGTCCCTGGGCATCCTCACCTGCTCCAGGTAGGAGACCCTGGGTGCAGCTCCCTTCAGGTCCAGGTGGACCAGCCTCATCTCGGTGGCACTGATGTCTCTGGGGACCTGCTGCCCAGAGTCTTGCCTTGGGGCTGTTATCTTTGCCACAGGGAGCTGCAGAGCCTGGCTCTGGGGACCTGTGTCCTGGCTGGTGTCACTCGTGTCCCCCCAGAACCCGCTGTCCTTGCTGACATGCTTGTGCAGCTCCAAGGTAAAGCTGCAGGGAGCAGAGCAGGGCTGGGGGTGCTGCAGGGCACGGGGGCACCAGATGCCCCCCAGCACCAGGCCCTCACACAGGCATGGTCCAAGGGCTCCCTGCAGACCCCAACCCCGCTGGGGCCCCCACCCACACCTGGGGTCCTGCTGTCACCTCACCTGTCGCGGAAGAGGAACTTGATGCCAGCCAAGGCCACGAGGAGCAGCACGATGAGGCGCAGCAGGTTCAGCCTGTGGCTCCGCTGGAAGGCCATCTCTGCAGGGCACACACAGGGGTCCGGCCGCAGGGCAGTACCCCAAGGGAGCCTGAGCTCAGGTGACCCCGTGCAGCCCCCCATACTGTGCCCCACTCCTCTGATCAGGGCAGCACAAGACTCAGAGAAAGGAAACGTGGGGAAGACCCCTCCCGCCACCCTGGTCCCCATGGGGCACATGCCCAAAGACACCCCATGTCCCTCTTACCTCATGTACCCCAGCACTGGGACCAGTGACCAGACCTGCCTTTGCCTCTGTCTGCAAGGGCACAGCCTCCTTGGGCTCTGCCAGCGCAGGAGCAAACAAGGCGGTGGCTGCAGGGCAGGTCCCCACCGGGGGATCCCCTAGAGCCACCGTGTCACCTCCAAGACAAGGGCTGTGTCACAGGGTGGCTGGGTGGGGTGGCATCACGGGGCAGGCATGGTGCAGCTGGGGCTCAGCCAGGCACGGGAGGCAACACCCCTGCGGACAGAGGAGAGGTGACCTGGGATCTCCTGGGCACCTGCCGGCACTGGGACTCTCCGAGGATGGGCATCGGCACGGCCATGGGCGCTGCCAGAGGGCTGGACCCCCCAGCACCCACAACATCTGCCTGGGGAGGTGAGTCCACCCAGCACCGCTGAGGGGAAGGGGCATGAGCTGCTTTGCCTGCCAGAAAACAGCCTTGGAGTGGGGCAGGAGCCCAGCAGGATCCAGCTACCTGGGATCTCAGCCCGGCGAGAGGAGCTGCCACTTTCCCTACAGAGGGGAAGAAGGACAAGGGCTGCTGCTGCTGGGGACAGGGAGATGCCGCACCACGCCATGCAGGGGGAGGGTGGTCTGGTTAAATTGATGTTTTATCCCTTGCAGGACATGTAGGACAGGCTGCACAGAGTGCAAGGAAGAGCTCGTGCCAGAGTTGTCACAATATGAGGAGCGGCTGAGGGAACTGGGACTGTTTACCCTGGAGAAGAGGAGACTCAGGGCAGACCTTATTGCCCTCTACAACTACCTGAAAGGGAGTTGTGGCGAGCTGGGGGTCGGCCTCTTCTCGCAGATAACTAGTGACAGGACAAGGGCGAACGGCTGCAAGTTGCGCCAGGGAAGGTTCAGGTTGGAGATGAGGAGAGATTTCTCCTCAGAAAGGGAGGTCGGGCATTGGAATGGGTTGCCCAGGGAGGGGGGGGAGTCACCATTCCTGGGTGTGTTTAAGGAAAGGTTGGATGTGGTACTTAGGGACATGCTTTAGTGGGTAATAGGTGATGGGGGGACGGTTGGACTAGATGATCCTTGAGGTCTTAATGATTCTATGAATTAAGACTCGTAATATTAATTTGAAGTCCTTTTTTCCTAGACCAATGTTGAGAACTCCTGAGACGGGGATCCACCAATTCAGATGAAAGCGAGCCCAAAGGAAAGGCAGTCTCTGCAGGGCAGGAGGTGGCAGGCACCCCTTCCCTGGACTGGCCCACAGTCACAGCTCGAGGGACTGCACAGAGATTTTTACCTGCTGGCACGTGACCAGACCCGACACCAAGACCCACAGCAGCACCCTGTACGGCGCTGTGGCCTCAGTGAGAGATGCTCAGCCTACTGCCGTGGCCGGGGCACCACTGTGAGCCCCAGGGAGCCACCAGCCTCCGCAGCTCCAACACAACCCCCTGGGAAAGCACTGCAGGGGGAAAACACCAAGCACACCCCATGCCCCCTGCTCCTGCAGCCCCCTCAGGACTCCTCCTCGCCTGCACCACTGACCCCAGGTGACAAGGGACCAATGGTGACGCCCGCTCCCACCCCAGGAGCCCACAGCCACCCTGCTGCGGGCAGCAGTCTCCCACAGCTCCGGGGGCACAACAGGCACCAGGCAACATGAGCTCTCCTGGAAGCTGGCCATCGGAAGCGCTAGCATCACTTCTGCCCTTTTGCCCCAACTCTGGTGCGTGCGGCGAGGCAGGGATGGGGCAGTGCCTCAACGCCCCCTGCACCCCAGCCTGGCAGCCGCCATGAGCACCGCAGCGGCTGCAACCACCCCTTTCGGTGAGTTGCCACCCAGCCGTGCCGAAGCCCAAGGTTAAATTCAGCGTTGCCAGATTCGGGAACTGAAAAGCCGAGTTTGGCAGCTGCCGGCACACAGGCAGCTCAGCGGATCGCAAGGGGTTTGTTTGCATCGCCAGAGCAGGGGCAACAGGGGAGAGCCGCGCTGAGCCGCGCCTCCGGCTCTGAATCAGCCCTTTTTCTGTCCACAGCCCTAATCCTTCCCGACATGCTCCCACCGCACGCTGCCACGGGGCACAGGGTGGGCACAGCGACTGGGACCCCCAGCATGTCCTGCAGAGCCACCATGGGACGTGCTGTCCCCTAGAGCACAAGGCCACAGCAAGAGCGCTGTGTGGGAGGAACCTGAGCATCCCTGCTCCACCCTCATCACCCCGTACCCACGGGTACCCAGTTTGCTGGCGCTCATGCACAGGAAGCAGGGCAGGATCATGTTTTGGGGGCAGGGCGTGCCCACTCTGTCCCCTGCGCTCACGTTCCTGCATGAAAAACATGTCTCGTGCTCAGCACTGCGCCTCCTGTGCTGCGGGGGACAAGCACAGCACTCAGTCCCTGTCCTGTCCTGTCCTGTCCTGTCCTGTCCTGTCCTGTCCTGTCCTGTCCTGTCCTGTCCGTCCTCACTGCTTTCCATCCTTCCCGGCCCTGGATGCTCCTGGCAACACCGGCACAGCCTGGCAGGGATGTGCCAGGCTGGGGACAGCTGCCAGCCCAGGGCTCACCTCCGCCAGGGGCACGGGAAGGCACCGGGGTGACATGGGAAGGGGGGACCCGGTGGTCCCCCGGCACGGGGCAGACGGGCACCCAAGAAGGCCATGAATATGCAAAGTGCTAACCGTGCTGTCATGGGAACACAGCGCCGGATCGGAACAGGGATAAATATTTAGACAGACGCTGTCAGCTCGCCAAGATTTGGCGTTTTTAATCTATGTTATCTTATTTAAATAGAGAAGAGGTTTCCAGGGTTAGAGCCTTCCTGGCACAGCCCAGGCGGGGACCGGCAGGCTGGGCGCATGCTGGCAGTGGGGTGCAGCACCCAGGGGTGACCGGGCTGTGGCAGATGCACCCACCCTGGCAAAGCCCGTGAAAACCTAACCAAGCCCTGGCAAAACCCTCCTGCCATGGCTGTGGTCATCTTGGTTGAAAGGTGATGAAGCTGAGGTCTTTGGCCAACGGGAGGGCTGTATATCACTGCAGGTCAGACTGGAACTGGGTATAAACGGGGCCATGCGAGAGAACTGTTTTGGGTCGGTTTCCCTCAGAGCAGCGGGTCGGCGTTTGGAGCTGTCCCTGTGGGTTGGGGACGCCACCTGCGGTTCGTCTTCTGCAGAGATCAAGGGACCTCCTCTCACATGGGTGAGGGGTTATGTGCGTTTTGGGTCATTGACCATAAACCTTAGGACCTCTTGAGTCAGCGGTGTAGTACAAGCATCCTGATTACCCAACCGACATCCCGAGCCTGCGGGCTGTAAATGTCTGCTGGAGCCTCAGAGCAGTTTCCCTTAGAGTAAACCTTAGTTTGGTTTTGTTTGTCTCTCGCAAAAATAAACCCCAGTTGGCCCGTGCTGCTTTGTGAGGTTCCGTGACGTTTTAAATGGGCACGGTTGGCAGGCTGGCCACAGAGGGGTTATTACGGAAGCGCGGCTGTAGTGCTTCTCCCTGGGTTTAGGCTGGGCACAGAAGTGCAGGCGAAGTTCTTGGGACAACCCGGAGAGACGGAAACCGAGTGTTTGCGGAGGCAAACGGGGGTGATGGGATACGGCTGAGCGATGACAAAGCGAGGGGGTTTTGGGGACCGGGAGGGTTTCCGAGTGACGGACCGCAGGGCAACCAGCCGTAACAACCCGAGCGGCTGGGGGTGCAGACCCCGAAAAGCGGGGGGAACCTGTTACCATTAAAATAAAGGGATTGTCGGAGCTAGCAGAAGGAGGGCCAAAGCCACTTGTATTTGGGCAGTGTATGAGAGTGAAGCAAGGGCTACCGGCGGCTGCACCGGTGTGCCCTGGCCCCCTCAGCCCTCCATCAGGGGACTGCCAAACGTTTTACAGTACATGTTCAGCACCGAAGAGAATCATAGAATCATTAAGGTTGGAAAAGACCTCTGAAATCATCAAGTCCAACCATCAACCGAACACCACCATGTCTACTAAACCACGTCCCAAAGTGCCACGTCCACATGTTTTTTGAACACCTAAAGGAAGGGCTCGGCGCCATCGAGCGCAACCCGCCAGACCCTCCACGCACCCCATGCGTGGTTTGACTTGGGTGAAGGCACCAAACAAGACAGTGAGTTATGGGCACGAGGTGGGATGGACTGAGTCAGGGGTGGCAGCTGGAGGACACTGCACGCGTAGCAGAGTCGAAAACAGTACGTGTGCCACTACAATGTTACCTGCAGCACCTGAAACCGTATGGGCATGTTCTAACAGACAGGTACCGGATTCTACTCAACCCCATCGGGATGGGTTGGAATGCATTTTAGGAATTCCAAGTTTATGTCCCATAATAGCTTTTAATTATATTCAGTCATCAGTGAAACCAAGAAGGTACCGAACAATGAGAAGCGTATTGCCCCCCACGCCATGGCCAAGTTGTTATACAGCGGGAACGAAGATAAATTTAGGAATGTGAGCAGTTTGGGGGTTTTGGACAGCAATAGTTGAAAATAGATTATATATATAAAAAATCTAACATGGCAAGTGGAGACTCTAGCCAACTGGACGTGGACAGCCATCAGGGCTAGCAACACCCAGCTACGAGCAACCTCAAAGATGACCTTACAAAATCAATTAGCATCAGATATGCTACCACTAAAGGAGAACGGCAGTTCGGGGTGGTTGAATGCCACCTACCCCAAGGAAACCTGTTGTGTGTCAACTCCAAATGTGACCCTGCACTGTATCAAGCTATGAACAAAATGCACAATATTGTGGACCAGACCGGCGAGAAGATCAAACCAAGAGATTGGTAATGGGCTGGGTCGATTTCAAAGGTTTTCAGCTGGCTTGGATTAGAAATCAGCAGATGGATTCAGAATCTAATCCAGTAAGCACTGATGTTTATCATAATGATTGTTGTTGCTAGTATTGGATTGTCTGGTGTAAAATCTACGATAACTAGAACCGTAACTACGCCTGTTAGGATGCTTCAGGTCTGTGATCCTGAATACATCCCTGTAATACCACCCCCTACTGAAAATTACCAACCAACAAGGGAGGACAAAAACACAGGGGAAAGAGATGGGTCCCTCAACTTGCCTAAATTAAAATTATACGATGTTTCTCTTGACGAGTTGTGACTGAAGTCAGGGGGTGGATAATGTGGAGAACCAGGCTTGTTGGTGCCCAGTACAGAGTCACTGTGAGTCGGCAGGGAGCAGCAGCGTCCGACTCGAGCGAGAGCGCTGATGGAGCAACGTGCTGGTCTTGCACTGACAAGCACCAGACCAGAACCCAGGCAAGAGTTGAGCAACTTGCTTATCTTGCAAAGAACTGGACATGCTCAACGGCTTGTGGTCTAACACTTGAATTAACTGAGTGATGCCTGGGGTGAAGCACAGGTCTCACAGCCAGATGTTGCTTCAGTAAAACCAGAAAAGACCACCATGCCTCTGTACTGAAGACCTTTTTTCCTCCCTGCTACTCCACCCTTGAACAACACCACAACAAGCCTTGTTAGGAGCCAGTCACACACGATAACTGACTTGGTCCCATCCGGCCAAGAGCATAAATCTGGCATTTAGAAGCCTCCATTTGGAGGATGAGAACTCCAACTACCAGATGGGTTGAAGGGTCTGGATCTCTTCCCTCCCCAGCCTGGGACCCCTCTTTAGTAAGACTTGTGCCTCCAACTATATCAGATGTTACCCAGGAAAGTGTCGTTAACAAAAGTGCAGAACTATTAACCCAAGCTTGATTTCTGTAGTAAATGTATTTATCAATGGCAAATCCAAATTTGTTGTATCTGTTGCCGTAATAAGTCACTTGTCTTTTCAGCTTTGTGAAACTGTCTCAGTGAAAGCCCTTGAGAGGGCTCTGACGGGCAGAGGTTGACTCTGATAAGAGGCTGCACACATAATCCTTTAGACACAAACTGTTGGCCAAGTCTGGGACTGAGACTGGATCCAGCCGCACCTAGGCTCCTCTCTGGGGAGGAGTTCAGAAGGCAAGGAGGGGGGGTCTTTTCTGAACCCCCTGACTCTGTACTCTTACGCAACAGGGGGGCAGCCTGTGCCATTGGGAGGTCCCTTCACAGCCAGGGCTCAGCCAATTGATGCTGCTGCTCTAACCTGGCATCTCGCCGCTAGCACCCGCCGTATTCGTTAACATGACATCTTCCATGGCCAGCCCTTTGGGGGTGGTGCTGGCACGGCCCCAGGGAGGCTGGGAAGAGCCTGCGGCTCCTCGCAACCAGCCAGCCGGGCTTGACGCTCTCAGGAGTCACAGTGTGAGCAGGGGGCTGGGCCCTCGCCCCCCTCCCCTGCCTCCATGTATCTCATGTGGGTTTTGCTCCCAGCTCCCTGAAACCAGCCCAGCTCCCCGCTTACCTTCCCAAGCCCGGAGGAGAGAAGAATGGAAGCAAACACAAATCCAAGGTTGGACAGAGCGTGGCTGCGGGGAGGGCAGAGCTGAGTGCCTCCAGCTACCCCTGGGATGGTGGGTGCCCACCGTGGGCCGGCAGTGAGGGGTTTGGGTGCCGGTGCAGGGTTTGGATGCCGCCTGAGTGCCCACCTTCCCACGCTGCCATTCCCCAGCCGTTGCCATGCCAAACCCTCGCTCCTGTCAGAGTGCTGCATGGTGCGGCCGTGGGAAGAGCGAAGCTGCTCTGTGCACACTCACGTGCACGTTCACATGCACGCGCACACGCTCATACACTTCCAGAGCCTTCCTGGGTCAGCCTGGCCGAGGCCGCCCCTCGCACCCCACCTGGGTCTCCGCCACGGGATGAGCTGCCCTTCACCAGGGCCCGCGGTGCCGCAGCCCGCTGCGGGGGCTCCTGCGTGGGGAGGCTGTGGACCCCACGGGAGCAGGAGGGGGCTGCTACCCCAGCCCCCAGGCAGAGACACCCACTGTCCCTCCCTGTCCCCCCCTCCCCCGGACGCTGGGGCACACACGGGGCAGCCCCTGGGCACGGGGGGGCCTTTCTGCACCCCACCCAGCCCACTGCAAGCCTGGGGCACCCCGCATCCCCCCACGCCCCCAGGTACCTCTCGGGCATCCCCGC
>VWZZ01004646.1:453105-468377 GCA_013399095.1 Psophia crepitans | reverse complement strand
GGAGTGCGGCGGCGCTGCGCGGGCCGGGCCCGGGTGGCGGGGGGGGACGGGACGGGGGGACCTGAGCGGGCCCCGGCGGCGGGACCATGAACGCCACGCAGGGCACGGTGGGCAGCGACCCCGTCATCCTGGCCACGGCCGGCTACGACCACACGGTGCGGTTCTGGCAGGCGCACAGCGGCATCTGCACCCGCACCGTCCAGCACCAGGACTCCGTATCCTTCACCGCCGGCCCGGGAAACCGGGGAGGGGGGCGCCCCCACATCCCGCGGACACCCCCACATCATCCCACAGACACCCCCCACATCCCGCGGACACCCTTAGCTCGGTGTCGCGCCCCACGTTTGGGAGCGCCCCATCTCATGGGTCGGGTCCCGGCTGCTGCTTGTTACTGGCCTTACCGAGCGCCCGCAGCAGGTGAACTCCCTGGAGATCACGCCGGACCGCAGCATGATCGCTGCTGCAGGTGAGCCCCCCCGGCCCCACGCTGCCCCGGGCACGGGCGATGCTGGGCACGGGCGGGGAGATGTCGGTCATCCCCTGCCCGGTCGTTGCTGCAGGCTACCAGCACATCCGCATGTACGACCTCAACTCCAACAACCCCAACCCCGTCATTAACTACGACGGCGTGAGCAAGAACATCACCTCCGTGGGCTTCCACGAGGACGGGCGGTGGATGTACACGGGCGGGGAGGACTGCATGGCCAGGATCTGGGACCTGAGGTGGGCAGAGGCAGCGGTCCCCTGCTCCAGCAGCATCCCAGAGGCGGAGGAGCCGATTGCACGCTCTTAATCACGCTCCTTCCTCACGGTTTTGTTTCAGGTCTCGTAACCTCCAGTGTCAGCGGATTTTCCAGGTGAACGCTCCTATTAACTGTGTGTGCCTGCACCCCAACCAGGTGAGCACTGGCTACCCCGCAGTTTCGCAGCTCACGCGTTGCCGTGGTTCTTTTTGGGTAAACCTGAGGGGCTGCGGAGTTCTGCACTGGCTGATGTGGCAGAAGACCTGGGGGCTGGCTGGGGAGGGTGGCCCTCCTGGTGGCACAGACCTGCAGGCTCTTGGTGGCATTGCTGGACAAGCAGCAGCTGGCTTCCCACACCCATGCTGTCTGTCTGTCCGTCCGCTCCGTCGTTGAACTGCTGTTGCCGGGAGCATTGGGTCGGTGTGGGAACAGAGCCCACCAGCACTGGAGCCGGCATGCCGTGCATGGTCCCCCCGCCTGCCTTGGGAAAGCCAATGCTGCTTTGTGCGCTGGAGCAAACCTCGAGCAGCAGCGCTGGGAGCAAGCAGGGACCGTACGCTCACGTTGTGCCTGCAGCGGGCAGCCGTGCCGCAGCCTGGGGGCTTGCTCTGCTGAGCTCATTTGCCAGCCGGTGTGTTTGTGCTAATTGCCTAGTGGCTGTTGCAAAGAGACAGCGTAGCGGCCGTGCTGGGCCTCTCGTCTCGTAGGAGGGAATGCTCCTTTGGGGCTGCCTCTGCCCCATGAACATAACTAAGGGGATGTGATGGGAGTGGAACTGGTGGCGCAGGGTGGGCTGGGAAGCTTGAGGGTGGCACTGCTGCCAAGAAAAAGTACCTCAGGCCCCCTGGTACCTTCAGGGCTCAGTATTCCCCCAGTCGGTTCAGAGGCTGATGATGAACAGAGGGATGGCTGGGGCTCAGGAAGTGAGGCTAAAAGGAGCGTGGTGCATTAGAGGGGACGGCAGTGAAAATCGATACGTATCATTGCAGTGTTAATAACCCGTCTGGTCCATTTTGTATTCACAGTGCTGCAGGGTTTGATTGCAGACACGGCAGTGCAGACCTTTTAAAAAGCTGAGTAATACAAATTTTTCTTTGCATTTGCTTTTGCAAAGGTTTAATTTTGCAAGTCTGGAATTTCGGACCAGATTTGAGATCAATTATTTAGATCAGACTTTACCCAAATGTTGCTGATGCTCCTGTAGTGCCGGTGCTGTGAGAATGTATTATGTAAGAGCAAATATTGTTGTACTTAGATCTTACATGTGAAAGAATCACTAACCAAGGTGCTGCTGAGTTGCAGAAGTGTTGGGTTGCGAGCAGAACACAGTTAATTAGTCCAAAGCTGGCAGCATTTATTCAGATGGCTTCATTGCTCTGCACTTCCCTGCTGCAGTGTTCCTGATCCAGTTATCCGACGGAGATTTCTTGCGGCCTGGGTAAAGCCGTGATGCCTTTAGCGATTGCACTCACACCTGCTAAGACGGGGCTAAGGATTGTGGTGTCCAGAAGCCGCTTCCGTGCCGTGCAGTCAGCTAAATTTATTGAGCAATGATTGTCTTCCTCAGAAACAAGCTCAGGTACAGGATTAGCTGTGCCCGATGACCTGATCTCCTCTAGGGATTCTGCTAAAATTACGGACAGCACAAGACTGTTGATAAAAGCCCTGGTTTTAGTGGAGAGCTGCCAGCATTGTCTTCTGGTCTGAGCACGGGATGGGAGCCAGAACTCGTGCCCTTCAGCTGGCTCTTGTCCTTCCCCTGAGAAGGGGGGAGAGAGAAAAACCCATTTAGGCTTGTGTTTTTCAGGTATCTGTATGCTCTTGAGTGCTTCAGTTGTTCAGTAGCCAACTTAGATCTTAATGCCCGCTTCTCAGGCATGCTGAAAATCATTTGGCTTCTGTGGGTGGTGTTTGGAGCTGTAGCTGGCAATGGTTCTGGAAGCTGGGCAGCTGCTCTCTGCTCTGGGATTTATAACATTAGCAAACACTTCTGTAAAGGTAAACAGCCTTTTTGCAGAACGTAACATGAGATTAGTGCTCTGCTTGCTCTCAGTGTACAGGGGCGTCAGCAAGCTGCTGGAGCTCTGAGAGAGCCCTGCGCTGGGGAATAATTAGGCAGAACAGGACCCTGAGGCTTAAAACTAGAGCAAGGCTCCACGTGGGGTTACAGTGGGCATGTTCTGGGCATCAGCTCGAGGCCGCTGCTTGTGGGGTTCTCAGAGAGACAAGGCTGCTGTTCTCTTGCAGGCAGAGCTAATCGTGGGTGATCAGAGCGGTGCCATTCACATCTGGGACCTGAAGACCGACCACAACGAGCAGCTGATTCCAGAGCCCGAAGTTTCCGTGAATTCGGTTCACATTGACCCCGATGCCAGTTACATGGCAGCTGTCAACAGCTCGGTGAGCTCCGACAGCCTCTAACGTGCGATGGGTTTTACGGTGCCTCCCGTGGGCAGAGGCTGCCGGTCTGCACGTACCAGCTTTGCCTGCAGCTTTGCTGCGCAGAGGTGGGGTGTGGGGCGTCGGGGGTGCTCTCAGGCGGGTGACCACCAGCCCGGCCACAGATCCCCCCGTCTCGCCGCAGGGCAATTGCTACGTGTGGAACCTGACGGGTGGCATCGGAGAGGAGGTGACCCAGCTGATCCCCAAGACCAAGATCCCCGCACACAACCGCTACGCGCTTCAGTGCAAGTTCAGCCCCGACTCCACGTGAGTGCGTGCCAGCCCCTCGCCTGCCTGCAGTGGGAACAGTCAGTCCTTCCTGGGCAGGCAGAGGCCAGCTCTGCCTCCAGCTGCTGGCTGGTGCAGTCTCCGGACCAGGGAGGAGCAGACAGGAGACACAGCACACACTGGGGCCGGGTTGCTGTCAGTGGCATCCCAACCTCATGCTCTGCTGTCTCTGCAGCCACGAGCTGTCCTTACAGCTGGGAGGGAATAGCTGATCTCTGGGAGCAAAGTGTACTCCTTCACTGAGTGTGTTCGGCTTGAATCTCATAAGGCAGATGGTACAGGTGTAAAGAAATCTGATTACAAATAAGCGCAGGTCTCTGGTTCATTACTGTTCCAGGCCCACGTTAACAGTGTGACTAAGAAGGTTGTCCTGGCGTGTCTCTTCCTTACAGGCTCTTGGCTACGTGTTCTGCAGATCAGACGTGTAAGATCTGGAGGACTTCAAACTTCTCTCTGATGACAGAGCTGAGCATTAAGAGCAATAACCCAGGGGAAACATCTCGGGGCTGGATGTGGGACTGTGCGTTCTCGGGGGACTCCCAGTATATCGTGACAGGTGAGGCACTGACTGCGCTCCTGCCCTTGGCCCACGGTTTGATTTGGATGCCAGAACCCCAGCAGCAGGGCCCTGCATTAGGACAGGACTTGGCAGTTTCTCTAGCTGGGACATTGCCAAACCCTCATGCACCGCCGTGTGCGAGGAGACAGCACTCAGCCTCGCGCCCACAGCGCCGTCTAACAACTCCCGGGAGCGTTTTGCCCGTGCTGCAATAGGGCATCTGTTTAAAACTGAGAGGTGATCCTTGTGTGTGCAGGTAGGAATGCTGCTTAAGTATTTGCAGCATGATAGTCCCTTCAAAACATACAGGTTGTAATTTCCACAGTAACTGCTCTCTGAAATAGTTAAAACGCCACGTAATACGGACGTGCACTAAGCTTCTTGCTCTGCATAGCTCCCTTACCTGTCAGCAGCAGCCTTAATAAAGGTGTTGAATGAAGCAAGAGGAAAGCCTTATAAGAATATAATACAAGTTTGAAGGCTAACACAATATATCCCACTCCTCTCTCCACTTTCTGTTCCAGCCTCCTCTGATAACTTGGCCAGACTTTGGTGTGTGGAGACAGGAGAAATCAAGAGGGAATACAGTGGCCACCAGAAAGCGGTCGTCTGCCTTGCTTTCAACGACAGCGTGTTGGGATAACGGCTGCACGTGGGAAGGAAAGGACCTCCGCTTGTTTTCCCTTGTCTTACAGTGGCAAGCACCCTCTCTGGAGCTGGAGACACACACTTGTAACCGTCCCCTGCACCGAGGGAGAGGGCTTGTTCTCTGGCAGAAGCAGCTGCATTTGCCTGGAGTGAGACCGGGCTTCGGCTCCGAGCGGATCGTTATGGAACTGCGTGTGGCCTCTAAGGGGGGGCTGCTTGGACAAAAGGGAATGGGAGAGGGAGGCACGGTCCCACTGAGGGGAGGTGGGTACAGGTCAGCTGGGGGAATCGCTGTGGCATCAGCTGCTGACAGCTTTCTGATGTTCTTGTACCTCCAAGTGAAAAAAAAATATATAATCAGCCTTTCTAAATGATGGAAGAGGCTGAGGAAAGGCAGCTGTTTTCTTGTTTTGCAATCCCTTTATTCAAAGTGTATTTCACAGGCTTCCTTGGAGAACTGCCCTCTTACAAAGCCAAGCACCCCCAACAAATGTAATAACCTTGTGTTGAACAGGGCACGTAGCCATGAAACACTAGCTACTCCGTGTGATTCCTCTAGGCCTGGGTCTCCTAATACCTACGGACAAGATGCAGCCCTGGAGCGCAGCTGCCAATAAAGTGTCTGTACCGACAGTGCTGAGCAGAGGCCTGTTATTTCTCTAAACTCTCCTGAACTGCAGCATGAAATCAGCAGGAAGCTTCTGGGGGATAGTGTAGCTGTTACCTTCCTTGTGGAGATCAGAAGCTTTTCAGGAATCCAGTTCAAGTATGTAGGGCAGCGAGGGCATCCGCGGCCACAGGACTTACTCAGGAAGGTAATAGAAGCAGATAGATACACAAATATTGCTTGGAAAGCAGATGTCAATGCAAAGGTAGATCAGCCGCTGCTTCCCCGGGCCTGCCAAGCGAGCAAACAGAAGCAGGATGAGTGAAGTGCTTTTGCCGTCCTGCAGATAGGAGTCCCTGGGGAGCCAAACAAGTGGGAAGCCTCAGGGAATGACCTTTCTCATTAAAGCTGGACTTGGACAGAAAAGAGTGAGAGCTTGGCAGGCTGCTTTTGGTGAAGATGAAGGTGACACGCGTTAAGCCAACGGTGTCGCAGGGCACTGCCGTGTGGGAGCTGTGCTGCACAAGCAGGTTGTGCTGCCTGGGGAAGGGGCTTGGAGCCTTTTGCAGCCGGTACTGCGGCTCGCTGCAGGTTGTGGGTACTAGCCAGCACTCGGTGACCGCTGAACAATGGTGTGATTCTGAGCTAGAGGTCACCCGTCCTGGGCTTTGGCAGCCCATCCCAGCACACACATCAGCATTTGTGCAGCAGAACCTGCCCCTCTTAGGTGTACTAGAAACAAGCGTGCTTCCCGCTGCTGCAAAGGGACACGTACAACTTACCCTCCCCTCTCCTGACCCAGAAGATGGATGTCTGTTCACACAGGGTCTGGACAGCCTCCCCCAGGCTTTTGGGGTCCACCTCTTCCCCTGCCAGAATGCCCAGGAACTCCTGGTAGTACTTGGTCTGGTTATTCTGCAGCAGCTCTTCGCCCTGAAAGAAACATCCCTGTTAATCCCCCCCAGGGCGCTTTGCCCCTCCCGGCGCTGCCCTCCAGCCCCGCAGACCTGCTCTCGCTCTCAGGGCACCCAAGGAGCGCAGTGCCCCAGCAGTAAGGGTGGGTTTCTCCAGACAGCCACCCCATCCTACCAGGGTGGGTTTCTCGCCACCCCATCCTACCAGGGTGCTGCCATGCTCGCTCTGGCCAGAGCAGCCTCCCAGGGGCTGGAGTGGGGACAGCCCGCAGCCCCTCGCTAGCCCTGCCACTTGGGAAGCAGCAGGGACAGTTCCTCCCAGGCCCCTTGCTGGACCGCTCTGTCCCCAGTCCTGGAGCCAAAACACCCCGTTGTGCCGGGTGTCACCACAGGCACAGCCCTCTGGCGGAGGACCATCGGGCAAACCCCCACCTGCATGCCCAGCACCAGCCCTGCGCTTCAGCTCACCAGCGCCGCGGGGACCCACGGCTGCCCTGTCCCCTCTCCATGCTTGGCGATGCACACCAGCGTCCTTCAGCCCTGTGGTGGCTGCGACAGGACAAGGCTGAGGTTCCGGCTGATGGCCATGTGGGCTGTGGAGCCCTGACACCACCAACTCCTTTACTTCCATTAAAGAGCCTCAGAGCCCAGCAGATGCTTTCTTCTCCTTGCATCCCACTTGGCAGCCTGCTCTCATGGGCGCTGCATTCCTACGCTCCTCTGGGTTAAACTCTGCCCATCGCTTCCCAGCTGGGTGGGAGCAGCAGGCAAAGGACCAGGAGCCCCCCAAAGAAATGGAGAGCAGATGGCAGGGGCACAAAAACATGGGGCCTTCTGTCTTCTTGAAACAGAACCTGCCCCCTGCCCATGCATCCATTAACATTTTGTTCAGAGGGTCCGTATACATGATTTACTCCAACCTTTTCCCCTGTGAATTGCTAACAAACCCCCTTTGTTTTCTGTTCCCCAGAATTCTGAGCAGGTAACAGAATCCAGTGGGAGCGGGTCTTGCGAGAACCCTGCTATTCACCTCTGTGGGACATATCCCCCTTCCCCAGCCCGCAGCTCGGCTGTTTCTCACAAGATAGGGTATCGGTAAAACCAGGAGTTGCTGCTCTCAGCTCGCACGCTCAGAGCCCAGCACTGCAAGGCAGAGCTCTGCTACTACGCAAGATGCCAAACAAGCTCTCCCTCGAGCAGTGAATCACACAGAATGGGTCTGCTGCTTCTACCCCTGGCTGGGAAAGCCTGTGCCCTCACTTAGCCACATTTGGGATGCTGGTGTGCAAGAGTCACCCCTGCAGACACAAATCCATGCAGGAAAAGGCCTTCAGTGAGCCAGAACTCCATGCAAAGCCCAGTTCATCACCCCAGCCACATTGGGGAACGGCTGCAGCAGCTGCTCACTCTCTGCTCAGAGGCGTTGAGGGATGGCTGTAGGGTCTGGAGGTCCCAGGCATCCATCCTCTTCAGGTAGCACACGTGCTGCTCCACTGGCTTGTAGCACACGTAGCCCTGTGAGACAGATCGTGCCCCGTTACAGCAGCACACATCCACAGCTGTCTCAAGAGCCCAAAAAATTGACACGCCTCCCTCTGCCCTGCCTCATCTTTCCTCACTAAAAGTGCAGACAAAGGCACCAAACAGCAGTTGGTTGATGTTTTTCCTACTCCCACCCCAGCAGATCTTCTCTGAGCAGCCTGGGCTCCTCTGCTCGCTTCCAGGATAGCGCGGCAGGTAATTATCCCACCACACTTACGTTCCTGCTGTCGTACAGCACCACGGCGGTGTGGTTACTCTGCGAGGTTATGTAGTATGTCACGGTGCTCCTGGACTTGTCCACCAAGGCTGTCTGATTCCTCAGCGGGTCTTGCTGGCCCTGGAGCGTTATCCGGACGAGCTGCGAGCCAGCCTGGGCACAAAGAGACCGACGGCAGCACCATCAGCTGCTGGGTGTCTGTGCGCAGCATCTCCCTGCCAACATCCCCACCCAGGCGCTTTGCTGATCCCTGTTGCTTGTCTGGATAATTTATCAACAGAAAGAAGCGAGCTCTGACCCGAGGGAAGGGAGCAGATCTGTGAAGCAGTCTGCTCTCCGTCACCCGGGCTGGGGTAGAGGTGCTGATGCCCCTCACGCTGAAGGCACCCGCTCTGCCTGGCAGCCAGGGGACCTGCCAGCCTCTGCCTCAGCTGCACACTTTGGGGGGGGTGGGATCCGCGAGCTCACTGGCAGCAAAACGCACTTCCCCTCGCCTCAGAGGCCACCGTCGCACGTTGGAACGCACCTGCTTAGCAAAATACCAGCCTGCGGCTGTATTTACAAACGATGCACTGAATTCTCTCTAATTTACACAATGGTTTCTGGCAGGCACGTTGCAGGGGTGAGAGAGCCGCTGCTCAGCTCGCTGCCTGCAGCGCTGCAGGCACCTTCCTGCCCTTCTGCCTGCAGGCGGCCTGCGACGGGGTAACCGGCCAAACCCAGCCCTGATCTCAGCCCCTGCCTCCCGGCAAGTGCTCCCGACACAAATCAGGGCTGCGGGCAGGAGGAGGTCTCCTGCCTGGATCACAGAACCACAGAACCACAGAATGGTTTGGGTTGGAAGGGACCACAAGGATCATCTAGTTCCAACCCCCCTGCCATGGGCAGGGACACCTCCACCAACCCAGGGTGCCCAAAGCCCCATCCAACCTGGCCTTGGGCACTGCCAGGGATCCAGGGGCAGCCACAGCTTCTCTGGGCACCCTGTGCCAGGGCCTCAGCACCCTCCCAGGGAAGATTTTCTTTCTAATGTCCAATCTAAATCTCCCCTCTTTCAGTTTATCCCCATTCCCCTTGTCCTGTCACTGGGCTCCCTAATAAACAGCCCCTCGCCAGCTTTCTGGGGATCTCTTACCTGGGCAGAGCTGGGGAGGAAGCTGAGAACCCCCACAATGCTGATGCCAACAACTGCGAAAAACAAGGCAATGGACAAGATGATCCAGAACGTCCTGGATGGAGCTGTGAGGTGTGCTGGGGCCCTCCGATCCTGGGAGCCGAGGCAAAAGAAAGAACAGGAGTTAAAATCAACCCTTCTGCTGGTTGTTATTCTTCACCATAACACGCGCTTTCCCCCCACGACACAAATCACTGCGCAGACTGCTGGGGTTTGGATGAGGAACTGCCAGACTAGCGCAGCAGCCCTGGAATAACGTTGCTTTCATTCCACAGTGCCGGAGTTTCAGATCCAACAACCCAGTAACCAGCATTCCCACAGCCGAGCAGTTCCCTCCTGCGGCTGGGGAAGTGTGGAAATCAGAGAATCACAGAATCTTTAAGCTTCAACAAGATCTCTAGGATCACCGAGTCCACCTGCCAACCCAACCCCACCGTGCCTACTAAAGCACGTCCCGCCATGCCACGTCCGCGCGCTGCCCGAACCCCTCCCGGGCGGTGACCCCCCTCCCCGGGCAGCCTGTGCCAAGGCCGGGCCGCTCTTTCCGTGAAGGAATTGGTGCCAGTGCCCAGCCTGACCCTCCCCGGAGCAACGTGGGGCCGTTCCCCCTTGTCCCATCCCTGGTCACTGGGGAGCAGAGACCAACCCCCCTCCCGCCCCCATCAGGGAGCTGCCGGGAGCGACCAGGGCTCCCTCAGCCTCCCCCAGACCGAACCCCGGGGCCCCCAGCCGCCTCCAGCACACCGGGGCTCCAGCCCCTCCACCAGCTTTGTCACCCTTCTCTGGACACGCTCCAGCCCCTCAATGTCCTTCTGGAGCTGAGGGGCCCAAAACTGAACACAATATTTGAGGTGCGGCCTCACCAGGGCTGAGTACAGGGGACGGTCACTGCCCTGCTCCTGCTGGCCACGCCATTCCTGCTACAAGCCAGGATGCTGTTGGCCTTCTTGGCCACCTGGGCTCACTGCCGGCTCGCGTTCAGCCGGCTGTCCACCAGCACTCCACACCCTTTTCCCCTGACCAGCTTCCCAGCCTGGGGTTGTCGGGACCAAAGTGCAGAACCCAGCGTTTGCCCTAAACCTCACACAGTTGGCCCCAGCCCATCGGTCCATCCAGCCCAGATCCCTCTGCAGAGCCTTCCTGTCCTCCAGCAGAAACGCTGCAAGCCTGCTGGCGAAGGGCTGGGGCAGGAAGCTTGCCGCAAATAGGCTGCTGCTGTGCTTCAGCAGCAAATTAAATTATTTTGGTTTATAGCAGAAATCCCCAGGAGAACCATCAGCACTCAAAACAGGCCCCACGCAGAGCGATCCTGCTTCCTTGCCCCTCTGTATATTTGGCCAAATTTAATTTTCTTGATACGTTCTTCTCCGCGCAGACCAAGCTGTTACTTGAAGCAAAAGAGCTTGGCAGTCATGTGGCACTTCTAGTGGCTTGATTAAAATTCACTTCAATTCTTACATTGAAGCAATTCAATTTAACTTAATGGCACATAAAACACTTTTTACAAAGCAGAAAAAAAAAAAAGGGCTTTCAATAATAACCACATTTAAAAAAAATAATCTGTTTGTCAGTCCTTTGAAGCACATAGAGAAATTCAATAAATGCCGACGGTTAGATTTGCTGAGCCACACAAGGAACGGGCTCTTGAAGCCCGGGTCAGTTACTGATCTTTTCAGTGATACGTAACTTCCAGACAGAACTTAGAAAAGCAGCGCCTTAACAAAGTTAAAACAGCTCAAAGCTGAAAGCTCATCAATACAAACACAATACAGCCCGAGCCCTACGGTAACGGGCCGGTTTTCAATAGCTAAAGACATTCCCTTGGGTGGGAACGGTGCAAATGAAGAAATCCGGCGACTCCTGTCCCTTCCTCAGCAGGCTGCAGCTCACACGTGCACACGCATCCCGAGCGGCTCTGCAGCGTGCAAGCTCTTCGGCACCTCTAACCTGACCGCCCTGCCCTGCCTTGTCACACCATCGGTTCATGCTGCGTAAGTCCGGGCACTTACAAGAAACACCAGCCAGGGGCCTTGGCGGAGCTGAGCTGTGGGGTGCTGAGGTTGGGATGGGCCCTGGAGAGGTGATGAACAAAATCTTACCGACATCTGCGGGAACAGCAGGAGCCCAGCTCCTTCAAAAGAGGGATCAAGCAAGCAGAGAGTGGGCACTCTGTGATGGGATACTTACTGCAGAGGCAGCATTGCTGGTGCCGTTCCTACCCTCCATCCTCCACCTCAGATGAGGACCTTGCTCCTGCAGCTCTGCCTCCTGACGGTGTGTGGACTATACATGGTCCTTACGAAGCTTCTCTCTGTGAAACGTGAACATGTGTCCCTTGCAGCCAAAGTGCTTCCCAGCCAAACACTTCTTGGCTCAGCTACAGGGAGGGTGGAACCCTACCGCTGCCGCCGGGGGAGAGCCGAAGGAGGGCGGGCAGGGCTGCCGAGCGGCGCTGTCAGTGTCTGAAGCCGCTCTTCCTGCTCACCTTGCGAGCCGGCTGGAGGGGGGCAGGTGGATGACAATACAGAGCTTTGTGTCAGCCCACCCTGCTGGCAGGCCTAATAGCAGGACTGGGGAAGTCTCGTTCAGAGATACAATGAATAGAGAACAGCGGCAGCCTGCCCTTGTCATCGGTTATTTTTACATTTCAACATGAGCTTTGTGACCAGCCATCAGGGTCACTCCAGAACAGCAGAGCCAGCCTCCCGTACCGCGGCTCTGAGGAGAACAGCAACCGAGTTGCAACAGTCAAACCGCCAGTTCCGTTTCTGCCAACCGAGGTGTTACAGGGGTGGGGCAGCGCTCCCCGCAGTGCTCCCCGCTAGCTGGCTTCTGCCGCGGCACAGCTTAGCACAAAAGATTTGAAAAACGAGCTGCAAGATGCAGCTGGATGATCTCCCCGTAGAAATTTGAACAGCCACATAACAGACACTTTCTTACTCGAAGAAATTGATGCCCTGCCTCATCTAAGGCACAGGAACGAAGTAAAACCTGCTGTGAAACAGCGCGTGAAAGGATTCTTGCAAAGGGAAAGGCATCCTGCTCTCCGCTGTGCTCTTAAAGCAGCAAATCCCAGCCCAGACAAAGAGCCCCGCACAGCTTTGAGCACCTGAACCAGAGAAGTATACTCCAGGGTTTGGATTTCTTTCCCTAGTAATGCACGTAAGGAGTAAAGAGGATACACACAAACTGCATCCCTAACTCCCAGGATTTCCACATGGAACAGCTGCACCGAAGCTCAGAGAAGAGGCCACAAAATAAGTCACCACCAGGGAAAAGCGGGTTTCTAAGTTTAATGTGAATTCAAGTAGAGGCTTAAAAACCATTTGGAAGTTGATACAGAGTTTTGAAGCATGATTGACACCTTCACCAGTACATTTCAGCACACGTGAAGCGAGGTAACAGTTCCCTTTTACAGCGGACAGTACTCGGCGGGGACAGCGCGCTGCCTGAACGAGGCTGAACGCCTCACCGGCGTTTACTCCTTCATTCGACATACTCTGAAATTATAAGCACCAGATACAGGAACTGAACTGAAGAACACACCGTTAAGTCAGACCGTACCTGCAATAACTCCACAATGTCCATTTCCACGTTACTCAGATAAAGTTCTACCTGTAAGTGTTCTCTGTGACTTTACAGTCACAGCCTCTAGCTGGAGACAGGAACAGGGAAGGGATTGTCCGTGCGTCCCTACACAACGCCGAGTTGCAAATGAACACCCTTGTACAAGATCAGCTAACCCGGTAACACCGACAGACAGGATGAACTGCACCGTTATTGCTGTGCAAACAAGGTGGCAAGCTGACGCGCTTCGAGCGTCCGAGTGGAAGGAAATGGCATCGGCACACTGCTGCAGCCATTCAGTTGAACAGAGGGAGATGAAGGCAGGCCAGTGTTTCAATTTAACTGTTGACAGTGGAATCTAAGGAATGAAAGCATGTTATTTGCATATATAATTTTTCACTTTAATTCTGTAACGCAAAAGCTTTCAACTGTGGCCTTCGATTCAGCCAGCAGAAGAATCTACCCCGTAGCCTGGGCCGTGTGTCATCCAGGCCCACCTAAAGATCAAAGTGAAATCATCACCTGAGCAAGCAAGCACTCCTCGTTGGACAAGCAACGGGCGCCAGGCCCCCACGGAAGATATTAACCTCTGGTATTTAAAGGAAGCACGTGCTACCGTCACACAGAGGCTTGTTTCGGTGGAAAGCTGCCCTGCGTACGGCATCCACCCCTGTGGACCGAGCGCTAATCCACCTTCTGCAGCCAAAGCCAAGCCAAGCCAAGCAGCTATTCTGATGCTGAGGGAAGTACAAGAACCCTCTCAGTACTAATCAATCCAGTTCTATCTGGGAAGCAGCAGTAGTGAAGGACAGTCCTACGTGGTTACAGACTTTCCGCATTACCAAATGCGAAAGCTTAGCAGAATTAACCCTACTGTGATCAGTGAAGTACATTCCTCTTATCCTCCCTTCTGGAAAACGATATATTATCATATACTATACTTAAAATTTATATTTTATATATATTCTGATATATATTTAGTGTCAGGGTAGTTCTTGCATGTACATGTACTTTACACATACATCCAACACTTGGACAAATACAGTACACAGAGACACCGTATGTGTTCTGCAAGTGGAATCACCCTCATCTGCATCACAAGTGCAATTAGCAACCGTCAAATAAAGGAGACAGATTTCAGTTTCTGTGATCTGACGTCGCACTTGCAGCAGGCTGTATCGCTAAACAAAACCCCATCCAGAAAAAATAATTTAAAAATAAAAAAGAAAATCAATCTAAGGCCAAACGCAAACTCTGCCAGCCACAGCGTTTTTCCAAACACAGCTGCTAAGTTACTACACACTCCAAGAGTCATTTCCCTGAATAAACCAGACTGAGTCACAGCCCTTCCAGGTGAGATATTGGGAGAGATATCGGGTTCCTTTCCTCAGATCAACCAGCTCTACTTTCCTTAACTCAGTCTAGAGGACAACGTGACATCGAGTATCACAAACATTTGGATAGATGTGTTGCTTATAATTTAAAAAACAAAAAGCCCCGAGCCCACAAGACGTGGGTGACACGTAATGCCCTCCTTGTTTCAAAGTGCATTTAAAGACTGAGGTGTAAACAACATCGTACCGAGAGGACAGAAAGGTTAAAAAGCTAAGGGTTGTTAACTCTGGGTGGTATCCTAGTGAGTACGGTACTGTCACAAGGTGATTAACAGGGGCCTCCTCGGGGCGCCGCTGCAGAGGCTGCAAGCGGTTTGCTCTATTAATCCCCCAGTGCTGGGAGAAGGTCGGCTATGCTATCGACATAGTAATCGGGAACCAGGCTGTGCCTGGATGGACAGTCGCTCTCCTGGTGGCCCTTCACTTCATCCAGCGTGGTGACCCCGGTGAGCGTGAGCAGGGTGGTGAGGCCGCAGCTGTTGCCCATGAGGATGTCTGTGTCCAGCCGATCTCCCACCATGATGGTACGAGCGGGATCGATGTTGAACTCGCTCACCACGCAATCAAACATGTACCGGTTGGGCTTTCCGACGATGAACGCCTCGCGTTGGGCTGCTGTCTCCACGGCTTTTACCAGGCAGCCGGTCCCTAGGGGGAGAACAGAAAACATTGATTAGAGACGGCAGAAGACTCACGGTATCCACACGAGCTGGTACAAAACGGCACAGCACTCCGGAAACACAACGCCTCAGCTTTACAGCCAGGCCCAGCAGAGGAAGGGGTCAGTCCCAAGAGCGGCGCATAAAACCCGCCCGGAGATGGAATGCCGTCCCACACCGAGACGGAGCCACTATTCCCCAAGTGAAGGATCAACAAGGGGAGTGCCCAGGCCCCAGGACACCCCAGCTGCCACACCGAGGTGCAAGGAGGCCGAGCCCGGACACGCCAGGAGCACGGGGAATNGCGCGGGGAACAGCCCGGCTGGCTCTGAACGGGCCGGGTGGCACTGGAGGTGCCCGCACGCCCCCGGTCCCCCCCGCGCACCGGGGATGGCGGTGCCGCCCTCGAGCGGGAGGCGGTGGTCGCGGTTGGTGCCGACGAGCAGGCAGTCGGGGCCGTCGCGCAGGAGGTAGCGCAGGGCCTGGCACAGCTTGGCGTAGCTGAAGTGCTCGTCGAA
>VWZZ01004646.1:434069-452006 GCA_013399095.1 Psophia crepitans | reverse complement strand
GGGGCAGGCGGCTCGCCGTGCCCCTCTGCTCCCCGTCCCTCCCCCGGGCTGCGAGGCTGGGCATCGCCCCGCTCCAGAACCCGCCTCGGAGCAGGAGCAAAACCGCCCTTCGGCAGCACCCCCTGCTCCTGCCCCCCCTCCGGCTCCTGCCCCCCCCGGGACAAGCAGAACAAAAGTTTTCGGTGTAAACACTGCTCGTTAATAGGTGCCGTATTTTCCTAAGCCGGTGCCGGGATTTTAAATCGCAGATGAAGATGACGTGCACAAGTGTGGCCGCTGCCAGTCGGAGTTCACCTCCTTGGAAGAGTTCGTGCAACACAAGTTGCAGAAGGTCTGCCAGCGGGCTCCGGAAGTGCCTGCCGCTGCACCCGCAGGTCTCCTCGACCAAGAAGTACAAAAGGTGACAGCAGGCTTCTCCTCAGGCCCTGGCTCAAAATAATTAAGATGCAGCAGTCTGTTGGGTTGGAGGGGAGAGGACAGAACACAGTGTGTTTAAAGGTAATAAAGCTTCTCTGGTACAATGTTATCTGTTACAGCAGGTCGTTCCTTCTGTCAAGGAGTCGATAACTGTTGCTCATATAGTTGTTGAAGCGTCTTCAATAGCAGAGGAAATCAGCAGCACATCAGCCATAGTAGGTGAGCTTCGAGACACTTGCCTTTCCTCCCCGGCCGGGTTAGGAACAGTTTACTCGTCCAGTGTCCTCTTCTGCCTGTGTTACAGATTAGATTATTTAAATTGTGTTACAAATTAGATTTAAAACTCCATTCCAGAAATGTCCATTTTACTGTTTACGCTGCAGTAATAGAATCACAGAATCATTAAGGTTGGAAAAGAGCTCTGGGATCACCGAGTCCAACCACCAACCCCCCCCCCCCGCGCCCGCCAGCCCTGTCCTGCCGTGCCACGTCCACACACTGCTCCAACCCCTCCCGGGATGGTGACTCCCCCTCCCCGGGCAGCCTGTGCCAAGGCCGGGCCGCTCTTTCCATGAAGGAATTTGTCCCAATGTCCAGCCTGAACCTCCCCTGAGAACTTTTCAAAGACCTGCGTTCCAGGTTTAAAGTAACTGTTTCTCCTTCCCACTGCACAAAATGCTGAAACAGTTAAGTTGCTCCAGTCGTGTGAAGCTCTCTGCTGTAAAGAACATAACTGTCTTCGTATCCTTTTCCCAGGTAGTGGGCACATCAAAGAAGTCATTGTTGCAGGAGACCACGTTTTTGAAAACCCAAATGGCCACGTTGATGGGGAAGTCGCTGAAGAGCAGGGCAACCCTGATGATCAGGAGCAGGATCTTTCCACAGAACTGATAAAGGTTAAGCTGCTGGTTAACAAAGAAGGGCGCTATGTATGCGAATTATGCCAGAAGACATTTAAAACAGTAAGTATCACTTCTGCTGTGTTTGGGTTAGTGAGTTATTTAGGCTAGCTGTTAACTGAAAAGCTCGGGACTCGGTAACAGCGTGCTTCTCTGCTGCATGCTACGCTTCCGAAGGGAAAGTCCTGCTTTCAGAAGGAGTGCTCTTGTTCTTTAGAGTTGAAATGTAAAATCCTTAACCATTTGGAACATCTTTTAAAATGAAATTCTTTCTGTAGGCTAGCATCCTCAAAGCTCACATGATCACTCACAGCAGCAGAAAGGACTATGAATGTAAACTCTGTGGAACTTCCTTCAGGACAAAAGGGTCTCTGATTCGACACCATCGGCGTCACACTGGTAAGACAGTTCTCCAAAATAAGAGTTCCTCGTTGCTGGAGCGTAACGTTGCAGCGTGTGGTTATCCAGCTTAAATTCCACTGGAAGGTATTGTTGCCTTCCACCTGCTGAGCTGAGACCGTGGAGCTCCCTGATGTTTGGGGTGTGGGGAGGCAATGCGTGGTCCTGGGATAACCACGGTTTGCTCGCTGTAGAAAGCTGAAAGCGTTCTTCTAGCAGTCTGTCCCACAGAGCTAATAGTGGCTGTGGTTAGTTTAATACTGTTGTTTCCATTCTCATCATTTCCAGATGAAAGACCTTACAAATGTAAGAAATGTGGGAAAAGCTTCCGGGAATCGGGAGCTTTGACTCGGCACCTGAAATCTCTGACACCTTGCACTGAAAAAATTCGCTTCAACATGAACAAAGAAATAGTAGTCAATAAAGACGATTTGCCAGCAGGTCAGTGATGCTGCCAGTGTCTGCCTTGTGTCTGATGAAAGTGAGCATGCTCCCAGCACTTAACTATCAGTTTTTTCTCAGTTGTGAAAAAACCTTTCTGTGGTATTTAGTTTGTATGTTTTATACAGGAAAAAGTAATTGATAGAGCTAAACTATTAACCTGAAGCGCACGTAGCTAGGCACTGACTGCGAAGAATGTTTGAAATCTGGTACAAAGGTGGCTTTAACAGGCATCTCATGTTGTAAGACACATTTTTTGTAGGGCAGAGCAAATTGGTGAGGGGTGGCAGAACACCAAGTGACTCACTGCGCTGCTTTTCTTGAAGGATCCTGTAGTTCAAACACAGACACCGTTTCATCGATAGCGCCTGAATCCATTGAAACCTCGCCCGTCATTCATCTCGTGACAGATGCAAAAGGCAACGTTCTTCATGAAGTCCACGTCCAAATGCAGGAACTTCCTGTTGTAGATGCAAAATCCCTGGACCAAGACGTGAGTGTCATTTCTCTTAAGTATCCTTCACGGCTTTTATGCGAAGTACTTTGACATATTTTATCTCAGAAATAAAATTTTCTTAGGTGCTGAGAATAAATCCATATGGTGGAAGTAAATGGTTAATTAGCTGCTTTTTCAGCCGAGAACACAGAAGGCAAACTCTGCCCTTGCCGGGCCGCCTGCTGCTGCTGAGCACAGCAGCACAAGTACAGCGTACAGGGGGATGGGTAGGCTTCACCACCATGTATAGGCTGATACAGAAGGCGAAAGGGTGTTTTTGATGACCATTCCCTGCTACAAGTAGTAAAGGCTTATCGTCCCTTGGGCGATGTTTTCAGAGTACAGCTTCACCTCATCTTCCTCTGCAGTCCAAGATCGTTCCCTGTTGATCTTACAGCCTGTATTGCAGCATGAGACACCCTAGAAAGAACGACTGTCAGCAGTGTTGCTTGAAAAAGAGGGCTAACTGTGTTATTTGCTGTACGAGTTACTGTACTGTTCATCCCTTCAGGAATCGCATCCCGAGGAACTGCCGTGTGAGGGGGAAGTGAACAGTGAGAACCTGCTGAGGCAGGCCATGAGGAATTCGGGGATTGTGATAGAGAGAGTTGCTATGGAGGACTTGCAGAAGCCAGATGAGCCTGCTGTAGCTACTACAGAAGAACTAGGAAATGAAGTGGTGGAAGCAGAAGAGGAGCCATGTGGGGAGCAGTGTGTTGACGTAGAACAAGCAGAGTCTGTATGTTTGTATTCCATAAACAGATTAATTGTTTACTCTTCCTTGTCTGCGCTTGGTTGTGGTCAGCACTGTTAGCCTCACCACCCTGCATGTTACCCTTAGCATGTTTCTCCCTGTGCCCGGCTCTTTGTGTCAGTTTTAACAGTGACGTTTTCCATGTACGCTTTAAATGTAGCATTGTACGCAGGCACTGTTAGCGATATAAATCTCTGTCTTGTCAAAGCCGGAGTATGTAACTGGGAATTCGGCCAGCAATACTTGCTGTACACACTAGTACAAAAAATATTTATGCTGTACTGTTTTCTTTCCAATAGATAGGTGCAGAAAGAACAAATGGGTACAAAAGTTACGTTTGCCCTCACTGTAATGAAGCCTTCAGTGAAGCTACTTCCCTTGAAACACACGTCAAAGGTCATTTAGGTAAAGTTCTACTGCTTATGCTGTGGTCTGAAACGCACTGTGTCTTACTGTGATCTTAAGTACAGTACAGCTTGCTTTGTTGCAAATTCCTTGTCTTTGTATTGACATTAGCCACGCAAAATCAATTGATGCTTAACACATTGGCATGAAAACATCGACTTGGGTTGAGGCGTAGAATAGAGGGTGAAAGAAATATTTGGAAAAAAAAAGTTTCCCTGTTTCAGGGCCTGCACTGCACCCTTGAAAGCAGAGTTTTACGTCGAGGCCAGTAAAAAGGTTAGTGAGGCAGAACAAGCTGATAGGCTGGAAGGGAACCAAAGGCCTATCATAAGAGCAGCACTTGAGCAGAATTCACTTAGGAATAAGACAAAGCCCATAGACGCAGTCGAAAATATAAAGTGCCTCATTTTATTCCTGTGTAGTGGCAGGGAATGCCAGGTGATGCCGTGTGGGTGCAGTAACATCTGTAGAATTTTCCTACCTTGCTGGTTGTTCTCTATCAACCACGTGTTCTTCCTCTCTCCCTCTAGATTACAAGCCTTTTAAGTGTGAGGAGTGTGGCAAAGAGTTCACAAAGGGCTATCTGCTAAAAAAGCATCAAGAAGTGCACGTGAATGAACGGCGTTTCCGCTGCGGAGAGTGTGGCAAACTCTACAAGACCATTGCACACGTGAAGGGACATCGAAGAGTGCATTCTGATGAGCGGCCGTATTCCTGTCCGAAGTGTGGCAAGCGGTACAAGACAAAGGTGTGTCTCCCTCACAACAGGCTTGCCTTCAGATTTTTCCTTTCCACAGCCAGGATTTGGGAGAAGTTAGGAGGCTTTGCTGCTGAAAGAACAAATGCCAGCTCACCTGCCTCCTGTAAGAGCAGAAGCTCCAGAAGGAGCTTTTGCTTCAGTGGGGAAAAGAGGAATAATCTTAATAAAACCTTCGCATTTGTGAGGAAGCTGTTCCTTTGGTGGGAAAAAATTATGTAATAATAATAATAACAATATCAAGTATTTATCACGTCTTACATGAGAGGAAGTCCTCAAAGTTGTTGGCTTTCACCCTGGAAGCTAAAACACTGCCTGTCTGAGTTTGTCATTCCCTTCAGCTGCTCTTCCCTTGCTTCTCTCTTTGTACAGAACGCACAGCAAGTTCATTTCCGTACGCATTTAGAGGATAAGCCTTATGTCTGTCAGTACTGCAGCCGGGGCTTTCGGGAAAAGGGCTCGCTGGTCCGCCACATCCGCCATCACACGGGGGAAAAGCCTTTTAAGTGTTACAAGTGCGGGCGAGGGTTTGCAGAGCACGGCACTCTCAACAGGCACTTAAAAACCAAAGGTGAGGTGGCAAAGCTTGTCTGCCTTGGGGCGGGTGTGTTGGTCCAGGATTTGGTTTGGACAAGCTGCTCTCTGGCTGAACGGTAATGATTTTTCAGAGTGGATCTAACGACCTTCATCCAAGGCCATTTATATATCTGCGTCTCAGTTACATCAGGAGATGTGTGTTATTTTTTTCATCTACATTAATGAGTATTTCTGATCTTTCTGACCAAAAATGATGCTGAACAAACAGTCATAAAGCAGGTCTTACATAAAATCTAGATCATCTAAATAAAGAGAAAGACAACCAAAATAGAGTCTGCATTAAGAATCCCAACTGCGGGAGTGCTGTGGGCTCTCTGCTCCAAGCTCTGGCTTAAGCGGTCTCTGCAATGTCACCACTGCCCTAAGCGGTTCTGTTCCAAGGCTGTACACAAAGAGGCAGAAAATTAACGTTTTCACAAAGTAATGCCAGAGAGCCCTTGATTTCTGTGTTGGGGAAGAGGCAAGAAGACTGTAAAACTTAATGATGTGGCAAATATTGTTATGGTTAAACTTGCCAATTGTTTTTTTGCGGGCTTTTTTTTTTTGGCATTAAATTCATACTAATTTGGGGGTTTTATGAAATCCTATAAAATCACAACGTGTCAATGTTCTGGGAAGAAAATGTCTTTAGAGTAAGTTCTCACAGATAATCTCGTTTGATTGGATTAGTTGCACTGGGCTGCTGCTCCTTTAGCTCCTAAGCACGGATTTTCAAACTTCTTTAGGTAGTGATGATGACGTATTGTTCTTTACAATCTGAATACAAGTTTACTGGAGGAAAAAAGAGTTTCCTAGGTAGATGCTGAAATGTAATGCATAAGCAGAAAGGATGTAAGACTTAAAATATACCAAAAGTCTTACTGTACGTTCTTCATATACGGCTTTTGAAATCCTAGATGGTTTTATGCATCTGAACTTAGTTGTGTATTTTTTGAAACGACACTAGACAGTTGCTCTGCTCAAGGCTTGGTTCTGCTGTCATGTGGGCCTCTTGATGGGCTCTACTTGGCCTGTCTTGGTGGGACGAGAGCCTCTTGTCTGACTGCTGGTTGCTCAACAGTGGCATCCTGTTAAAGGGGTCTCATTTGTGCTGTGTAGTATTCTCCAGGTACTCCTATATTTCAGTTATGAAAGATAATGTTTTTCTGGCATTTTTGGAATACCATTCAGGTGGCTGCCTCCTTGCTTTGAAAGAGGTGGAAGAAGTGATGGTGTCTGAGGAAAGTCAGTCAGCTGACAACTTGGCTGCAACGGTCATTTCTGAAGATCCTCACACTGTTTTGGTTGAGTTTTCTTCAGTGGTGGCCGACACTCAGGAGTACATCATTGAGGTGAGAAGTGAGGCAAAAGCAGCACGGTACTTTGTCAGGAAAAACTGCAGTTGTGCATGTTCCTCATCTAGGCTTCTGAGAGAAGGTAAAATAGGATCTAGCCAATGCTATCCCTGCCTGCACAACCCTAGGAGTAAGCAGCATTAATCCTGTTCAGAAGGAGAGCGCCTGGAACCTACTTCACCACCCTTCTGAAGTCAATGTGTAATCTAGGCAGGAATCTAGGAAAAGGAGAAGGCAGGGAAGACTGACAGTAGTTCATCAGAAGGCTGAGACTGCGAACTTCTGACTATACCAGATTTTATGTCCTCACAAACTTGCTTCAGCTTCCCTCAACTTTTACCTACTCTTTTCTCCCACTTCTATTTAGCTTATTTTCTCTAAAATAATCTCTGTTGTTTTTGACTGGCTGTGGCTGCCAAAAGCAATGAATTACACATTTCTCTTTCTCCCCTTTCATAACAAAGAGCCAGTACTCATCCGTGCAGAATAACACAGTTCAGTTATTGAGTGCCTTTAGTGCTGCCGTAGTTTTTCTCCAATAGGAGAAAAATCTGCCAGTTGGCCGAGTCCTGCTGAGAGGATGTTCTCTTCAGTTATTTGTGAGCACTCTGCATTACTTTTAAGTTCCTCTTGATAATGGGATTCGGAGTGAATTTTGAGGAGGAATTTTCATCAGAGTAGCTACTGCATCATGGCGGGGGAGGGAACAGAAAGACTTTTGTAAAAGACCTTAGTGTCTTGTATCTTGGTAGTAAAAGGGTTTTTTTGTTATAACCTAAAAAGGGAATGATATTTTCTCTTTCAAGACTGCTACTGAAGACATGGAGACCAGTGAAGCTACTGAAATAATAGAGGGAACAAGACATGAGGTAAAGCAGACACATAAACTATTATTCTGGGAACTTGCTGTAAATTAAATGATTCACTTTTAGCATCTGAAAGTCATGCTAAATAAACCCAACCTGTGTAGTTGTGCAGAACTGCCTGTATAAAACCATAATACTGGGTTCACCCGAGCTGTTAACCCCAGATCCTCTCAGGGGTGGTGGCTAGTGACTTGCATGGCTTCATACACGAGAGCACAGCTGCTGGCTAAGTAGAATTGTACAGTAACACTTCAGCCTTGGGGAAACAATCCTCCTAAGGCATTCCTGAATGCCAGAAATTGCTGCAAAGTCAGAGCCTGGCTAGGCTCTTGAGTTGCGTCCAGTCAGTTTGTCTGGGCATGCATTGCTACGGTTTTTCTATCAACAGTAGTTTGAGTTTCTGTAGGAAGTACCCTGCAAAACATCTTCAGCGACACGAGGTGCGACGTGTTCTAGAGTCTGCTGTTCTTGGGGTCATGAGAAGCTCAGTGAACACTTGGAGGAAATTGGAATTAAAAGCTGCTGCTTGTACTGCCCTGCTGGTCATCAAGCACTGTTTGTGGTGATGGTAATTGTCTGTACTTCTGACAGAGTACAATACACCAAGAAATAAAGCGGCCTCTTTTCTCTTACTGTAGGTTGACAGCCACATTATGAAGGTTGTGCAACAAATAGTAAATCAAGCAAACTCTGGTCATCAGATCATTGTACAGAACGTCACCGTGGCAGAAAACTCTGAAGTAACCACAGATGCTGCGGACACCATCACCATCGCAACCCCCGAAAGCCTCACGGAGCAGGTCGCTATGACGCTGGCTTCTGCCATCGGAGAAGGAGCAGTGCTGACGACCGAGGGTAGCATCGAGACGGAAGAAGCAACGGTGACAATGGTGGCATCCGAGGACATTGAAATAATGGAACATGCAGGAGAGTTTGTGATCGCCTCCCAGGAGGGGGAGGTGGAAGTCCAGACTGTGATTGTGTAACGAGCAGCATGCAGCTAGTGACAGACATTAATGTAAAGCTTACTATTCTTCTCCCGTTTGGGGAATTTGATCAGTCCTAAGTTTGCCATTGTAATTGTTCAGAGAGTAAGGGAGGGGATGCTTCTATAGGTAAGGGGCTTAACAGGATGGTACAGCCCTGAGATGTTTTCTGTTTAAAATGGAAATAACAGAATTTAAAAACCTCTGCGTGGTTGCACTGTGGAAGTGACTGATAGGCCATATTTGACAGTCAGTATTTTGTACAACTGCCTCAAATAAAGGAAGATCCTTTGCGAAGCATTTACCTCTGACCACAGGACAGTAGGGTTCTGGTGTTTAAAAGGATTCAGAAAGCAAAGCAAATATGTAGGGTCTCAGAAGAGACTACTTAATCATATGCATTTAAAACAAACCAAGAAAACCAAACCTAAGGAGTTGTGGTGTGCGTTTGCCGCCACTCAAAAACTTTCATGCCTTTAACCTCACTACTTTAGTCCTCTTAAGGCATGGTACTGCAGTATTTTTTCTTTTATTTTATATCCTGGACAAGTAGCCTTATGTACTGGTCTATGAAAGAATGCATCTTTGTACCCTTGCAATGCCAGACAGGCTACTCTGAGAGCTAGTCTGTTGGTGTGTAAAGCCATATTGTATATGACTTTTTTTTTAACCATATATGGATTTTTAATTGCATATTGTACAGATTTGGCATGTAAATAAATACATTTTTAAAAATAAAATTATTTAAAGTTCTTACTACATTTTTCCAATTTCTGCTCTATTATCACTGAGAAGAATTTCTGGAAAGAGAACAGGGCTGCTTAAGAAACCCTCATTGTTGGGTGAGTCAAACACTGTTTTTCCCAAAACAAGCCCAAGCCTTGGCTAAAAAAGCATCCAGTACATCTCCGCTCTGGAGATCCTTCAAGTGATCCCTAGTCAGGGGGATTGCAGAAGGTCACTTGCATAGCTGTAAGTTTACTTTTGTCTTCTACTTGAGGGACACTGATGTGTTCACCTCGAGAAGCCCTGTACAGAAGTGAAAGACCACCTCACTGCTGTGCTTCTGAAGTGGCCTGTTCAGCAGTTGCAGGCGGGCAGCCCTAGGAACAGCCTCAGCAACTGTAACTGCCCCTGCTGCAAAATGCCCAAAATACAAAGAAACGCCTAAGAGACGGTTGAGCCTCTCGCTGTGAGAGGATACATCAAACAATGGAATAAAGATGAGAAATGCCAGAAGGATTAAGCATGCCATCTGCCATGACCTGTATGTCCAGAACTCAGTATAAAATTTCTGATACCCTTTTCAGGATGCTGAAATTCTGTCTGGAAGTCCACCGTTTTCATGACTCTAAGGCCTAAATGGCATCTTAACTTTGAACAAGTTGAAAATAGGTACCAAGAAAGAGACTTGGCAGGCAAGGAGAAGTAGCACTTGTGGTAGTTTCTTCTCTGAAATTACTAGTACAAATTTGCAGTAGAACATAGTTTTCTGCAGGTTAACATTCTGCCAGTAATCATGTTGGTTTCCCAGCTAAATACATACAACCTGTTCTACATATTGTTAACGGTAATGGGTTAATCGTTTGGTACTTACAAAAGGATGCTTCCTCGAAGTTTGCAGCAGCTCTTTATTAGCTTTTCGCTTGCAAGTGGCACACACTGAAGTGAATCTTTTTCTGTAAGATGGACCAAACTTGCCTCTCCATACCAACAAATTCACTACTGGTCCCTCTAACAAGGAAACAAAGAGAACTAAGCTTAACCTCAGAGATCTCACCAAGTGAATTATCTTAAATAGTGCTCTGCCTAGGCACTGTTAATCAGAATACTGCAGTCAGCTCTGAGTTACTATTTTCCTGCAGGGGGGGAAAAATATGAATAATTGACAAATAAGTGCCACTTCCACAGGTGTGACATTGCTATATTCCCATAAAGTCTCCTGCAGGAAGACCTACTTAAGGTGTACCAAAGTAACTTAGAAACTCAGTTTGCCTGTTACACAGGGGTATATATTATGCAGCACACAAAACAGTAACCATAAAAAAAGAAGTTCCTTGTGTACGCGTTCCTTAGCTGAACCTAACTCTAGTCCAGCTTGCTTCTGTACTGTGACTGTGCCTGAAAGGACTAACAGGCCACTGTCACAACTGGTTTGAGTAGTGTTACAGATAAACTCCAGTTGTTTGAAGATTGGTTGGCTTTATGAAAACACAGTTTTCAATTACTTAATTGAAATACAGTAACCTTTTTACAAAAGTTTTTTGGGGTATCAAAGCGCACTGCTGAAACTGTCTTACAAAAAGTTTAGAAAAAGCACATATAAAGAATGTCTTCATGTTTTCTTCTTTCTCTCCCACATTATAGGAGGCTTAAAGATTTCCTTTAGATTCATCCAGACTCCTTTAGAATAAATGTTTTTGTAGACAACTCGTCTGTCACGAGGCTGCAACGTTAGATGGTGGGAACACCCATATCTTCTGGATTTATACCATTCATTGGAAGTTTGGTTGGTTAAGGCCAAATACAGATTGAAGCAGCAGTATGCACCCAGCACGAGTGTGAGAAGAACAACAAAACCAAGCATGAAGACAATCCTAGGAAAGGTCAAGAAGAGGTGCTGCAAAGAAAGAAAATAATAACTCAGTTAAAAAGTCGGAGCATTAAATCACATGGAAGCACGTGGTCACTGCTACAGGCCAGCTGAAATGCACATCCATACGCACACGTAACTGTGCTCCCCCAGAAATAGGGTCACAGCCCTCTGCCCCATCCAGCTCAGTGACGGTCCGTCACCTCTGAGTAAAGCGTACAGATTTCCAGCAGTGTATTTCCTCACAAACTTTGATAATGTGTGGGAGTATTTTCTACACCCATCTATCTCTGAATGTTTGCATTTCATGTTGGAATTTTGCTTGTTTGATTAAAAAAAATCGTTAATGCAGATCATCTGAAAACAAAGTGCCAAATGAAGAGGCTACAATCTGGTACAACTTCAGGTTTTGCTGACATGATACAGTTTAGGCAGCTCTTTTCTGAGTTAAATTCCAATACTGGGGAGTGGTAATGGTACTTCTCAAACAGGAACAAACATTCCCTGACCAAGATCCCTTTATGAGCATGCAAGGCTGAAACTGTTGTCTAGGATGAGGAAAAGATAGAGCATTTACTACCTAAGACCACATTGCCATACTACAGAGAGGGACGAGGGGATTGAAATGCAATTGCCTGAAGTACTAGGGAGACTCAAAGTCACCCTTTGCTTGTATGTGAGAGAAAATATTCAAGTATCTAAATTCTAGGGTAGTAGGGTCCTGCTTTAACATCTCCACGAAGGTATCTCAAGGACTGTTAACTGTTTCCTAAATGTTGCTACAGTCAATGGTCATTAGAAGATAAAGTCATTCTTTATGAATCAGATCTGCTGAGTGAAAGCAGTCTGGAGACAGAAATAGGAAGAATGGGAGAGCCAAAGTAAGTGCTATGAGAAAAAGCCCATATTTTTAGTATTTTGCAATAGCAGTTTTCTAAACTTAATTAGCCCTGTAGGTTGGTAAAAAAACTGCAGTCTGCCCACATTCAGCCTCTGAGAACAGGTGGACTTAAAAGGATTCCTGTAAGCGAAGACTGAGATAAACCTTTTCTATAGGCTAATAACCCAGGCAGCATAAGCTCACCTGAATGAGAAAGAGAATCTCAACAGCGTGCTCTTGTCCTTGGTCATCAATGTAACTGCCGTGCATCATATCTGACAGCAGCACCACTTGGATGAGAAACGCTGCTGTGATGATTGCAATGCTTGCAGCCATGGCACTCAGTGTGAGGAGGTAAAGGAAGAAGTATTTTGCATTGAAGGCACCAATGCAGTTGTTGACCCACACACAGTGGTGATCAAAACGATGTACGCACGTATTGCAGAAACCTGGGGAGAGAGTGATGAGAGAGTTAATTCGGGTTTTTTAAGTAATCAGTTTGACTTTTACACAGTTTAGGATAGTTTTTCCATCTGAAAAAAATGAGAATTATGGTCATGATATAGCTTATAGCTTTTCAAGAAAACAGTTTCAATTGCATATAGTAAAACTCCCCAATACTAAAAAACAAAGACCTGTATCTAATTTCTTTTTTATTCACCAAGGCTGCAGCTCAAAGACTTTGGTTTCTCTGACAGTACCGCTAGAACACATGAAAAGTAGAGACTGTATCTCCCTGCTTTATTTTAGATGATAACAGCAAATTCTGCAAGAGAAACACAACATCCTCAACTGAGGTCTTGACAGATGATCCTTTTTCATTTAACTTCTAGACTCTCAAAAGCTTGCCTGTTCCTGACCCAAAATTATACTCTCCGAACTGGTAATTTCTGTCAGAAGAAATATGAGCAAAACAGTTCCATGGGTGGGCAAAAGGCAGCTGTGATTTTGGACCCCAGTAAAACGGACACAATCCTGTCAGCACTGAGCTGGATAACAGAACAGACATAGTGTGAACTGCAGTTATTGATGGAGAATTAATTTGGGAAAGTATTATTGTTGTTCTTATCAAGGAGGTTAAGATTCTTACTACAATGTTTTGATCTGGCTGGCTTTTCCATGTTGCACGTAGGACACACGACGCCTTTCTGAAATAATACACCATCATATGCATAAATCTTAACCAATGATGCATGATTTGACTTTGTTATTACACCTGTGAAAGAAACAAGAAAAGTAGTAAAAGTAATGGTATTTGTAACATTTTTTTAGGTTACATTTTCAAGCAGCTACAGCTCACAATTGGCATGAGCTTACCAGGATTGGTTCGGGAGCAGAGCACGAAGCAGCCCACATTCCCAGCCAGCAGCAGGTAGGGCAGCAGCAGGAGAAGGAGGTGGAACTGCAGCTCCCAGCAGTAAACAAACACTTCCCACGTGTATTCCCCATACACCACGGCTTGCAAGGCTACGTGCAGGACAACAAACAGCCAGCTTCTGTAACAGAAAGGGGACAGTCTATTTAATACTCAGCGTCCTGATTAACAGCTCAAGTAGACTCAGAGGTGATCAGCAAAGACACTCCAAATGCAAGGAGACACCTCTTTTAGGTTTTCAGGCCAGCATGGATTACATATTAATAGTGTTTTCTCCATCCACTGGCTTCTCCTTCTCTTCTTCCCACATACACTCCTTTAAACAGGCCAGATAAATTCACTTCCATCATTGTCACGACCTTTAGATTTTTTTCCAACAGCAGAGTCACGTACAAAGCACCCTCGGTGCTGACAAAATACGCCACAGCAATAGGCCACAAAACATTTGCCAAAAAACATTTGCTGTGTGCTGCTCTGAAAGCAAAGAAAACCCCAGTAAAAGGTAATCTTAAAAAAACCTGTAATAATACAAGCAGCTGTTACAAAATAAGCACAGCAGGAGGTTAGCAAGGGCGAACATTAGTTCCAACCTGTCAGCAGACTACAGCTTCTGCGAGGCAAGTTGCACAACTGTTTGGCATGCAGGTTTGTCTGGGATGCATCATATTGAGCACCAACTTCCAGCAGCCTGGCAGATGCTCAGATAAGCCACACATTAGGAGAGCAATGTTTGCTTGCCACAGTTCTCTCCATTATACGTCAGTCTGCTGGACTTTCATGATAAGTTTTAAAAAACTAGTGATGTGTGGCTTGCTACAGTGGGAAGTCGTTGCAGACAAGCTCTCCTCTCCTGCTCTCTCCTACACCATTTCTGTGCGCAATCCAGCAGGATCCCACAGAGCGTCTTCTCAACTGCAGGGCTACAAGAAGATACTCTCAACCGCTGCGCCTCACCGGACTTCTGCATGAACCAAAATATCTCTCACTTGAATGAGGTGACGCAGTCGAAGGGTGTGTGTGGAGGATTAAAGTGCCTCCAGCTCACAACATCATCTAGCAACGACAACTACACCAGGCTCATCAGATAATTGCTCTGTTGCTGACTGCACATTTGACAGTGTAACCACTCTCTCCTGGGCTGTGTTAACAGCAGAGAATCCGCAAAGCGGGCAACAGAACAGCTGCAGCACGCACTGAACAGCTGTAGATGTTAAGACCTTGAAGTGTCTGTCATAGTGGAGCTGCTGTCCCCAGAGGAAAGCTATTTAAATTGTTCCTCAAGCAGATCCTAAAGCATCGAAGTTTACAGGACACTACACAATTCACCTTAATACAGCAGGCTGCACACTGGCAGCTGTGTGCCTTCCCCTGGGGCCACCTGGACATCCAAGCTGCTGGCCTGAGACTAATGGGATTTGAGGGAGAGGATGGGGATTCCGAGCTCTGTCTAAACTCAATCTGCAGCTGCCAGAGTCTGTTGTAATTCTCGCGTGGAGGCAGTCTCCCACCAGTGTCACCAACATCTGTTACACTGGAAGCTACTGAGCCACATTATCTTTGTTTGTCAATATGTTCAAATATTTCAGGGTACCACCTTCTAAACAATAAGCAAGGAACAAAAAGACAACAGTGTGGCAAACCATAAAGGGAATCTGTCATCCTCAACAAGCATCCCTAATGAAGGGAGAATATCTAAGGATAACACTGAAAGCTCTGATGGTGGCAAGAAGTCTCCAATAGTAACCAGAAATACTAGTAAAAAATAATGTCAAAAGCGTTAAAAAAAAGTGCAATACCTTGTGTGGAAGAGCCTGTGAAGCACCCTCTGTGTCACTCCCTGGAGCTGTGTGGGGATTACAAGTGACAACACCTGAAGCAGATAAAAACACTGTGTTATTCAAACTCCATATCACTTCTGCCTTGTGGGAAGTTCGAATAAAAATACAAGACACCTAATCCCTCAGTTACATATCTGTAGCCATACCACCAGGGAGGAAGCTCATTTTCAGGGGCTTCTAAGCTCATAAAAATATAGGCAGGGGCACTGCTGGGATTTTCGAAATAGGAGCCAGGTTCCACGTTCTCGGGAGCCCAAAAGGCACAAACAAATGTATCTAGGTTAATGTGTGAAAGTTATAAGGAGCTTATATCGGGTTGTAGACTGGGTAACTGGTTAAGCAGGGGATAGAACTGAGCAATTTCTGAACCTCAATATGCTTCATCAGGGCATCTGACAGATGCAAGCAGAGATAAGCAAAAAGATAAAGCCTGCTATCCTCCAGAAAAAGGAAAAAAAAACCCCACAACCCAACCAAAAACCACACACCAGCAAAAACAAAAAATCCAATTTCTCCAACTACAGCTACGATAGTCTGATAACTCCGTATCTATCTAATTGCCATTTCAAAACCAGCTAGACACAAGGAAGAAGACTGCCCGTCTTCATTCAGTGAAATCCTCAGCAATAGTCTGTGACTGCAGAATTGTTCGACTCTGCTGTTCAGAAGATGACAGATCTCTATAGCAACACGCTGCTCCATCAGTGGTGGAATGGGGAGGAATTAGAGCAGCCGAGCCTATTTCTAGCTGACATGGAAAGAAAATATGCAGCGAGAGCTTCTTGTCTCAGATGTGAAAGACCAGAAGGCAAAAAGCATATGTAGAGTTGAAAAGATGTTAAATATTTTTCTTTTAACTGGTATGCCTCATATTAGCAGTTCCAGTGACAAGCCTTTTTAAAGGCTGTGTACCGCAATAAGAAACACAGAACAAGACAGAAAAGCAACCCGCATGCAACTGCAAAATTCAAGTTTAAATTAACTGTGTGTTAGTACAGTCTCACATTACATCCCATATCCATTACTCCCCCACATTCAGGATGCTCCCCTATATTTCAGCCATTCCTTAACCAAAGCCAAAGGCTCTTACAAAAACGATTTGTGCTTGCAGTGATGACAAAAGTAGGAGAGCGTGAGAAGACCTGTACAATGACCACAACCATCTCGCACCACTGAACCGCTGGCAGCGGGGAGAACAGACGGGGGGGTGGAAGCTGACTTGTCACAGAGCTAGAAACAGCTGTGCTCTGTGCAAGTTAATTATTTCACAATTAGTACTTTAAAGGATCTTACAGGAGTGCAGTCAAACCATTTCAACAAACTTCCAGCTTCATTAATTAGAGTCAGAACTGAATTTAAAATACAGTGTCTAGAGAAACTATTTAGGACTACCTCTGTCTATTTCACACATACAAGTATCGATTACATTACTCCAGACAGTGACTTTAAATCACAGCAGTATTTCAACCGCTGATTGTTACACAGGGTTCATAGAAACAGCTAGTAAGAAATGTGGGAAAATAATAAATATCGCTGCACAGTGATCTACATGTCTGTAAAGCTAAATAACATGCAACACTAGTAATGAAAATCAAAGTCTGTTTAGACTCATGTAAACACCACTGAATATTATTTATAATTGAAATAATTCTCTTATCCTTTCCCTTCCAAGAATGCTACACCTTTTTTTTTTCTTTTCCATTCAGACACAGCCCATTAGAAAATAAGCTGGTGCTTTTTCAATTCATTCCCTGTTTTTACAACAAAATGCCAATTCTTAATCCTCTTTTAAAGCTTTTCATTCCTTCCTCTCAGGAATCAACAGACTGCATCGTTATTACAGACTCACATTAAAGAGTTTCCCCTAAAATATTTGCTACCAGTTATAACTCTCTATTTTAATTCTCAAACCTCCTCCCACATTTTTCCTCTTAGTAAGAGCAGCAAATACCATAAAACTGCAAATACTTGGGGCCTCATTATTTAATTTCTCAAGGCTGATGTGTTACGGTGTCACAGAAAAACGTACTTTTGGCATTGTGAGAAAGTTCCATCCTTACTACCACTCTGTGGTGACTGCAGCCAGCCAGGCTGGCACACGCAGGAACAGGGGCTCTAAGATACAAACAGTTTTTTACTGCCTGCTTGGGCAGGATTTCATCAGCTGAAAGGAAGCGTATTTCTCTTTCCAATCCCAATGAGCACTTACTTGACAGCAGTTGTCAAAATAAGATGAAATACTAAATACACGTCATCACTCCAACTACGTACACTAGCACGTTCAGTGGAGAAATACAGCAGCTGCACTACCTTTAGCACAACGAAGTAGGGCAGACCACCAGAACGGGAGACAACCATCCCTCTGAAAGCTCAGTTCTTTACCTGAGTTGCACCACTGACGCTTCTTAGGAGGAAACTCCCCTTCCTTCCTGAGCAGGTGCAGAGTAGAGCAACAGTAGTGAGAACAAAACACAAGTAAATCAAGAAGAGTGTCAAGAAGTCCATCCTGAGCCCTGCAACGCAACACAAGCAGCTTATCAGTGTCCCTGGGTTCCAGCCCTCCGCAGCAGGGCCTGGGCCGCACAGCGCATCACCAGCACACGGGAACGAAGCCGCTCAAAGCCTGACCACTGCACCCCGACCTCCTCCACTGCGTTTATTTTCATCTTTTATCTACTTCTGTACCCGTACAGCCTCAGAGCCTGCGACAAGGCGGCTTGCTGACGGGGGGACGGAGAAGCCGGGTGTCTGCCGGGCCTCTGCCCTGCTGAGGCGGCCCGCGGCGGGCACCTGCGGCCCCCGAGCAGCAGGACACAGTCGGGGCCTGCAGGGCGTCGAGGGTGGAGCTCCCCAGCCCCGAGGGACAGCGGGCGGCAGGGCCCCGGGGGACGGCAGGGCCC
>VWZZ01004646.1:367482-433895 GCA_013399095.1 Psophia crepitans | reverse complement strand
GAGGGGAGCGGGCTGGCGGTGTCCGGGCGGGGCTGCCGCCGGGCGCACACCGTGAGCGGCTCCAAATCCAGTGAGCGATCAGCCGCCACCTCCTGAAGCAGCTGAGGCTGCTGCGGAGAGCCGTCTGCTCTGGCCTCCTTCCTTCCTCTGCAGCAGAAAATGACGATTAAAGCAATAGAAATAAAAACTAAATCTTTTTTATAAATCCGGGAGTTGTGTGTTGAGTTCTGACGGTCCTGGGCAGCTCGGCACTGTGCGTGTGGAGCACGGCTGACGTGCTGCTTCCAGAGGGCCTGCGCAGCACCGCAGACCCGCGTGGCGCATCTTGTACAATTTCCTGGGAATCTGCAAGGAATTCTCCAGATTTGTTGCCCTTGGCGAAATGTCTAAAGCAAAATCCTTTTGCCTCCTACAGGAGCTCCGAGCATCGTATTCCTCTTTAGTACGGACCCTCCTCTGGGGTGAGTTTGCTCTAGAACCCGCAGGGATCTCATCCAGAACGGGGCTGAGGAGGCCTGAAGCTGCTGGAGGTAAAAGTCCTGCGCCAGTTCCTCCCACGGTGGCTGTCAGCTGAAACCGTCCCCGCAGCCGGCGTGGTCCGTGCTCTCCTGAGCGCCGCTAATGAGCGGCTGATTGGGTTACGGTGCCTGGGTAGAATTTGCCATAGAAACTCAGCCCGTGGCCGCTGCCCGGTAACTGATCCAAAAGCTTCGAAGCCGCTGTGATGATTTTGCCAGCTCTGGGTCCCAGTCTGCCGCTGGCTGGATCTCGGGCACAACAGGTAAGCTCTCGGAGGGGTGCTCAGAGTGCTTTGGCACCCAGAGGAAATTAATTGGCTTCGTCAGGAGACATGACGGCAGGAGATGGGGTTGGGTTTCAGGAGGGGGATCTTTTTTTCCCTGGTAAGTTCTCGGCCCACGATGCACCAAACCAGCGCCGGAGAGAGAGAAATACAGCCGAAATGTTGGTGGGGCACAGCTGTCCTAGAGTGCAGCACTTTGCTCCTGATCGAGGATGTTGTGGAAAAGCCATTTTTTCCCATCCCACTGATACAGCACAATTCCTGTACTGCCCCAGGTACAGCTGTACGTTTGTTTGGGACGTTGGGTGGAACCTGGCAAGTCTGGCAACACCAAAGGGGCCCTGGGACGGGGGCCTGGCAGCAGCGTGTGCGTGCGAGGTGGTTCCTTTGCGGGCTGACAGGCAGTGTTTGTGTACCGCAGTCCCTGCACGGAGCTGCCTGCGCTGCCAGCAGGAGCTGCAGTGAGCGTTGCCGAGCAGAGCACCGGCACCAGCACGGAGCTCCATCCGTTCTTAGCAGCCTTGTAGGTTGTGCTCAAGGACAAAACAGCCAGCAAATAGTTCAATAGTAGGTTGAGTCTGAGAGATGAAGCTGATTCAATCCACGTGCTGTGAAAATGAGTGAAAAGTCTTGTCTGATCAAAGTCTGCAGAAAGTCTTCAAGGAAACAAACTTTTCACTAGCGTGGAATCCCGTAACGTTTCTTACACAGGGATTGAAAGTCACTGTCAGTGGTTTAGAGCACTCGAGTCACTTAAAAATGGTGGGAAAAGAAACTTCCTTCACTTGCTGGGGAAAAAGAAAAAAAAAGGAACATCCATTACAGGTTTTTGCCTGCCTGTTCGGGCAGTGAGTAGCGAAGATGCCCTGACGTTTCCTAGGAAGGCGTGTGCATTTCTGTGTCAACACGGGAGGGCAGTGCACGCTCCCCCCAACACGCACCGCGGATCTCAGCTGCTGAGGAGGAGGTTTGTGTTTGTGCAGAACCTGCGAGAAAGGAGCCACGTCTCATCACCAACACCGGAGTTGGAGAGGACAGGAGGAAGGGGAGTCTCCAAGTCCCTCGCAGCAGTGGCATGTATGAAGATGAAGGGCACGAGCGAGAGGAAGACCCTCCACCGCTTTGTGCTCCCTTTCAGGTTGGGCAGAGCAGGTCCCTGCAGCTCTCCCCTTTGTAAAGCTTTACCTGATCCCACGTCAAGGCTCCCAGGTTTCCTGGGGAGGTTGTTTACCCCCAGCCCAGCGCTGCCGGCAGCTCAGCCCGCACCCCTGCAAAGGGAAGACGCGGTTGCTGTGTGGTCGGTGGTGGGATGCAGACAGCCCCTCCCGCTGGTGCCACAGCAGGACGTGTAATACCCTAAAACCTCTTAGCGTGCTAAGCCCTGGGATCCCTAAGTGCTGAGGAAGCAGAAGAGAAAATCAGAAATAGCAGCTTAACGGGGAGCGGGGGTCTCTGCTGTGAAATGCTCTCAGCTGCTCCCCACTGCGAGGAACCCTGCTCCCCTGCGCAGAGCAGCCTGGCTGGCCAGAGCTGTCCTGGCGAGCCCCGCAGAAATTGGGCCAGACCCAAACTGCTGCAGCAGACTGCACATTGTTTGGCAGATGCGTACTCCCAAAATTGCTGGTTTCCCACTCGAATTGCTGGCGGTGGGGCCAGCGAGATCTCAGCACATCTAGCTGCTGTTTGGGACAGCAATGATGTGGGTCTCTGCTGCTTTGCAAAGTGCTGTCTCTTTGGCTTTGCCCTCTGGGTAAGGGATTTCCCTCCACTGGTGCTAATCTGTTTTACCTCCTTCCAGCTCCTAATTCCCCCGAGATCTGTGGGCTCAGGTCAGCACCAGACTCAGCCAGGACCAACACGGCAATTGGTCTGTCCAAGCTTCTCTTTGTGATGGAAATAGGGTTAATTAGGGAAGGAAAAGGCAAGCAAGACCTATCTGCATGCCTGGCACTGACCCAGGGCGGCTGGAAGGGTGCAGGGCCGGACTAAGAAGCCCAGGAAGGGGCAGCCACCCCTGGCCGAGGGGCTGCCCCGGCTCTGCCCCAGCACCACGGCACAGCAGCCGTTTTGCCCATCCCAGGACCGGTGTGACACACGAGGGCTGAGCCCTCAGCACCCCGGGGCTGCAGCAAGGACACGGGAGCAGGGGAGATGTCCCCAGGAGCCCGGCGGGCAGATGGGACCTGCTTCCAGGGGCGACAGAGGAGAACTGAGAAAGCTTTGACTCCGTAGCTGGACAAACCTGCCGCCGGTGAGAGCCCGCCAGGCTCGCTGGGATGGCTGCAGACTTCTGTAAGTGCTTGAGCCATAGGGTGTAGAGATGGAAGGGGGTGATGCAGCTCCTCACAGCAAGGTGATGGCTGCTGCTCTGCTGGGCTTTGTCACGGAGCTAAGCCCAGAGCGACTCCAGCTCTTGCTGGAGCCTTCAAAGCTTGTGCTCCATGGCCCCAGGGATGCCCCAGTGTTCGCTTGCCAACGGATTTCATCCTGCTGTTGGCAGACTTGCCCTGTGCTTCACCCTCAACGCTTCCCCTCCTCTCCTTGACATCTGTACCTGTTAGCATGGGCAACAGCTTTGTTTCCTCTTTAAATAACAGCAACAATAATAATCCCTGATTTTTATGTAGTATTTTAATCAGCACTGCCATACAAAGGAGGACAAGATTATTACACTTAAAATGTTAGTGACAGCATATTGCTTGGTCCTTTTTAATGTTTCCTTATGAAGGCAGCACTTCTAGTGCCCTCTGTAATACAGCCTGGAGTAGCTGTTGGCAACAGCTCACGTTATTAATACCAATTTCTGCAGTACTGCTGTTTTCCCTGCCCATCCCCATGATTCTGCTCTCAGAGCAAGCTGGTCTGTACTATCTGTGCTGAGAACGGACATAAGACTTCCTTTCCTCTCCCTGGTCAATAATAGGGTATTAAACAATGTTTTCAGTGCTACTGAATTTTGACCAAGATTTCCCAGGTCTCAAAGGAGCAGAAGAAATATTTTTTGGTCATTCAGATCAGAGCCAAGCTGCCCGATAGCGGTGAGGTGGAGGTGCGAAGGGATGTCTTTGCTGTGCTGGAACGAGCAGGGACCAGAGGGAACTGAGACCCCCTGGGCTGCCCAGCCTGGGGGGAGCAGCCACTTGGGGGTTGGGGGGTTGCATCAAGAGCCTGCTTTAGGCTGCTGCTGGGCTCTGTGCATTTGAGACTTTTTGGTCTGAAGAGGACAGAGCTAAAGGTGTGTTCATGAGGATGTTTTCTTGAACAATTCTGAATCCTCATAGATATCCGTAAGACAATTTGCCTGCATAAAATAATCTGCATTTCATTTTTGTAAATGCTTAATGTGTGTTAAGTAACACGGATGGAATAAACAGGGGAGTAAAAAGCATCTTTGCAGACAGCAAAGATCAAATGAAGATGAAATCTGCATGCAAACTAATTTAGCAAGTGTCAGTGGACAATGAAGACACTTACACATCAGCGGCATTGAAAGGGCGTCCGAGGGAGCTGCGTAGATCAGCTGATCTGATTTACCTTGGGCAAAGATGACTTCTGCAGATGTTTAGGGCTGATGTGCCCGATTTCTCCTTGAGCATCTATGGAGCCGGTCCTGAGCCTTCAAATGAACCACAAACAAGTCCTTTTGAAAATCCTCATCTTTGTATTTCATGATGCTGTGACCAGGTTAATACTGTACAAAGGACAGGCAGGGCACAAAGGAATGCTCCCAGGAGAACGGAGAGGATCTGGCAAATTCTAATGAATTTGCAGTAATTTGGCAGTTGTGGACTGCTAAAATATTGAGTATTGAGAAGAGCTGGTTAAAAGAAGGCTGTCAAGTCATTGGATGATCTCTTCATTAACATGACAGGCCAAGGAAATGCAATAATTATTCTGGTGGACAAATAAATACAGGCAGGTACCTAAACACACTGCCCGTGGGAGAGGGGGGGTTACAGAGGTGCCACTGACGGGCGGACAAGGGCTGTCCCTGACCTTTCCGGCCAACTCAGCTTCCTCACTGCTAATAGTGCTGGCACTGCCAGCAGCATGACAATAGAAAAATAAAAGCTATTTTTTAGGGAAATATAGGGGAAAAGTGTCCCTCTTGGGGAATTTCTTCCCCACGGCGGGGGGTGGGGTGATGCAGCCCAGACTAGAGCCCCCATGACTGATGGCATGCATGTGGCGTCTACAGGAGCTAACATTAAGGATGGAAAATGTACCAGAACTCCTTTTTTCCCCCCTTCTTTTCCAGTTGCAGCCATGCCAGCAACCAACCAGGGCTGGCCCGAGGCCTTCGGCTTCAAGATAAGTGGGACCGGTCCGTGCTACATCCTCTGGGTGCAGGAGGGCAGCAGCGCAGCAGCGGCGGGGCTGCGGCCAGGCGATGAGGTCCTGGAGATCGAGGGGCAACCTGTCTCCTCCCTGGGCTGCGAGGCACTGCTGGGGCTGGCCAGGCGCTGCAGCAACGTGCCCCCCAGCATTGGGGTGGTCTCCCGCCTGCAGCACGTTGACATCCCTCCCGGTCCCTGGGGATACTTCGGCTTTGAGCTGGCGAGTGGTAGCCCCCCGCAAGTGGCCAGCATCAGCCCGGACTCACCTGCCGCTGCCTGTGGGATCAAACCGGGTGATTATGTGCTGGAAGTCAACGGGATGCCGGTGATGCTGCAGGAGGTGGCAGCTGCCATGGTGGGGTCCTGCCATGGGCGGTCCCTGCGGCTGGGGCTGCTGCGGCCACAGCGCGGGGCCAGCATGCGGGACCCCCTCCCCAGCGGGGACGTTGTGCACCAGGAGAGGAAGCAGAAAGCGCAGGAATTCAGCAAAAAGGTAAGGCTGGGGTGTGGGGTGAGTGTTGGGGGCTCTGGGCACCCCTGGCTGTGAGGGGTTTGGAGATTCCTGCATTCAGCCTTTGCAGTGCACTCGGACAGGGGGGTGCTCCTGGCTTGGTCACAGGGCTGGGGTGCAGACTGGGAGCTCCCGTGCCTGAGAGAAAGGCCTGATAATTACCTACATGTCAATAATTCCTGGGAGAAGAGGTGGATGCTGCAAAAACCTTGGAGATCCTCAGGGGGGTGATCCCAAGGACTTATTCCTTTGTGCTATGAGAGCTTGTGAAAGCCCATGGGGACAGATCCCTCCCTCCTGTGCGTCTGGACATCCCCTCAAAGTTTGAGCATGTCATTCCACAGACATTTTAGCTCTTACTTTGTTGCAAAGGGAACATTAATGCGATTACATCTTCATTGTGTTCCTGAAGGCTGCCTAGTGGGTAGTTTACCAAATACATCGCCTTGTGCTAATTATAAATTTGATCATGGTTGTTTTTTTAATCATTCTGATTTCCATTTCAAAGTAGCCTTTTAAAATACTGTTATGAGAATAACCAGGCTTGTGGTTTTTTTGATCCCGAGCTAATAAAGGAACAAGACATTCATAAAGAGATTCGTGGGCATCAGCCGAATCCCCTCAGTCAGCTTCTATATTAAAGATTCACAAATATTCACTGAGGTTTGGATTCATAAGGCAGAGCATCACCTGTGAAACAGATACCTGCTGATTACAGGAGACTAACAAGAGGATGAGAGGTTGTTCCACGCTGCCTCCATCTCATGAAGTCACATTAGACCATATAAACGTTTCCTGGATGATCGTAGGAGAGCACTTTTGAAGCACACTGGTCACGATGCTGCGAACACTTGCAGCGGCACCTCTGCCTTCTCCCTTCCCTGCTGAGCAGTGAGAACCTGCAGCAACACCTCTGCACCCTCCCTTCCCTACCCAGCAAAGCCGGCTGCGATGAACCTGGCCAGCCTGGGTAGCACCAGGTTTGCAGAGCACATGTGCTGCTGGCTCCTGGGCGCTGGAGTGCAGCTCGACTGGCAAACACCTCTCCAGAAGGAGTTCATGGCACAGATGTTTTAAGTGGCTTCATTTTTTTACGTGATGCAGAAAATAAACCCCAGCAGGATGCTTTACCCATTGGTTACCTGGGAGCTCGGCTCTGGTAGGTGCTGCTGGTGCCGGTGCCGTCAGCACCCAGACACTCCTGCCCACTTGCCAGAAGGCTGGAGGGTGCCAGTGACTCTCATTTCACGTCTGCACTGCCCGCAGGTCACTCACAAGCCTGAGGTACGGAGGCTTTTCCCACCCTCGTTCGTTTGGCAGAGCCCCTGTTTGAATCACGCTCTCCTGGCACAGACCGGTGGCAGCGTTAGCGGGGCCAGGGCTGGAGCCGGGCTGTGCCGGCCGAGCGCCCCAGCAGCCTGCGGGCATCACTGAAAGCACTGGAGGTGCTCAGGGTCTCTGTTCCAGCTCAACATCTCCTCCTGTCCCCTGCATGCTCAGAGAACCACACCACCACAAGGGGTGGCAGAACCCCCCCATTCCTGTCCACCAAGCCCTTTGGTCTCAGCCCACGCAAAGATTTAACAGCAGCATCCTGGGATTCAGCCCACCAGGAGCACCACAGTATTTGTAATTTCTCTCCTGGACCTTGGGTCTGAGAAGCATGTGAGTCCACCCAGGGGACACAGCTGCCTCCGCTGCCCCAGATTCAGTAACCTTGAAGTGTGGCTGCTGCCGGGAGCCCCTGCAGCACTTGCATGGCAGCTGCGCAAACCCAGCAGCGCCTGGAGGGTTGTGCTGGGGGTCACAGCGCCTCTGGCACAGTGCTGCTGCAGGGGTGCCACACACCTCCCCTCCCCCTGCACCCACAGAGCTGGAGGGAAGCAGTTAAACCTGCTGTCAGCACAAAACCATCACCTTGCAGGAATACCCAACGCGCACAGGGACGGCAGGGCGGTCACAAGGAGTTTTCTGCATCCTGCGAGTATTTGCTCTACCCAGCCAGGCTACAGCACCCACTGCCCAGCACAGCCCCAGGACAAGGGGGCCCCTTAGCCTGCGAAGAGGCTAATAAGGAGGGCCCCATGCAGGCTAATTGGCTGCATGGTAATTAGCTAATTACTCTGCCTGTCATGGCTGTCACAGGTGGAGAGAACAGGACAGCGGCTGGGAACTGCTGATGCTGTTTCCAGGGCTTGTGCTCATGTTTATGCTCCCTCTCCCCACTTCCCTGCAGCCTCCAGGAATTAGTGTTGGGACAGTGCTACCTGGCGGGATCATGGTGTGATTAGAGTCTTAGATACCTCCAAAAGCCCATTGTGGTGTCCTCTGCCAGGTAGACCCCAGACTGACACACCATCTCCCCACCCCGCCGTGCCACACAACCTCTCCTGCAGAGACACTTGTGACCCAGCAGAAGTTGGGGTTTGCTGTCACACCACTGTTTCCAGTGCAATGTTTATAACCTGCAGAACAGCGACACCAGGGACATGTGCGGGGCCCCAGCAGTGCTGATGGCTGAAGTTTCGCTGTGTGGGTCCCCTCCTCATCGGCTGGCCAGGTGCTGCAATGAGACCGACGTGTTTTCCGCACTGTTAGTGCCTCTGTACACACGGTTAACTGCTCTGCTGCTCAGTGCCACTTCCCTCTTCTTTCCTGGCTCCCGTGCTGCAGGTGGATGACATCCTTGGTGACCAGCCGGAGGTCAAGGAGAAGGTGTTCACCGTCCTGAAGCAGTATGCAGCAGAGCGGAAGGTGGAGTACTTGGCCTATGCCCTCTGCATGGTTCTCACCCAGGAGTCCCACCAGCATCTGATTGACAACATCAGGTACAGGTTGTCAGCAACCTCCGTGCTGCTGTGCTGGCCATGACACCACGCGTGTCCATCTGCCCATCGGTGATGAGTGTGCAGGGCTGAGCGCTGCAGGCGTGGGTCAGAAGGTTCCTGCGGGGAAGATGCCAAACCGCTTTCCAAGGGGCAGCGGAGCTGAGCTTGGTGGGGTCTCAGCCCAGCATCTCTGTGCCTGCCAGCCTGTGTGGCTGTCCTGCTCCGGGGTGGGACAGGGGGACCTGCAGCTGCCCACTGGTCAGCATTGCACCAACGGCCATCTGTCTGCATCCCTGCAGGGAGCGGTGGTTACCAGCTCCATGGAGCCACCACCTCTGCCTGCAGCACAGGATGTGGCTCCTGTTTCTGGCCATCATTTCAAAGGGAGATGGGATTAGTGGCAGGATGGCTGGTGATTCTCAAAGAGCCAGGCCAGAAAATAACCAAGCTCTGCACGGCGAGAGCTGGTGGTGGGCGAGTGGTCAACCAGGGCAGCTTCAGCAGCTTCAGCAGCAGGGGTGGCTGCCAGGGGTCTCTGTCAGGTCCATGGCTGCCTCTGAGCCAGCACTGCCCCCGGCATCCCGGGGTGGCCAGGGCTGGTGTCACACATCCTGAGATGCTCTGGTAACACTCCACTTGGGCTTGCAGTCCCCGGCACCTCTTGAGCCTGCAGCAGAGCGGTCATGCTGCAGGTGTGCAGCCAGTGCAGCCGGCCCACTGCTCTTCTTGCAGCAAAGGGCCGGCACTGTGGGCCGGGGCCGGTGCATGGACACGTGGTGGGGATTATGGCCAGGCTGAGATGATGGCCATTAGGGAATCAGGTCTCCATCTGGCCCCACACCGGGCCTGGCTTTCCAATTCCTGCTTTAATCAGTGGAATTGCAAGATATTACAGTTACCATAACAACATCCCCTTGCCGGAGTCACTGCCGCGCTGCCAGGATCCCAAGGTGGGGAGGATGGGGAGAGCAGGTCAGTGGCCCTTGCCACACAGCATCCCCCGTTCTGCCATGGCTGCATGTGGGTCACCCAGGGCCCCCCATACCTGAGCAGGGACAGGCACAGACCCCTGCAGAGCCAGGTTGCAAAGGAGACCGTCACCTCCCCAGCAGCCACCTTGTCTGGGTGCCCACATTCAGGCTGTCCTGCCCCCCTGACAGTGGTCCTGTCCCCCTCAGATGTCCCAGGAGGACCCGACCTGCAAATGGCTGGGACTGGGGGCGGGAATGGCTGACACCAAGCTGGGCCTGAGCCATCACCCCAAGTTAGTCCCAGTCAAAGAACACCCACTACCCACAATTCAGGGAAAATCTTGTTCCCAGCAAGATCCATGCAAATGCCTCAAATGCCTCAGAGAGCCCCTTCGTCTTCATCCCTGGGGAATTACAGAGGATTTTTTTTCCCCCACTGAGAAGATTTGAATAAGTGTCTACATTTTCCTTGGGACCCAAGCCCCTCTATGGGGGGCACCGCAGGTTTCCCCTGGGGCGTCCCTGTCCCAGTGGCCCCTGTGTCAGCGGAGGAGAGCGTGGCCAGACCTGGTGCCGCTGTCCCCCCCCCATGCAGTGCAGAGCTCACCCCACACCCAGCCCCGTGATGCTGTGGGGCAGCGCTGCGTTACAGCCCCCCAATAATGGAGTGAAACCCTGCAGCTGTCCTGTGCCCCCATGTGAAAGGTTAATGCCAGGCTTTGAGCAAGAGGTGCTGTAAATCAGGCAGCTAATTTCGGTTTAATGCAAACAAAATATTTAGCTTAGGGCAAAGATTTAGTGTCTAATCTTAATGAAATGAAGTCAGGAAAAAAAAAAGTGCTTTGGAGACCAGGTTTCTCAGCTGCAGAGGTGCTGGAGAGGTGGGGGCAGCTCTGTGTGCAGTGCTGTGCATGATACAAGCTGCTTATCTTGGGGTTTCCCATCTGACGAGTTTGCTGCTGAGCAAGAGCTTTTAATGCTTTCGATAACTCGCTGAAAGGTGGGGAGCGGCTCCCAGGTGCTCTGGATTTAGGGGGTGCTGTGAATTCGCAGGGGTGATTTCTTCATGGCTTGAGCTGGTTCAGTCCTTTGCTGGCTGAGGAGGGATCTGGGGTCTGCGCCCCAACCGGCACCTCGGGGCTGGGAAGGGCTGTGCAGGGGATTCATGCGAGGGGGGGTCCCAGCTCCGGCACTGGCTCCAGGAATGGGGTGCCAGCGTGGCTGTCTCACTGACCCCGAGGCGTGGGGCAGCCACCTCCGGGCAGCAGTGTGTGTCGGTGCAATTCAAGTGAACGGAGCCCACCTGAGCTGACCCGGTGAGCATCCTGTGGGTTGTCCTGCAGGACCACCCTTGTAGGCATGTGGAGCCATGTGAGGGTGTGCTGGGGACCACGCGGGTACCCATCAGCCAGCCTGAGCATCCCATCCAGCTCTCCTGTCCCTGGGGGCTGTTTCACTGGAGATATGTGTGTGTGTGGGGGGAGCAGTCCCACACACGTGCACAGCGTGAGCCTGCCCTTGCCTCCCACCCTGCAAAGCCTGGAGGAGAACTGCTGAGAGGAGCCCTCGGAGGGGCTGGAAGAGCCCCTTCCTTCCAGCGGTGGTGGTGCCCATCGGCCAGGGACTGGGGGAGGAATGCTGGGGCTGATGCTGGGGGTGATGCCACCAAGGGTCCCCAACACTCACCTTGCTGGCAGCCCCAGGCCCCGGAAGGCTGGCCAAGCCCTGCCATGGGCTGCGTGGCGGTGACCCATGTGGATGGCTGTGTGGCCCCCACCGTGCAGAGCCAAGTGGTCGGTACATCCCTGTCAGCCACTGACCCTCGCACTGGCCTGATTGGATCTTCCTGCTGCACCAGCTGTATTTATTTTCGGGCTGTTGCTGCTGCTGGCTGTCCTCCCTCCCCTGCCTGTCCCTGGACTCCCCCCAGGGTTTAATGTGTTACCTGCAAGATGCTGCGGTGCAGTGTAACTCAAGACCCCCCCGACTCAGCACACAGCTCGACCCAGGGCTGCAGACACCTCTCCTCCTCCTGTCTGTCCTTGGGCTGGGCTTCTTCCAGTGTTGGTGGCGGTTTGGTTTTTTTTTTTCTTTTTAGCTCAAATGGATTTCATCCCATTTGCCCAGAATTAAGCTCCTGCAGAATTTAATTTGCTGACATTTTCTTCATCCGTTTGGTTGTGGATAGCAGGGATAACGCACGTGCTGCGCCGGTTCCTCCCCGCTCCCGTCCCCTGCCCATATGGCTGGCGTGTGTAGTAAAGTGCACGATCGTAGTTCTGCTCGAGAATGATGAAATACGGCAGCGAGGGGGAAAGATGAGCTGTCTCGGGTGAGTAAGAATGGACCTTTCCTGGGAGCCGAGGGGGCTGGGAGGGGAATGGGTTTAAAGCAGTTTAATTCTCGAGTGTAGCAACCCCCAGCACTGCAAAAATGAGATGGGCTAAAAGTTAATTAACTCTTAGCATCCGTGTTGCGTCGGAGCTGCTCTCGTCAGGAACTCCGCGGGAATCGCAGCTCTGCCGGGGAGAGGGAAATCTCTTATTTTGTGTTATTCCATAACCTGCAAATGCCAAAGCTCGGGTGTAGTCCCGGGGGAGCTGTGAGGTTTAACTCCTCTGCTCCCCGTGGCCACGCCGAGTGTGTGTGTGCAAGGGCTGTGTGCATCTCGCACTGGCATGGGGAGGGGAGCAGACTATTTTGGGCAGGTCGGGGTCCCAGGGGTGTGTGCCTCTTGGCACCGCTCTTATTTCTGAGCTGTTTTCAAACCAGGGCAGAGCTGTGATTGCAGCAGAGGAACGGCGCCGGCTCTGCACCCAAGTGCTCTGCGGTGCTGTTGCAGCGGCCGCCAGCTTTTCCCCGGGCTCTGGGGGCCAAAGCCGCCCAGGTGGGATCCTCACCTACGCTTCCAAGGGGTTTAGCACTGGCACACCGCGGCATCTCCCTTTGCACCGCGCGTTCCCCCAGCGCTGGCGGCAGCATCGGCAGTGCCCGTGCCAGCGTTGCACCAGCTCCCGGCAGGGATGTTCAGCTTCCAAACATCTGTTTGCAGTAGAATTGGGGAGCGATGGAAACGCAGATCCCCTCCTCCCCACTGACCTGTGGTGTTAGAAAAACTGGTGCATTAAACACCCGCGTTGATGCTTACACGGACATCGTCCCATTAACCTGGATTTGGTTAGTGGGAGGCGTGTGTGCTCCGGCGCACCTCCAGCCTCTCACCCTGGCTGCATTAATTTGTTAGGTGGTAACTCGTGGGCTGTTTAGATCGATATATGTTGTCAGGGGTCTCCTCTAAGTCACGTTGTGCTTCGCTCTGTTGCAGGGAGAATAGTTAGGGGTAGTTTTTTACTCACTACTTTGGTTATGGTCCGTTCGCTTCCCAACCAGCCTCTGCGCGGGGGGAAAAACCAAAGCGTGCAGCCAAAGCTGCCGGCCTGCGGTGGCTGGGCCAAGGCGAGCACCGCTCTGACTGCAGTCACTTTTGATCCCTGACAAAGATAAAATCGCTGCCCGTCAGGGGGTCCCTTATTACAGGAGAAATTCCACCGAGTTCATTTTAATAATGCTCCAAACACAATCTATTTGTCTCAGCTTGCTTTTCATGGCAATAAAATTGCTTGGCATGTTCCTGTATTAAAATACTCCAGCCATCTGTGACTCTCTCTGGATAAGAAATTTCATTTTAGCCATCAGGATTTATATATTATGGATTGTGCTGCTTCTCCTCTTGTCCTCCCTGGCACCCCCCCCACCATGTACCCACTCGTCCAGGGTCTGGGGGAGCTTTCCGGCTCTCTTGGGTGCCGATACAGCTTGCAGCACGAGTGACCCCCCCGAATCTGCGTTGCTCTGGCTGCTGCCTGATGCAGCACTTGAAACTGCACACGGACACTGTCCTCCTGCCCGCGGTCCAGGCAGACCCGCTGCGAAACCACAGGGACGGCAGGATGCTAATGGAGGAAAAGCAGCTCTTGTTTGCTTCCGTTTTAAAAAATCCCTAATCTGATAGCCGGACATATGGTCAACTGCCCAAAACAGGGAATTAGGGCAACAGGAAAAAATGTGCCAGCGGGGAAAACAGTTGAGAGTGGAGTTCCTTTTCTACAGGCTGAGATCAAATAGGTCATGACCAAAATGCCTTGGTGCAAAATCTTCTGTTAGGAGATTAATTCCTTTCAACAAATAGAACTACGTCTGTGATGCAGATCGTATCAGCCTGGCCTGCTTGCACACCACCACAACTTTTATTTTGGGAAGTGGTGACTTGGTCCTGGTGTTTTCTAGTATCATAGAGAAAACATGTGTTTGTCCTGGTGTTCCCACCAGAAAGCAGGCTGGGGACAGCACCTGAGCTGAGGTGACTGCCCTCTGAGGCTCTGAAAAGTGGGGGATGACACAAGTGTGCATGTCCCAGGGCTGGTGTGGGGTGCTGGCGTGGGGCACGGGGCGTGGGGGAGCTGCCGGTGGCCTGGCGCAGCAGCTGGCAGGGTCCCACGGGTGCCACAGGGCAGCTGTGGGGCTGCCCGTCCCTACCAGGGGAAGGACAAAGCCACCAGCTCCTGGTGTGCACCGTGGTTTGGGCACAGGGACACCGGCTTTGGGAGAGGTGAGAGCACCCTGGGGCGCTGGCTGCTAATGGGAAAGGTGACCCCAGCCAGGCATGGGCTGTGGTGCTCTTACCATCAGTCGTTACTGGAGCTGGTGCAGGGACGCGTCATGAGAGAGTTACCCTCCCTAAAGGCTGCCGTGCAGCAACGGGGGGGTTTGGGCTGTCCCCAGGACGAGTTTGGTGAGGGGGGAAGGAGTGGCGAGGGGGTCCTGGCCCCAGTGCACGGCCACTGCATCCCACCATGTCTGCGCTCTCGGGTGGAAAAGCACCTTCATTCTTACTTAATGATAATGGTCACGTCTGCAAAACATCTGCAGCCAGATGAGTGATTACTGAGCCTCCCATTCCCAGGGATAATGGGATAACAGCCCCTGTGAAAATCTCAGGTCCATGCTCACTGCTGGGCTGGAGCGAGTCCTGCTTGTGCACGGGGTTTGGAGGCACCGTGTCCCCTTGTGGCTGCCAGTGCTGCCCAGGCTGGAGGCCAGCACAGGGCTGCCACCACCCCTGCCCACGCACCCTGAGGTAACAGGGAGACCAGGTTTGGGAAAATCTGCCCAGTTCGTAAGCAGAAGTCCTGTTACATGGGTAAAGCAGCACACAAGTTTTCTCTCCCGAAAGCGTGTGCATTTTAGCATTGTGGCATGCTGTCAGGGCAGAACTGCTTTTCCAGACTGGTAGCTCTTCGCACAGCACAGTTCAGACATAACCCAAGTGTAACGCAGTGTTTTATTCTACCCTGGGACGTGTTTTTCTGCACAACTGACAGACTCAAGGTCAGGTCTTTGCTAGTTGTTTTGGGGCTAAACCATGCATTTTTCATTTTTCCTTCCTTTGCTACCTGGAGATTGTATCTGATGTTGGCAGCTCTGGAAAGCTTCACATCCTCTTCATCAAACGCGAGTGCTGTGTTTAAAGATGGCGTTATTTAAATTAAAGAATTTTTTTTTCCCATCTTCTATCCCTAATGCAAAGCGCTGCTGTGTTACCCTGCGGGTAAATGATGCTCTGCGGCTCGGAAGGAGGTTTGGGCGCTGGACCGTGGTCCTGGTCCTGATGCTGCTCCCGGTTCTGGTCCAGCCTGGGGGACTCCGCCTGTGCACCCAGCAGCCACGCACCCGCCGCCGATGCCGTTTGCCTTTAAGGTTTCTCACCCATTACAGCGGCATGTAATTTAAACAGAAGCACTTTAGAAGTCAACTAATTAGCACCAGGGAGGCATCCCCCCGGAGTTCGGCGTGGAGACGTGCCCTCCTTTCTGTTACGAGATCGTTCCAGCTGGAAATTACAGCGACTGCAGTTTTAGGGAAAGCGAGAGGCTTCACCGCTGCCAGCCGGGGCAGAGCCGGAGCAGGGAGGGCAGAGCAGGGGCTAAAGCCCAGTTGATGAAAAAGGAGGCACGCGGTAGATGGTAAACCTCTGCCCGGGACTGAGAGTGCAACGGGGAGGCAAGGGGAAGCAGGGACTCAGCCCAGGTAGAGTTTGCTGGCGAGCCGGCCCATCTGGCCGGGGTCCCCGAGCACCGCGGGTGTGCCAAGTGGCAGGGGGCACCGGCTGGCGCACGGTTTGGTTGTTGGATCCGGCCGCGTCGTGGGCGTGAGCCGAGGCTGAGACTCAGCTGCATGAGGATCTGAAGCATCTCCCTTTTGTTCCCATCGCACCCCGACAAATGGGAAAGGACCGGAGTTTCTCTCGGCATTTTCGGTATGTCTCTCCGCTCCGCTCCTCCGCGCGTCGTGCATGGTGTTGGATGTGCTGGGAATGCCTCACGCCCCAGCAGACATCCCCGCGACATCTCTCCTGCCTCTCTGAGCTGTGGGGACCCTGCCTCCCGGCACCAGTGCAGTCCTGCCACCAACCTGCACCCACCACTGCAGCAGCGTGAGCTGTTGGGGGGAGTCGAGCAAAGCTCGGGTGAATAATTGGGGGTGGGGGGCTGGAGGGAGGCAGGAAGAGCACATCTGGGGCTGCTTTGTCTCCATGACTATAGTGTACCAAAGGGAGGGGCGATGAGGGCAGGGGCTTGAGGGTGCTGCATGGTGCAGGGGCTGTGATGGAGCAGGGAAGGGGACTCCTCGCTCCTGGCCCCGGCTGGGTGCGAGCTCTGAGCAAACTTGGGGCTGCTTTCACCTGCTCCCGCTGGGGCCGGAGCTGCTGCCGCTGCCCCGCTTGAGGGGTCGCCTCCTGCACTGGTGACTCTCAGCACCCAGTATCCTGGGGTGGGACCGTGCGGGTGAGCCCAGCGCCCATCGCAGGACATGTGCGCTCGTGAAAGGTGGTTTTCCAGGGCGCTGGGCTGGCGGGGGAGGCAGCTCTCAGAGAGCGCTGGCTGCAGAAATGGAGCTGTCTGCACAGAGGGGAGCTGCAAGTGACCTGCCTGGGATTGTTAAAAATAGTGAGTGTGACAAAGACCGAGATGTGTAAACATCGTCTGCTAAGTGAGCCCCAGAGCAGAGCCAAGCGGCTGGGGAGAGCCACGCTGGCAGACGGGCTCCTGCCGAGTGGTCTCCCACCCCATGGCAGTGGCACTTCAGAGAGGGAGTGAAGGCGAAGCCGCCTGCAGCCTCTGGGGCCTCTCCCAGCCTGGAAAATGCTGTGAATTCACATTTGTGTGTTGGAGCAGACTGAATCCCGCTGAAGACTGTGTGCTGACACCGCTGCAGGGGAGGGTTGGTGCATCAGGGCTCAGGAACACCCTACACCAGGGCTGGGGAGTGGGCACAGGGCCGTGTGCCCAGGGCTGGGGACACCTTTCCTGTCCCCTCTCCAGCAGAGAACAGTGCCAGGGCTGACCTGAGGCACACGAGGAGGAGGAGAAGGACGCTGAAGGCACAAGGATGATGCTGCACAGCTCCCAAGCCCTTCTGTGGGCACGCACAGCCTGCAAGCTGCTGGGACATGGAGCCTGCCCCTGGTCCCAGGCTGACTTCTGCAAACAGGGCACGTGCATCCATGCTGCCCACACCCCGCTGGGCCATGGGCTTTGCTGGGAGAGGGAAACCCCTTCTGGGGCACTGCACCTCTGCCACGCTGATGGGCAAAGCTGGGCTTGTCCCGTGGGACAGCAGGTTGCTGCAGAAATAGCTGCAGTTTCTCACTAGGCACTTGGGCACCATCCACCCCAGTGGTGCCAGTGCCAGTGCTCATGCCAGTGCTGGTGCCAGTGCCAGTGCTGCACGGGTGCTGCATGGGTGGCATTGTGCTGGAGCAGAGGACAGGCTGAGGCATCAACGCTTTCTAACAACACTCCATGTGCTGCCTTTGGTGGGTCCCTCGATAAGGACCGGAGTTGAGCACACACAGTTCGAAGGTCAGCACCCGCCGAAGCACCGGGCATCGGGGAGCTTGGGGGACCCAGCCCCAGCAGCACTGCGGCACGGGGCAATCCTGGCTCCCCGAGGCCGTGCCGCAAATTCTCTCAAAGGGTTTTGCGGAAGGAAACGATTTTGCATGCTTTAATAGGATTATTTTTACCAGTCAATTAGCTCCTCTCCTTGCTAAGACACCGTTTTACTTCTAGCACTGAGTTAGTTCACGGTGAAACCCTTAAAGCCTGTCCTTGTGCCTGATTATTGAGGTAGCCGTACTTTGCTCCTCAAGTGATGTTCGTCAGCCCGCAGGCGACGTAGCAGTCAGCACAAAGTGGGACAGCCCTGCTGGAATGAGTGGGGCCAGTTTAATTTGGCCAACTTATTGGGAGCGTGCTTGTTTTGCCCACACGGAACCCGGACTTGTCTCAGGGCAGAGGTGTGGGGTCCTGCCAGGACTCGCCACTGCCACGCAGCACCTTCCCCTGGCACAGGGCTGCGGCAGCCCCTGTTCCCACAGGAGCCTGCTTACAGCCGGGTGAACTATTTATTGGCAGGATTTCACTCTTTTCTAGTTGATGCTTAATGACAAATTGACTGTGAATTGTACCGATGTGTTACTTGTTTTACATTATCACCAAATGCTTTGCGTGAGCCTCAGGACGGCTTGCGATCTGTCTGCTTCTACTCAGCGTGAGCATCAGCTCTCATTCTGAGTTCTGCGTTTTGTTGGGGGGTAATAGAGATGTCCTGGTCCTGGTAGATTTGGGATCTGAAGCCTCCCCTTCCTTCTCCTCTGGCTTCACTCAGGCTTTCCGGATCCTTAGGCAAAGATGCCCAAGGGCTGGGGGAGACCCGTGGGAGCCCCCTGCCAGCCCCAGCCTCTCCAGCCACACTTCGTTAGCAGCCAGCCATCGTCACAGCCGTGTTGTGCTGGCAGCAGGAAGGTACAGCCCCTCGGAGCACGTTGCTCTGGGACCTCTGACGCCAGCTCCAAGTTTGGCCCAGTTAGCACCCCCCTGGCGATGTGCTCCCTGGGCGGTTGGAGGTGATGCTCACATCCCTCCTCCACCACAAGTGTCGGAGTTTGTGTTAATGTAGGGAGTGTGTTCTCACGCGCCACAAGGTGAAGAGCACTAATGAACCTCACAAGACGGTATTGTCTAATGAGCAAATGCAGCTGCGACAAGCAGCCACCCGGTAAGGGTGCAGGGAGGAGTTGCCATAGAAACACACGGAGATAACAGCTCCTCCAGAACCCCTTGAATGTGTGAATGGGAGGGCAGGAGTAGGTGAGCAGGGTGTCAGCATCTCACTCTTGCGATGGCAGAAGGAAAAGAAAAGGTGTTTCCTGTGTTACAGCGGTGAATCCCTAGCCGGGCTGGGAGTGGTGCAGATGCACCCTCCTCAGTTTCCCCCCAGAATCCTGCTTTGAGCTCACTGTGCATCCCCTAAGGGTCTGGGGGGTCCTTTCGGGGGGCACACTTTCCCTGGCAGAGGGAAGGTGACCTGAAACAGAGCAAGTTCCCGGTGGTGTCCTCTTGCCTGCAGCATCGCCATGTCTGTGTTGTCCCCACAGCACCAGGATCTCCTAAGGGCACGAGGCTTGGTGCAGATGCACCCTCGAGCTGGGGGGTGGCAGAATCATAGAATATCCAGAGTTGGAGGGGACCCATAAGGATCATCAAGTCTTGCAGAAGCTGAGACTGGAGCCCAGGAGAGTGGAGTCTGGGGCTCCCAGCAGAGAGGCTTGGGCAGGAGATGGGGAGCAGTATTTTCAGGGTCCCAGAATGTGCTGGAGAAGCAGCAGGTCTGGGGGAATCAGTTAGGCATCGGCAACACAGGGGGCACTTGCACGTCAGGAGCCCCAGCCGTGGACACCACTCAGCAAGGAGCAGGGTTGCAATGTGACGGGAGGGGACAGCCTGGCCTGCTCCCTGGCTGTCGGCATGGGGGCAAGCAATTAATCTGGGACTTGAACTGAACCTCATCATCCATGTACTGGGACCAGCAGCTGAAGGAGTCCGGGATGGGATGCACAAGGAGGAACCAAGATGTTTGACTCGGTCTTTGCAAGCATTACGCTGTGGAGGGGTCCAACCTTCTTGCCCCCATGGAGTCACGCACAGGACGGGGCAGGAGATGCAGCCGGTGTCCCCAGCATCTGCAGCTTTGGGGAGGTCTGAGGCCAAGAGCGCATGAGGGGCTGGGGCTGCTCTGGCTTCTCCTTTCCCAGGCTGGGATCTTGTGGCAGGATGTGGAGCTCTGGGCGACGGCTGCCCCAGCCCCACTCTTCACTCCCCTCCCTTGTCTTGTTTTTGCAGGATTTTCATCCCCAAGAAGCACCGGCAGCGGTTTGATGAGGTGGTATCACAGAGCCTGATCAGCAAGCTCTGCCGCTCCAAGAGCGAGCAGCACAGCAACCGGCTGCGGCGCAGCCGGAGCGAGGACCACCAGGAGCGGCTCCTTGTCTCCACCCGCGCCAGCTCAGTGCCCCGCAGCCACGAGGAGACCAGCAAGAGCCTACGGAAAACCACTTCGCTCATCACCAGCAATGTGGCCTCGGGGGCTGCCCGCAGGTAACACCTCTCCTGGATGCCCTGAGGTCACAGCGGCAGCCTCTGGGTTTGCGTGGATGGCAGCATGGGGGAAGGGATGCCAGGGAAAGGGGAGAGGTACCAGGAGAGGGGATGTTCTTGGTGCATGGAGCAGATTAAATCCTCCTGGGGTGAGGATGAACAAAGACCTCTCCCTCTCGAAGGCTGGGCACATCTGAGCCCCGTGTCCCAGCTCCGGGCCACCCTTTCTGTGCCCTCTCCGTTGCAGGGCTGGCAGGGACAAGCTGCGCGAGGAGCTGAGATGGCACTTGCGGGCTGCGAGGGGATGTTGGCTCCTGTGCTGGGCGGGCTGCAGCGTGCCTGGCCGTGCCAGCGGGATGCTGGGCACCCAGGCACAGAGCAGGCTGTACTGTCCTGCCCTGCCCCAGCGAGTGTCTGGGTGCGAGGCTGTGACAATCCCTGGTGCACAGGGGATTAACCCATTTCCTGCTGCCATATGGCCAGACCTCAGCAGCCCCGAGGGCCGAGGAGCCCTGCTGCGCTGGCAGTGGCTCCTGCTCCCTTCTCAGCTCCGTCTCACAAACAAGAGATCAGGATTTGATCTGCCAGCACAGCCAGGGAATCTTCCCAGGAGAGACTGTGCTGTCACAGGCACATCCTGAGCTATTCCCCTGCCTCCAGCTGGCATCTCCAGGGTGTTTGGCTGCAGCACACCTTCCTGCCAGGGTAATTTTTGGTGTGACTTATCCAAAATCCAGTTCCAGAACAGCCTCCCTCCCTGCCAGCAAAGGATCAGTTCCTACAACAGGCTTTCTGGCTTTAAATAATCTCAGTGATGTTGCCTTCCCCCAGCTCCCTGCGGGAAACAACTCCCAGCTCCAATCAGCCTCCCAGCAGGGAGATTTCCTAATGCTCCTTCCAAAATTTCCTAGCTGATTTTAATTTATCTCTCACTGGTCTACGAGATCTTTTCCCCCTGAAACATATTGTCTCCCTTATTCTATGCAATACATAACCTATATCCTGTGTTCCACTTTAAAAACACATTGGATGTGAAGGACTGGAGGGGGTGGTTTTATGAATTTGGTAATTAATGCAAAGCAAAAGGCCACGCTGAGGGGCTCTGCCCCTAAAACAGAGGCATCTCTTCCTGCCTCCAGAGCATTTGGACCCCCAAGGGTTTGTCTGGGCNGCACAGGCAGGCTGCAGGCAGGACAGGCAGCTGCACTGTGCCCATCCAGGGCCACCAATATAACACACATCCTCCCTCCACCCCCTCTCCCTGCGGGCAGGGCACATTTTGGGGGCTCCCATTTGAAAGACACTTTGGTATGATAGGGGACCTTGCAGGGGACAGGGAGTGTTGGGGGCTTGGGTCCTTGGGAGACACCCGGGCTAACGGGGCTTTGGAGGGGCTGGGAAAGGGAAAGAACTGAGTATTGGGCTCTGATTTCACATCTGCTTTTCCCACCTGCAGAACCGTGCGAGTTTATAAAGGCAACAGAAGCTTTGGCTTCACGCTACGTGGCCATGCCCCGGTGTGGATCGAGTCTGTTCTGCCAGGTAAGAAAGCTTCCAGCCACAAGATTCAAAGGCACTTACTTATTTCTGGTCTGAACTTAAAATTTTAAGTGTTTGCTGGCAAACAGCAAAAGGGACTTTTACACAGCTCAGTGATGGACTTTCCCTGGTTTGAATAACTAGCGTCTTTGGTACAATTTAGTTTGGCTTTATGCACTCCCTGTTTTGTAAGGTAGAAATTGTCTGTGTTGAGTGAATTGCCTGAAATCACATCTACATCACTGTGCCCAATGAACAGCTCCTGCCCTCCCAAATAATCCAGCTGCAACAGATGCTCTGCCCTGGGGGTGTCCCTAGGCACAGGGTGGCCGGGGAGCTGGGACCCCATCCCTGTAAGCAGGGGTCCGCCAGCTAAAGCCCCTCTCGTTCCCTGTGCATTTAGGGAGCCCAGCTGAGAAGGCTGCCCTCAGAGCTGGAGACCGGATCCTGTTCCTCAATGGTCTGGACATGAGGTAAGAGGCTCTTTGAAAGGGGTCCCAGGGGGTGGTAGGTAGCAAGCACAAGCGTGTTCACTCTTGTGCAACACAAACAAGAACTGGCTGTCCGTGAGAGCTGTCTGCTGAGGTGCACAAGGTGTTTTACCCCATACAGACATCTCCTCTACTGTTCTTCTAAAAAAATTGTCTTCAAGAGTAGTATTTCAGCTCCACCCCAGCTCCTCCTTTGAACTTCTCTGTGCAAATAACCATGGATAATGCACGACACACTCTAGTGTCTCCCGGCTGCAACCCGCTCGCAACCCCCAATTTGAGCCACTGTGAGTTAAGTTGTATGTGTTAAACACCCAAGGCTCTGCTTTTGGAAGCAGCAGAGCACCAGCCAGCCCACAAATCACTCCCAGAATGGGATCATAAGCTTAAAACTACACAGGCAATCGCGTTTCCACCCAGAAGTTAATTCTTCTGTATTTGTGCACAGCAAAAGCAATCAAACCAGAGCTGAGCGTGCACTGCGCTGGACAGTGGCAGCAGCCCACGTTTTTTCAGGCTGGTCTTTCTGCACAAAAAGTGAGAGCAAAGGGTTAGAAGAAGCTACATGATAAGAGAGAGTGATGAATATTTAAAGGTTAAACATCTGATGCTGCTTCTGTCAGTGCTCAGTTCCTCACATTTCAGCTGATCCAGCAAACTGCTGGCTGGTGCAGCATCGCCAGAAAATAGAGGAGACGGAGTTGAAGACTCTGAGCCCGCGTTTTGGCAGGGATTGTCCCAGCCTGGCCCGTACCCTTCTCCAAGGACACTCCAAGAGTTTTTTGTCTAAAAAAAATGCATTTATATCCACCTTGGATTTTCTTTTCACGCAGAATTGGGACAGGCAAGGAGAGACCTGCCCTGTACCATTTAAATTGAAAGTTCATCTTTTGGATCTGAGCGTAGCTTAACGTAACGCCGGCTCCATTTGCCGTAACAGCTCCGCGGGGCGCTCGCAGGCATGGCCCGCAGTTATTCCTTGCTGCGGGTACAGCAGAGAGCCCAGACACCGGGCAACATTCACGCTCTCCCTCAGGGAGGCTCTTTTCCAGCAGCACAGATAAAACCAAGCAAAGATTGAGAGTCCACTTGAATTACAGCGGGGGCCCAACGCTGCCTGGCTCCGAGCAGCAAGATGAGGCTTTTTGCCAGCTAAACAAAGGCAGCTGCGGACTCTGTTTCACCACGGCTCTCCTGCGAGCTGCTGCCCATGCAGGCAGGCACCCTGGCAGCTCTGACCTGGGCTCTCCTGTGTTCACAGGAACTGCTCCCATGACAAGGTGGTGTCGATGCTGCAGGGCAGCGGGGCGATGCCCACCTTGGTGGTAGAAGAGGGGATCGTCAACTTGTCCAACGGTAAGAGTGTGGGGAGGAGAGGGTCCAGAGTGGCAGAAACCCCATGCTGGCTCCCGAGTTGCCCGTGCAGGAGGGAATTGCCAAACACCTTCTGTAGGATCAGCAGGTTTAACTGCTGCCTGGAGGGCTGCTGCTGCTCCCGCTGGGGCACGTGGCTGCCTGCTTTCTGGGATCAGGCTTAATCTCAAGCTTGGCTGCTCTCCAGAAGGGTTCATCCTTCTGTGTGATTGTCCTTGACAGCCCTTGCCAGTGTCCTTTACGTGCAGTCTGTGCCATGTACTTGACCAAAGTAATCCAACCCTGTGCATCCATAGTCACTGTGCAAATCCCATGGTTGTGTATGGACTGTGCTGTTCAGAATAACTGCTGCTCTTATGAATAATTTAGCTTGCTGCTGGTGAGAGCGCCAGCGGGAGATGAGGGTATCTGGGGCAATGCAGGTGGTTGTCAGCACAATTTCAGTAGAGGGGCAGGACCACGGCACGGGCACCGCTGTGTTTCCAAAGCTGTATGAGGGAAGAGGGTCAGTGTGTTATTGAGGTGTTCACTGCAGTGTATAGGCCCAGGAATTGGGGACCAGCTCTTCCCACCAGAGCAGCAGTGGGCTCCCTGAGCTTCGCATTAGGAGCCCTGTGTTACCAACTCACTTGCACGTGCCCTAGAAGAAAACCGAGCGCCTCGCTACTTCACAGTTCAGAGCCAGTGGCACTCAAACCACTTCACTGCCCTCCCAAAAGAAACCAAGAAAAGATGGAATTTTGTGCTCCCACTGCCTTGGCCATATTCCTACACAGATAAGAGCATCCTGCTGTCTCAGTTAGGTCCCTTCTCCCAGCTGTGCTTATTGCCCTGCGCTCACTGCAGGGGTGGCCAGGTTGTGGCACAGGGACCAGTGCAGACGAGCATAGCAAAGCAAATTACCTTTCATGCCACAGTTTACTCACAGGTAACCCTTGACTGATGCTGCTTTCGAAGTCAGTGGTTATCATAAAGTGCTTTGGAACTTGAGCAGCAGCTTGAGAGAACCAGAGAAGGAATCTCATCTGCATGTATTCACAGAAAGTGCAGAAGCAGCATGGTTGAAGAGACAGATCCCAGAGAGCATCCCAATCAAAATATCTCTGCTCATCTCCAGCAGGTCCATGGACCTGCTGGAACAGCCACAAAGTCCAGTGCAGCTGGTCTGGAGCATGGGAGGAAAGCAGGGGCAGTCACAGCTCCAGATGAGCCATTTCACCTTGTCACCATGATGCCTTCCAGCACCTGAAACCTGTTTTTGCTGGGATAGAAGTGTCTGTACCAGCACATCAGGATTTGTATTTTTGTAGAGCACCCATTATGTGCAGGTGCAGCTCCCCCAGAACTGACCCCTGTTTCACAATGAGCCTTTTAACCCATGGTTAAGACCCTTTGTCTGTTGAATTTTCTTTTTCTTTCTACCTGCACCTTGCAGACTCTGACTCTGCTGACTCCCCGAGTACCTCCTCCGCCCTCACCTCTCTGCAGTGGGTTGCAGAGATACTCCCCTCTAGCATCAAGATTCAAGGAAGGACCTTCAACCAGCAGCTGGAGCACCTGCTCACTCCACCTGAGCGCTATACCATCTGCAAAGCACTGGAAGGCTTCTTCCAACATCGGTAACTCATTAGCAGCTCCATTCCTCTCATGCTGGTGCCTGGCCTGGTAGCAATGCCCATGTCAGAGCTGGTCTCCAAGCAGCAGGTGGTGAGGCTGTCAGCACCGAGCTCTGCAGTGATCGTGTTCTCTGGTTTCCCCAACTGTGTACTTCCCTGTGCGTGTCTGCAGGGCACAAGCCCATCTCTGGCCAGGTGTCCTCCCCAAGGCACCCCTTTAGCTTCTGAGGATAATTCAGTCACCCCTTAATCCCTCATAAAGTGACCTTGGTGCCCCACAAGGCTCTCTTCCTGTCTGGCTGCCCCCAACAGCCAGAGATCTTGTTCCACCTCTTTCAGCAAATCTCAATGTGTTTCCATCCTTATCTTCTCACTCTTCTCAGCAGCTTGGCTGCAGCACTCCCTCAGTGGCAGCACAGGAACAGCTGTGGCTGGCAGAGCCCTCATCCTGCAACAGAGCACATCCTCCCCACCCTGCTGCAGGGGTTGAAACCACCCCTTGGCAGACTTGAGGCTTTCAATAGCGACCTTGTTTTCTGCCTTTGACCTTTAAGGCTTCTGCACCATGGTGAACAAGGCAACCTTCTGGGCACTGGGAGATGCTTTTGGTGTCCCTTCCCGCAGCTGCTGAGCTGGGCCACCCAGCGGCTCCTTGGAGCCTGGATCCCACGCAGGCTGCTGAGCACCAGCCAGGGCCAGGCAGGCTCCTGCTGCGATGGTGCAGCAGCCAGCTGGTGTAAAGGCTGAAGGACCAGGAGGATCCAAACGCTCAGTTTGACAGGGAAATGCAGCAAAGCCCTCAGTATTCAGGTTACTGATGGTAAGAGGGAACAGAAGCTACCAAGTACACCACCATGGCACTGTCTGTGCACCACGGCACAGGCTGAGAGCTGCGCCACCCCACAGCATCCCCTGCCCAGGGGAAGGCTGGGGTGCCTCTGGATCCACAGGTGCTGGGGGAGGCCCAGGTATGTAAACCCCCCCGGCATCAGCTGAGTGAAACCTCTTGAGGCCCCGTGATCACTAACACTGCCTTGGTAAAACAGAAGTCTCTGGAGACCGCACTGCTTTATGGCATTCCCCAGTCGGGCGTTTCAGCTCAAGGAGCAGCGGCTGTGGGAGCAGACCCAGTCCTTGGGGGTCTGCAACTGGGAAATGCCAGCCCTTAGTTCCTGCTCAGTGACACAAGGATGGGAACCTCAGTACCACAAATCGAGTCCCCAGGTCCCTTCCCAGTGCAGGGCAGCACACATTGCTTGGTCTTCCAGCAGAGTTTCACCAGGGGCCGTCTCCGCTGCCTGCCCCAGAGCTGCCGGCTGAGGGGATCAAGGTGCAGCAGGGGCACCAGCATGCCCAGCCTCTCCTCCAGCCACCTCATTTTGTCTGTAGCTGCCCCAGATGGCTCAATGCAGAGGCCACTGCTCCATTTAACAATAATTCATCATGACCTAATTGCATGCCTGTCCCAGACAAACCAGCTGTGACCTCTGACTGCTCCAACAAGGAGGGAAACCCCAACCATTGCATTTATGTCACTTGCCACCACAGCATGCAGATATCAGCATTTCCCAGCAGCAAACACAGGAAACGGCATCACAACCCCCCCTGTTCTGGGCTTTGCCCCCCCAGCACATGACAAGCCAGCTGGCCTCAGCCACCAGCCAGGAGGAACAGAGGCTTCACAGGGCAGAGCAGCCCCTTGCCTCAGCAGCTGCTCTACAGCACTTCAACCCTCCTGAATGGGAAACAGGCTTCTGACAGCCAAGACACGTCCAGAAGAGGCAAATTAGCCTCAGACTAGGGAGAAACTTAGCAGGTAACTCCTGGGAGGCTCTAGATGGCTCCTACCACTTCTCATCCCTCCTGGCCTCTGAGGACCCCCCCAAGACACTTCACTAATGCAGTCCTTGCAGCATGTGAGCCTCCTCACCTTTCAACTCTTCCCCAAGTGCCTGGCCTCTGCTCCTGAGGAGGCAGTGGTGGCCCATTCAATTAACATCAAGCCAACAGATTTATTCCTACATATACAATCTCCTTCCAGCTCTTTATAAGAAATTCTTACTACTGCTTCTACATTAGGGTGCAATAGTTACAGCGAACTTTAACCCAACATCTCTGCCTCATTTTCTCAGTAGAAAAGTAGCCTGGCTTTAGCTCCCTGATCCAGCACTTGCCCTCCTGCCCCAGGCTGCTTTATCCTCCTCACTGAATCAGATGCTCAGCTCTGCTCTTCTCAACAGCCCTTTCACCATCTCTACACTCTGCAGAGCCAACCCAAGAGCAAGACATCAGCCCAGCAAGACTGCCAGCCCAGCCACCCTCTCCAAGACACTTCTCCCTCAGCACACTTACCTGCTGCCAGCCAGAATTCAGGTCCTTCTAGAATATTCCTCTGATACCCCTCCACCATCCCTACTCCCACACCCTGGCTGACTCACCAACCAGGTTTTATACCTGGCTGTTGGGTGCTGCCAGTCCCCAGGAGCTTGCTTGCCCCGTTAGCACCACCTGCACCACTCCACTTCCCAAAGGGCTCAGTCCTGGGCTCCAGCCCGGCACCTCTGCTTTGAAACGATCTGTTTGTGCCGAAGGCTCAGAGGCAAGCAGGGCAGCTGAGGCCCGGGTGGAGGCAGGCTGGGAAGCACCGCAGCCCGGGTAAGCGGCGTGGTGGGGCTGCACCGCAGGGATGCGCTCACTGCCCAGCCCTCTCTTTCCGATTTTGCAGGAATATTGACACTCTCATTGTGGATGTGTACCCGGTGCTGGACACACCGGCCAAGCAAGTGATTTGGCAGTTTATCTACCAGCTGCTGACATATGAAGAGCAGGAGCACTGCCAGCAAAAGATTGCCAGGTTTCTTGGTTACAAGTCCTTGGCAGGTGAGAGGAAAGCCCCTGCTCTCTGGCGTTGACATGCCATGTCCCACCGGGTCCCTGGGAACCTCGGTCCATCGCGCTGGGAGCAGGTTGCATTGGCAAGGGAGCAGCCAGCTCTGCCCCCGGGCAGCGGCTGCGGCTCTGCCCTGCCTGACTCCTGCCCACATGCTGCCTGCATGGAGGCGATGGCTGTGCGGGATGTAGAGCAGCACAGAGGAGATTCCAGCTCCTGTTAGCAATGGGGTTGATTTGTAAATGTCAGGCAGGATGCTACCTTTGCCGCACCACGGAGCCACATAGTTTTGGAAGGAAACTCTGCGCTGAGAGGAGAGATGGCACCTGGCTCTGTAGCAGAGGGTTTTGGAAGCTGCTTGGGTCATTAGAGGTTAGGAAGACTCGAAGGGAAATGGCTGGTTTAAGGGCAGTGTTCAGATCAGAGCGGCAAAATAAGTGATGACAGCAATGTCCCGCGGGATGTCTCCAGCCATTCGACATATGCAGGTATCCGTGGTCAGAGGAGGAGGGGAGCGCGGCTCCCCCGGCAGTGCCGTGCCTGCCCAGGAGTGCTGCTCTCCCAAAGAGACTTGGAAGGCAGTCAGCGATTCTCCTCCTTCCTGGGCCACCTCTCCCCTCACCATCACCTGGGGCTGTGACAACACAAAAACCAGCTGTGGTTTGCTGAGGATTATGGGCTTTGCAGTGAGACAGCAGAAAAGCGAGGGCAAATTTGGCGTGAAATGTCTTTGAACTTCTTAATTGCTTTCAAATTCTTCTATTCTGAGCTCTTTACATGGTGCTGATACATTTATTTTAGACTCAGCGTGGCTAGAACCATATGAAAGAGGTGTTGGTTGAAGAGAGACTTTTGGAGGAACAGTTATTTTAGCACAGCCTTTCCCCTCACAGGGAGAAACAGCTCAAAGTCCCGGTGCAAATACTCCCTGTTGTGCATGGAAAACTGTTGGGTATTTGCTCATCTGATTTGCACTCTCAATTATCATTGCTTTTGTGTGTGCAGAATCATGGCCCAGCCTACCTAACGTGCTGTATATACCCAAGAACTTAGACCCTAAAATTAGTTTACAAACTTTAGAAGGTCTCAGAGGAAGCTGATATATTTGTAGTTTGCAGCTATATTTCAGGAATACAAGCACAGGAGTCAATCTCCCAAGACCAAGCTGTTTCAGACTGTTGTCGCTGGTTTCCAGGCTGGTCCCTGGCTCCTTTCAGCTTCTCAGGTGAAAGGGGCAGTCTCTGACCATGTGAAGTTCTGGTCTGGTGCACTACATGTGTGTCCGTGCATGGAAGCACGATGGCCAGAGATCTCTGAATTTGGGTTAGTCCTTCATCTGGGGTTCTTCCAAACTCGGTGGTGATCTCTGATGTCTGTGTGTATCGGGCTGTCCGAGCATTGGTCTGTCCAATACCATGGAGACTGATGCTCCGGTATCTTCATCCTGCTTAAGTTTGAGCCTCTCTGAGCTGTCGCACTGAACTGCACACAGACCGATCCATTAGACAACGTGGTTCTTCCAGGCAGCATTTCAGTGCTGCCTCCCACTCCCATCTTGTCCCTTGAAGGCAGGGAGGAGTTAGCCAGGTCTCTCTGGACCAGCCTAGCTCAAGGCTGGAGTTTCATGTGCACCATAAGCTGGTGGATGCCAATCCTGCTGGAAAAAGCAATTGCACGTCCCACCTTTGGGCATCCATCCCCCTGCCCTGAGCTGGCAGGAGTGTTTGTGACCCAGCATGAGCACAGGGTGACGGCAACCTGGGGGACAGGCGGCCGCAGTGCCAGCAAGGCTGTGCATGGGGTCATGGCCGAGTGCGGGGCTCAGAGAGCAGCTATGAGTCCCACAGGCCTGGGGGAGCCTGGCGACAAGGCGAGGAGGAATGGGGGAGCTGCGGGGTCCGACATGCGCCAGCCATGCCTTACCAAGGGTGTTTCCTGCTGCAGCTGAGCCAGAAGCAGAGGATCGGTACCGCAGCTCCGTTCGAGGGGCCTCCTTGTGCCGGGGAAGCCTCCGCACCCCGCGCCCCGAGGAAGGGGGGGCAGCAGGTGAGTGATTGGGGGCTGCGCAGGGGTTCCCCTCTGCAGGGAGGAGGAAACTGGGTCCCCATGGCTGTGCCGGAGTGTGAACAGTGGGGAAGGGGGGTCAGCATAGAGCCAGCACAGAGTTTTGACTGGAGATCCGTGTTTTCAGAAACAGTTCAAATAAGCGGTTCCAATAAGAGGCCACTTGGGCTGAGGCTGAGCGTTGTTTCCATCCCTTCCATTGCTCAGATGTGAACTGATCCTGCTGGTCTGAGCCTTCCCTTCTGGGGTGCACAGTCTCCAGCTTCCCCATGAACCTTCTTAGACACCATCAAATTCACAGGGAATTTCCACGGCATTTGTGAGGAAGATAACGGTTCAGTGCATCTTTGAGACTCTTGATGAACTACACTCATGGCACAAACCCTCCCTCTTTTCAGAGAGAAGTCCCATATCTCCCCATTCCTCTGAAAATCCCATCCTCCTGCTATTGCTGCAGGGCTTTCCTCAGCCTCGGGATCTCTAACCCTCTCCCCCAGATGCACCCCAGGTTGCTCGTTGTGTTTTTAGTCCTTCGGGTCTTTGCCCTCCTCTCCCAGATGGCAGCACGAGGCATCCTGCCTATTGCTCCATCACCCTCAGCTGATGGTGAAAGACACTCGACCTGTGCTTACGGCTTCTGACCACGACCTCCCCACCACAACCTCTGCACTGAGATCAGCCACGCTCCGCCGGCACTCTGGCTGCACGCCTTCCTCCCGGCACCCCTCACCAGGAGTGTGGCCCTCCTCAGCTGTCGGGGAGGGCTGCTGCCAGGGCAATCAACTCTGAGACATGTTCCTGGGGAAGATCCCCTAACCTGCCTCCGAGGAGCATTTCTTGTCGTGATTAACAGCACGGAGAGTGTCTGACAGCTGTGTACGCCGGAGGGGAGCTGCTCGCCCGGACAGATGCTCGCCAGCTGCGGAGGAGAAGCCTTGTCCTCATCTGCCCTGCGGAAAGAGCAGAGCAGCCTGTGACCTGTCGTGCTAACCTTACCCAAGCCTGAGCAGGCACTGGGGTGCATCCTGCCCCGGGTGCTCCCAGTTCACCTCCTTGCACAAACCATTTAATTATAAAAAGCAGACAGCATTCCTCAGTCCTGGAGAGGGAGGTGATGCACAAGGGGACATGCATTTCCTCTCCCCAGTGAAAGCCCCACTCCAGAGCCCTTTCTCGTTACAGCCAGCGATGTCCGTCCTGGGCTCTTCTTTCTTTATGGCCATTAAGTGTTGGGCTCTGAGCACACGGGTCCAGTTTGGTGCTGGTATGAGCGGAGCTGCTCCTCTGGGTGCTGCGGAGCTCTGCCTGCCCACCCCAGTACCCAGCCTGGCCCTGACGGCAGGGTGAAAATGCTATAGCTGAAGGGAACGTGAATCTGCTCAACCTGCCCTCCAGCAGCTTGGGAAAGGCAGGGATTGCAGAGTGCTTCCTCCCAGCAGCCCTTCACACATCCTTGGAGATAAATCCGGGGTCTGGACGTGTCTCTGAGAGCTTATACTGCTGCAGCCATTAACCCCCGAACAGAAGCTCTCCATGAACGTAACTAGAAAAACAGCTCATTTGGAGCTGGTCAAATCAACCTGACTCCAGGTGAGCTCCCTTGTGCCTTCGTGGGGGTCCAGACCTCCCTCCCTCCTTCCCATCCTCCTCATGTCCCCTGCAGAGCCCCATCTCAGGGGACACTGCTGGGGTGCCAAGTGCTGCCTGGGCATCTGCAACCGAAAAGACCAGATTTTGGAAACTGTGACCTTGACTGCCATGTGTGGTGACCCTGACTGTCCTGGTGTCCGGCACCTACCAGAGAGCCTGAAAGAAAAGAAACGGAGAAAAAAGAAACATCCACGACACCACAATGTCTTGATACCTGGAGAGTTCTCAGCGTAGCGCAGACTCCCACGTGTGCCCTGGATAACGTCCCTTTCCCTGAAACGCTGCGATGGAAACCCCCCGCTTGGCACCGTCCCCCTGTGTGCAGCGCTAACGAGGAGCACACTAACCACACCGCAGCATTGCTCAGGTGCTGAGGGTTTATAGCCAGCTTCCCAATCTACCAGTTGGGTAGAATGAGAAATAAATAATATTCTCATTTTATAGAGGAAGAAATTGAATACAGAGAGGTAAAGGGCCGGGCACAGGAGGGTTTTGTCTCAGCTGTGCTTGTTTTCTAGCACGCATCATGCTTCACTGCCGGGTGACTTCTGCTGCCGCCCGGGGAACCTGCAGCACGGCGCTCCCTGTGCAGCCCACACACCGGCTGCCCTGCGTCGGTCCCCGGGGACCCCCAGAACCGGGGCTCCCAGTGCTTCGCTGCACGCCTGGGCAGGGGGACGGCTCCCAGGGGGAGATGGGGGGGCTTTGGTGGGTCAGGAGCATTGGGTGCCCTGGGGGGGCAGAGGCAGAAGGAGGGGTTCCTGACTGGTTTGTCTCTTCCTTCCCTGGCAGGCCAGAGCGACACTGTGGAGGTCCCCGTTCGCCTGATCCCTGGAGAGAGACAGGCTGGTGATGGCACGTCCCTGCCGGAGACACCCAACCCCAAAATGGTGCGACCTCGTGGGGCTGGGGGGGACCGCCTCTGGGAAGCACTTTGCCCACGTGCGCGGGACCCTTGTGTTCACAGGGAGGGGCGACAGTTTGACTCCTTTCACGTTAATTAATGCAGTAAAGCAGAAAAAAGGGAGCGGAGGAAGGAGGCCTGCATGCAGACACCTGCTGGTGGCTAACAGTGGCCCTGCCTCAGAGCTTGTCTCTGAGATCACTCCCCTGGGCAATTAGTCAGCTCTAATAAGGCTGGTGTCTGTCAGTGCCTTCCTGAAGCCCTGTGAGTGAGAGGCTCTTGGGGAGCTCCAGAAGAGGCCGAGCAGCCTGGGGCTGGGGTGAAGCGCTCCTTTAAAGAGCAAAAGGCTGGGGGCTGGTGGGTCCACGGTGGCTGTCCCGTCCCCGGGACACGGCAGGTCTCTGGGTTCTCCATGAGCCCCACCACGATTCAGACACTGATAGGAGCTCTTCGCCCTTCTTTTCAGATGTCGGCTGTCTATGCAGAATTAGAAAACCGCCTGATCGGCAGCTTTGCTGGCAAGATGGGTAACGCTGCCCTGCACAGAGCATCGCCTCCTGCCCCAGAGCTGGCACATGCTGCAGGTACCATCCAACCTTCCCTGGCGTGAGAGGGGCAGCTCTGAGGGAGTCTGAGGTGATGGTGGGTGGTGCTGGCCAGGCAGGTGGAGGAAAAGACATCTTCCTCCTGGTGCCATCAGAGCAGTGACGGTGCCACGTGTGAGCCCAGCGATGGCTCCTGCAAAGCTGCACCTGCAGGAGGGCAATGGAGTGCGTGGGACGGCAAATCCCATGGGATCCCAGCACGCTGTGCGGTTCTGGGACTCATTGCAGCCCACGAGTGGGGGCTCCGGGCAGGACCCCCTGTGCAGCACTTTGTCCCACAGGTGCCCGCAAGCCAGGGATGGCAATCTCATGGCCGAGCGACCCTCTGGCCTCCCAGCAGTGCTACTACCGCCTGCACAGCAGCGTGGCCTCCCCGAGCAGCACTGAGTCCAACCCCTACATCAGCCTTGACAGCAGCCCAGCACCGTCCCCCAAGCACCGGGACTACCCGCTCAGCCCTCTGTCGCGGCGGAAGAAGCTCTTCACCTTCTCCAGGCCCCCGCGCAGCCGTGACACCGACCGATTCCTGGATGCCCTCAGTGAGCAGCTGGGACACCGGGTCACCATTGTGGATGACTTCCTCACCCCTGAGAACGACTACGAGGAGGTGAGCGTGGTGCTGGGGTGCATCGGTGCACGGTCTGTCCTGGCTGTGAAGCATCCATCGTGCAGGTTGCACCACACCAGGAAGGGTGCAGAGCCTCTGGGGACATGTCCTGGGGCTCTGCAGGTTCTGGAGAGGGAGTAAGGGCTGCCCCACTGTGGGGTAGGACCCACCCAGGGGCTGGGTGGGTGGAGGATGAGGTGCCACCTTCAGTCTCTCCTCTCTCCCTCACCCAGATGAGTTTCCATGATGACCAGGGCAGCTATGTCACCAATGACGTCAGCAGCAGCGAGTACATCAGCAGCAGTGATGAGGGCAGCTCCCTGACCTACTCCACGCTCTCGGACCACATCCCTCCCCCACCACTAAGCCCACCCCCGCCGCCNCCCCCCACCAGTGCCCTGTGTGCCCCCCCTGCACCGCGGGCTGCTGCACCGCAGGAGCGAGTCCAACCACATGAGTGTCAAGAGGCTGCGGTGGGAGCAGGTGGAGAACTCGGAAGGAACCATCTGGGGTCAGGTATGGCCCGGGAACGGGAAGCTGGGTGGGGGACGAGGGTCCAAACCATAGTCTGGGGAGGAGTTGCCTGTACCAAGGCTGCGCAGGTTGGTGGGAGCATCCATGGATGCTGCCTTCCTCCTTGCCCAGAGTGCTGGGGGGCTGTCCCCTCCCCAGAGCATCACGTCCTAACCTCTTGGTGGGCTGCATGTTCAATACCTTGGCCAAGGGAATGAACTCTGAATATGCCATGTTACAGAAAGCCCCATATTTATCTTCATCCTTTTAATTGTTTGGACCAAAACTGCCAGGCTGAGAAGATGCTCTGGAAAGCATCTGAAATGCTAGTTTTGACTGCAGCGTGCTGGGGAGCGCCTGCTTGCCTGCTCTCTGTGGGCTAACAGGCAGGAGCTGCCTTCAGACATGTTCTGCAGCTGTAGGAGGTTTTATCAGTGGGAAGCTGAGGATGGTTGAAACTAGAGTGATGGGAAGAGCACCGAGGCAGGGAAGGACACTGGAGAGGGAAATCAGAGGCGAGGGGTGAGACTGGATGTGATAATCCTTTGGCATCATGCGCTTGAAGTGATGCAGAACTCTGGAGGTGGCTTCAAGTCACTGTAGGGAGAAGCTGGCCCCCCTGGGGTTTAACTTCCAGCCTCTCTGTCACTCATGATGATGACTGTGTTCAGATGTGCCATATTCTTCATGCCCTGTGCAGCTAGAGGAGAGCTGTGGGATCATTTTGCAGTCCCACGGGCACCCACCTCATAGCAGGCACTCGAAAGCCTGCAGGTCCCTCTCCCCGGCACTTTGGAGAACAAAGTGCTTCTTCCCAGTGATTTTTTTTGTATGCAAAAAATTCCTGAAGTTTCTGGAATTCTCACTTTGTCCTTCAGTAAAGCAATCCTGCCCGAGCCACAAATAAAGAGCAGCACTGCTCTGTAGCATCCCAGCTATGCCAGAAGCCAAATGACCCTGGGGAGCAGTGTCACCAGCTGCGGGGCGCAAGGAAACACTGACGGGGAGAATCTCTGGGTTTCTTCCTTTCTTCTGAAACGAGAACGCGTCCCACCTGATGGGCTTAGTGACTTGCGTAGAAACTGCCTCCACAGAGGTGAACGGTTCACCAGGCTCTGGTTTCTGCACAGGTTTTGTGGTGGCTGAGTCTCCAGTTACAGGACAAATGCCATCAACCTGTCCTGGTTTCTTCTAGGGACACAGAGCTTAGCGTGGGGCGGAGGGAAGGTGGCCCAGCACAGGCAGGCTGTCCTGGGTGCCAGCACAGCTCCTGACTCTTTTTCCTCCTGCAGCTCGGGGAAGACTCGGATTACGATAAGCTGAGTGATATGGTCAAATACCTCGACCTGGAGCTGCACTTCGGGACACAGAAGCCTACGAGTAAGTACCTGAGCCCCAGAGCAGGTCCTGGGACTGGCTGGAGACCGGGGTGCTGGGAGGAACTGGGTCTTGGTGGGCAGCAAGGCAATGCCTGGTCCTAGCATCACCCATGGCACAGAATTCATTCATACTCAGGATTTTGTGGCTGGTGGCACAGCAGATCATTAAGGTGGAGATCATTTCACTATCTCCCTTAATTTTCTTTGCTGCCGTCATCTGTTTTCTCTCCCCATTCCAGTCCATCGGGGCAGCGAAACTCAGCTGGAGGGTTTCGCTCCCTGGGGTGCTCAGTGCTCTCACAGTGCCTGCCCAGCCATCCCCGTGCCGTGGGGGATGCCGGTGTGCCAGCGCCGCTCCCCAGTGCCACGAGGGACCTGGTTTGCGCCGCAGCAGGAGCTCAAACCTGCACCCCATCCGCGCACGGCCTCTGGTTGTCGCGGTCTGCGCAGTACGGACAGTCAGCTGGGCTGTCGGCACGCACAGACACCGGGTTGTGCTGCACGAGCCGTAGCGGCTGCAAATGCAGAAGTGAATTGCAGCTCTGCTGCTTTGGGAGCTCAGCCCTGAGAAAGCCATGAAAGCACCTCTCTGTCCATAGGGGGCATTATAAGCAACACTTTCCTTTTCACATATGTAATGTTAATTTGCCCCCAAACCTACATATGGGGCCTGTGGCTCCCTGCCTCCCCTGTCGCTCCTGAACCGAGGTCTCCTGCAGACCCACCAGCCAGGCTCTCCCACCCACCGGGGTTTCCAACGCTGCAGACCCAGAGAGCAGGTCCAGGCCGGGGGTGCCGAGCGGCAGTGGCCAGGTGCTGCCCTGCACAGTGGGAGGCATTTGGGGCGCGGGGTGCCAGCGATGTGCTCCTGCCCCTCCGCTGCCCACCTGAAGGGAGGCGCGGGGTAGCGCGGCTGCCTCGTTTACACTGGGAACAGTAAAACGCCAGTGGGATGTCTGAGCTCTCCTGCGGGGGACATGGTGCACGATGGCAGCGTGGGCAGAGCTAAGCGAGGGCGAGCAGATACAGACGGGGCTGGCAATGGAAGGGGGATGAAATGGGATTCTTCTCAAGGGGTATCTTTTTCGGGATGTTTCTGGGTAGTCTGGGATTTTCTGTGTGTTTCACCTCTCGTTTTACCTTTTTCAGCTCCAACTGAGTCCTCCATTGAGGAGATCTTTGAATCGCAGAATTCAAGGATTCCCGGAGCCATTGCTGTGTGCAAAGCATCAGTTCTCCTCTCTTTCATTCATGGTTTCACTGTTTTCAGGACAGTTTTCTTCCTGCTAGAGCCGACTGAGCCTGTCCTTACCCATGATTAAATCTTTCAGTTTCTCTTCCAGAGCCAACTCTCATGCCTGAAAACTTTAAAAAGAAAGATGTGGTTGAAATTCTGTCCCATAAAAAGGCCTACAACACATGTAAGTAAACATCATGGTGAACATACCCCCAAAACGGGCCCAGAGATGGGACCAGGGATGTAGAGAACTGGAAAGGTAAAAGGAATGAGGCTACATGAGCACAATCCCATGAGTGCAATCCAAGGACAGCTCTGCTGGTGTGGGCTGTTTCCGCAGCCCAGGGCCCCTCTGTGCTGGGCTCAGCACTGGGCAAGTGGAAGAAGATGACTTTACAAGGAAGGATGGAGATGGGATGTGACTTATTGGCCTGGGAAGGGAGAGGGGAAGAGCTTGCATGGGCCTGTGGGGCAGTGAGGGTGTGTGGGGCTGCCCTGCCGCCCGCCAGGGAAGGGTCAGTGACGTTTCTCCAGGATGTGCTTCTGGTAGGAAGGAAGGTGGGAGGGCTTGGTGGGACCCTGCGAGACCCTGGTCTCCTGGCTGGGGGGCACATAGTAGAGGAGGAGGTGCTGTGGGTGGTTTCCAGCGCGGCCCAGCCTGATGCATTGGTGCTGTACATGCACATGATGCAATATCCTGGGGGGGTCTGCAGGACCAGAGTGACTCCTGGGGGTCCCCACGCAGCCTCTGCAGGGCCTCAGGGAGTGGAAAGCCCCTCCTCTCCCCAGGGCTGTGCCAGCATGGGCACGTGGAGAAGTCCATGCCACTCTCACGCCACGGAGGGACTGAGCTTCCCCTCCTTGACCCATCCTGCCAGGCAGTCTGTCCCAGAGCAGCCAGCCCCCTGTGGTCTGGTCCTCCTCCCCTCCCAAGTGACATGCCTCCCTTCCCCCCAGCCATCCTGATAGCCCACCTCAAGCTCTCGCACATTGAGCTGCGACAGATTCTCATGACGATGGAGACAGACCGCTTGGAGCCTTCCCACATCAAGCAGCTCTTGCTGTACGCCCCGGATGGGGAGGAAGTCCAGCGCTTCCAGAGCTACAAGGAAAACCCCAGCAAGCTGAGCGAGCCAGACCAGTTTGTGCTGCAGGTACCTGCGGGCAGGGACGCGCTACGGGAGCGAGGAGGTCTGCACGTGCAGTGTCCCTGGGATGTCCTGCTGTGAGCTGGAGGAGAGGAAGACTCACAGCAGAGAGGAAGCAGTCAGCAGGACACTGGTCTGCTCATGCATGCTGTGGGATGGGAAGAGCTGGTGGCAGTGGTCACAGGGACCGCCAACAAGCGATGCTCGGGCTGATGCCTGAGGGGTCTGGCAGCTCCCACAGCACCTGTTTTACAGCCAAAGCGTACCACGGTGTTTACTCCACAGTAAGAATGACTTTGCCCAACTCTGACTTCGTTTCTGTTGACAAAGTCACTCGTGGTTATTGACATGAAACCTCACCATCCTGCGGCAGCAAACTCTCGTGGGGCTGCGAGCTGCAGCAGCCGTCCCAGCTGCTGCGTGGTGTGACCTGTGCTGAGGGAGCACATACTGCTTTCACGTACAGGGAAATATGCCAGGAAAAACACCATATAGCAGGGATTATGGCTAATGGTGAAAGTAGTAATTTTCTCCTCCTTTTCTTCTCAGATGTTGTCAGTACCAGAATACAAGATCCGTCTGCGCAGCCTACATTTTAAGACCACTCTGCAGGAGAAGACAGAGGAGATCAAAGCTAGCTACGAGTGCATCTGCAAGGCCTCACTAGAGCTAAAAAGCAGCAAGAAGCTGGCTAAGATCTTGGAGGTCAGAGCAGTTCTTCCTTCTGGTAACAGCCACTGGAGGCCCACAGCATGCACAGGAGCACCTGCAGGCAGCCGGGCAGCTCACAGGCAGCTCGCAGGCAGCCGGAGCGCAGCTCCAGCTCCATGGCTGTACCCTGGGTCCCCGAGTCCTGCTCAGCCAGGCTCCATCCCCTGGCAGCTCTCGCTGGTATTGGCTTGTGGGGAACCTGGCATGGGGAGGATGCAGGAGGGCAGATTGCAGTCAGCCATGCACCCACCCGCAGCACGCAGCAGGAGCCAGGAGCCCACCCAGTAACACAGCAGAGCCCACGGAGGTTGTCCTCTGGCTGTGATGGAGCTGGAGATGCAGGGTTTGGCCAAGCGGTCACTGTGTGTGTCTGCATGCAGGTAGCAGGCTGGTCCTTGTGCATGGCTGTGGGCTTGTGCCAGCCCTGCTGCAGTGCAGACGGGTCCTGCATGCTGTCTGTCCCTCTGAGAAGGTGCTTTCGGGGTCCCAGGGACAGGCTGTGCCTGACAGAGTGGAACTGCACTTACAGGAGAGAATGAATCCTGCTGCAGCTGCTCCTTGACCCTACTGAGATGAGCTGCCCCAAATTAATGTTAATTCATTCAGGTTTGCTTTTAAAAAAATCAGGTGGGATAAATGAGGACTTGATGTGACAAAAGGCATTTCCAGATGTGAGATGAACTTACTTACTGGCTCCTGACTGGTAACCCCCAAACACCTTATTAAGTCCTTGGGGCACAATGGCTGGTTTCACATTAATGGGTAGTAAACAGAAATTCGGCTGAAATCCAGGCAGTTCTGAGGTCCCTGCTCCTCGCCAGGCCCCAGGAGGGACGTCAGGACTTGGGTGAGCCCAGCCCAGAGATCCCTGCTGTGCCTCCAAGGCTGAAAGGCTGCAGCACAAGGAATTGGAGCATTCTGGAGGGGAAAGCTGGCTGTGTTGGGTCACTATTGCCTTTAAAAGATCCCTTTAAAGACCTGCAGATAACAGCTGCAAAAGTATTTGGGAGGAGGAGAGCTCAGGCACTTGCCAGTCAGCAGGAGAGTCCTTGTCCTGCAGGCAGGAGATCTCAGAGGGGACCTCCACACTTAGCCCTGGTCCTGCAAGGAAGAACAACTGAGAAATAAAAAGGTGACACCAAGTTGCACATGCTTAAAGCCTGAGGCTGCAGCACAAGACAAAGTCCCCCCTTAACAAAGCTTGGGCACCTGCATCGTCAGCCTGGAAGTGGCAAAGGAGCCAGGCTGGTGTTAGTGGTGCCCTGGGCTCCCTGCAGCTCTCCAGCAGCACAGACCTTCTGGATGGCTGCAGGACAGGGACGGGACCCTTCGGCAGCATCCACGTAAAGCACATGGAGAAACATCTAAACATGAATTCTTGTAAGGGCTTTGGAATTTTGGGTCTGCAGATGACGAACGGGCTGTGTTTTGTAGCCCCTGCTGAAGACACAGGAGAGGTGGTGGATGAGGACCAGTTCCTGCAGCTGAAACTTGTATAGGAGCAGCACGGAGCAGAGAACAGCCTGTGCCTCCAGACTCACATCCCTTGGGGCTGCCATGTGGATGGGTGCATCAGCAGCCCTCCTCCTCCCAGAGTGCTGTGGCTGCCCTGTGTGGGTGACAGGATAAACTGTGTGCACAGAACCAGCAGAAATTCTGCCTTTAACGTGTATTCATCCACCTAATCTAACCCACTGAATGAACTGATGAGGTTTGATTAATGATGCTCTATGAGCATGTGTACAGGGCCCCTTAAACAGAAGTGCCCTGACACAAAAAAGGGTGTTTTCCCACCACCCTGTAGACAGAGGGAGGCTTTTTACCTCTGTTCCTACTACATCACTGGTAGGGCTCTGTGACCCAAAAGCAAGGTGCGAAAGGAGATGGGAGGTGGGGCAGTGTAAGTGCTGCAGGTCACTGGCCAGTCATTCACTGAGGTTTCTCTTGGCAGTTTGTGCTGGCAATGGGAAACTACCTGAACAACGGGCAGCCCAAAACCAGCAAAACAACCGGCTTTAAAATCAACTTCCTCACTGAGGTAAGACAAAGCGTGCTTGTTCCCGTGCAGGAGGCCACAGAGCCAGGAGCTCCAAGTGCCTGGTTTATTGTGCCTGTCCTTGTCCAAGGTTCCGGGGTGCAGTGGCTGCCGGAGGGGGGGCCGGTAGGAAGGCTGAGGTGGATGTACAGGGTTGACTTCAGAGAGGCCCTAACGATGGTCTGGTGCTTCACTGTGCTGGGGCCTGAGACCTGCACTCCAGTGCGTGGCTGGCCAGAGCCCATCGCCTTCTGGCTGCGGCAGGGGGAGAAAGCAAAGGTCTTTGAAAGGTCTTTATCCCCCGTGAGTGGCTGTGGGTCTTCTGAGGGGTGGGGGACAGGGTGACAGCCCTGGACTGTGGGAGGAAGGCATTGCTTAGCATCTCGATGCCATTAATCTGGGCGTAACTTGCTGTGTAAACATTAAATGACCTATTTAAACATTAATCCATATAGCATGGCTGGGAATTGCCACGCACGTGAATGCAGGGTGAGCCGACCCGAACAGAGGAGCCCCTGTGTATTCGGGTGCTTGGCAAAACCCTCTCCCCTCTGTGCAGGAATCTCCTTACTTGTTTTGCTTTGCCGTAGCTGAACACAACCAAGACTGTTGATGGGAAATCCACCTTCCTGCACATTCTTGCCAAATCCCTTAGCCAACATTTCCCAGAGCTCCTGGGCTTTGCCAAGGATCTTCCTACAGTGCCGCTTGCTTCCAAAGGTAAAGCAACAGAAGTATCTGCAAGCTTCGTGTCTTCTTGCACTGTCTCTTGATACTGTACGGGCCTGGAATCGGTCGTGAGCTGCACAGAATTAGCACGAGCAGGATGGCAGCCCAAACAAGTGAGAAATGGTCCTGAGTAAGAGGCTAGGAAAGGAGAGCTTAGTGACAGGGGAGATCCCATCCATCTGCCATCCCATGGGAGTGTCTAGACAAGGCTCTGTCCCTGACCTGAACCCTCCTTCCGAGTTGAAAAAGTGGTTCCCAAGTTCAGAGGTATCTTGTAAGTGCAAAGGAGGCACCAAAGAGGGAAGTGCCAGGAGCTGGTCTGCTCCACCCAGCCTCTGCCCCCTTCCATCCCTGGTGTGCAGCTCCCCGTGTTGGTGCCAGCATTATTACTGCCCGCAATCGCGTGTGGCACAGCGTGTACAGCACCCCTTGTGTTACGGGTTCACAGTCCAGTCGCAGGTATGTCATACTGACTGAGGACTGTATGGCTTCGATGGCTGCAATAAAAAGAAGTCACACAGATGCTGGGGTTATTGTCCATCCACTCGTGTTGGTGGTGTCACAGCAGGCTGGCTGCATGCAAAGCATGGGCTGCATTCTCCTTGCACATCATCCCCCGCTGTTGGTGCATAATTCCCTTGGGAATCAGTGTTACTGAGGATAAATGAAGGAGAAAATCCAGGCCTGGAGATGTAAATTCCCCCCCTGATGAAGGTCTGTACCTGCAGCTTTCCTCGCTGGGCTTTGTATCAGGCCTAACTGTTAAACGCTTCTGTCACGGAAGGCTCCCTGCTGCCCAAACTCCTGCTGCTTTATACCCAGTTTCAGACCTGGGCTGCCCAGCTTCACCCTCATACAGGCCACAAAGCGACACAGCCGCAGCACGTAACCCAGGCCCTCCTGACATGCTGCAGTTCACCTTCTCCCTTCCTGTGGAAGAGCTGAGGCTTGGATGCCCCAGGCAGCGAGGAGTCTGAACTGCTCAGCACTCTCCTGAGTGTTGGTGCTGTGATGAGATGTCATGGAGGGCAGCCTGGATATTGACATTGCCCCTTGTCCTACCGTCCTGTACACTCCCTCTGTCCCCCTCCCATGTCGAGTACCCGTGCACCCATCACCGCCCTTGTGCTGATGAGTCCTGCATACTCCTTGCACTTGACACGCACCAGGCTCCGTTTGAGGTTCTTCACATCTCTTGGCCCCAGCACCCAGCAATGGCTGCTGGCAACCTGCTGGAGGCCAGCAGGAAGGTCTGGTTGTCCACCACACCCTGGACAACGTGGACAGCTTGTGCAGAGCCATGAACCACCCTGACTGATGGCTTGTGCTCGTTGCACTCACTTTGCTGCAGGAAGCAAGCCAGACCTACATCTCCTAACACTGTTGACCCCTCTCTTCCCTACGTAGTGAATCAGAGAACACTAACAGCCGACCTAAAGGACCTGCACACCACCGTCAGTGACATACAGATGGCCTGCCACAACATGCCAGCTACCGCCGAGGACAGATTTGCAATTGTGATGACCGTATCCTTCTGTGAAAGGGGCAAAACACCAGTGTGACTTACTGCCCTCAGCTAAAACCATTCAGTTGTCTTTATGCCTCCTTGGAAAGCAGCAGGGCTGAGTCCAGCTGGTAAGAAAGGACCATCTCGGCACTTGGTGAGAGCGTGGTGGAAATCTCCACAACCCCCAACTCACTCTTAGCCACCATGGGAAACAGCTGTTGTGGTGACCACCAGTTCTCATGCTTCTGCATGGCAGAAACCCAATGTCACAAGGCCAGAAAACATTCCGAGTCATTTTTCCTTCCACAGAAGTGCTGTTAGGGACAGAAGAGTGTGCCAGCGGGCTCCCTTCACATGTGGCTGCAGCCTGCATTTGCAGCAGGTCTCTTCTTAGACCTGAGATGAAACCCAGCCATTTGATAAGCAGAAGTGATTCTGACCTGTAGCAGATGGCAGTGTGGCTGTTTTCCCTTAAGCCATTTCTCTCAGTCCTTCCTGGAGAGTGCCCAGCCTGCCATGCGATCCCTGGATGACCTGCAGCACAAGGCCATGGAAGAATTCAGCAAGGTGTTGTCCTTCTTTGGGGAAGACTCAAAAATGACAACTTCTGAAGCCTTCTTTGGCATTTTTGCGGAGTTCATGAGCAAGTTTGAGGTGAGTCGCACTTTTCAAAGCCAGCCAGCAAGGGGTTTCCTGTTAGATGTCAGTGATGCGTTTTACTTACATGTGAGCTGGGGGACGAGATGAGGTTTTTGTGAGTGCAAGTACCTGAGTGCCTGTAAAGTGCAATTTTTCTGATGTACAGATTGGCTGACAGCTGCAGGGGGCTGAGGTGAGGGTTGGTGGCCCAAGCACCAGCCTCATGGAGAGTAAAGCGGATGCTGTCATGGTCTGACACCCTTTGGTAACGAAGGCTGGGTTGGAGCACCACCAAGACACAAGGACTGGCAGGGCTTGTCCAGTGGGAAGCTGGGGGACAATTAAGTCTGTAGTGGCCAGTACCACTGAAACATCTCCCCGTCCACACCAGCTGCCCTTGCCTGATACTCAGCTCCTGCTCTTTGCTCTCTCCCTGCAGCGGGCACTCAGCGATGTGCAGGTCGGCGAGAGCCAGCGCAGCCCCAGGATGACCTCCCCCCTTGCCTGGTGACGGCCCCGCAGCAATGCAAGGTGCAACAATTCATTGCCAACAAAGTGCAATTTGTTCCTGTAGAGTTTGGTTGTAAATACGCTGCTGTCACCTGCTACCACCAAGCAGAACCGCAGGCCGAGGGGTCGGGGCAGTTTGGACACTGAAAAGGCACCATAAGTGGTAGCGGGTGGATGTGAGGGTGAGACACAAGGACCTGAAGGCAAACCCCACGTTGATCTTGACAACAGCTCTCTTAGCATCCTCCATTTCCAGTGTATTACCAAGTCAGGGATTTCAGACACGTGGGTAAAATCCCACTCTCTTGTGTTTCCAGAACTCATATAACTGGCACCAGCAGTGGCTGGAGACCGTTCCCACGTCCCCACAGCCAGTGCCCAAGCATGGCTGCGCAAGGCGTCTGCTTTCCCCAGGCTTTCACCACTCATCCGCTCCAGCCTCAGGGCCGCCCAACCACAGACACCCTGGGAAGCCAGCGCAGGTTAGGTGGGGAAGGCAGCATGAGAGGACAAGGAACAGGGATGCCACCAGTGCCTGCTCCTCTGGGACCCAGAGCAGCAATGCTGCTGAACTCCTCTCAAATCCCTCTCCAAGCTCTCCTGCCCCTGAGCAGTCCACCGCAGGGCTGGAGCTCCACCAGAACAGACTGTAACAGCAGAGTGGAGATCACCAGAGGTGGCCCGCAGGCTTTAATGCCCCGTCATTGCCAGCCAGTGGCAAAGGAAAGCAATACGACCTTGCAGAGCCCTTCTGGCACATCCATGTGGTCCCAAACATGGACCCAGTCTGGTTCTACCCAGCTGCGCTGGAGAATAAGGAAAGCCCAGAGTCCTTCCCAGCCATCAGCTTCGCTTAGAGGTGTGGCAGGGAGTGGCAGGTCTTGAAATCTTCCCAAGAGTTTAATGTCATCAGCACTAGGCTTATTTGAACTTGTCAGGAGACATAAACCCCTGAGCATTTTGGTGCCTCCTTGGAAAGTACAGAACCCCTGGTAGCCCAAAAACGAGTAGGAGTCCTCTGCAGCCCCAACTACTGCCCCTGACACACGGCAGAGACCAGCAAGGAATACATCCCCTGCCCTCCTTTATTCACTCCCAAAGGCTGGAGTCCCGAGAGTCCCTTTACTGTGTGACCAGTCGTTCACGCTGAATATACCCAGGGAACGCTAGGAGCATGGCACGTCCATCTTTGAACAACGTCTCATTGTTATTTAGCTGACTGAATTCCCTCTGAGATGTCCCCTGGGGTGAAAGGGCTAGCAGCATCCCGTGGTCAGTGCACGCGCCTCCGGGCGACACAGTGCCCCGAGAGCTTTACGGCAGCAAACCTACAGTGCGTTAATATTGTCAGGCGTTACTCCGTGCAAAATGCATCCGTTGCCTTCCAAACCCGACACGCCCCAAGCTCCTGTCCTGTGGAAGCGCTCCAGCAAGCCGTAGCGTAAGTAACCTCCCTCCCGTCGATTGCCAGAGCAAGAGCTCTTCCTGCAGCCTCTGCTCAAGCACAGGATCACCAACGGGTGCATTATTTCTGGGAGACCTTATGACCATCAAATCTTCAGTTTTCAGTATTTTTTTAAACCCCGCTGTAGAAAGTGAAGTATATTTTCACAAGTGTTCTCAGTTTATACAGCTTTAAGTGCCAGGTAGTTTCTAGCGTCGTGTTCCCAGCCCTGTCTGTCCCGGCCCCTCCCCTGCCCCGGCAGCACTGACAGGGCAATGCTCACTCCGCTCCTCTTTCCGTTTTGGATGTTGCACACTGCATTCAACTGATTATTTTTATTTTCTAAAAACATATTCGATATTTAAACCACTGGAGGTTCTTTTGAAACTGTCATTGCAAATGTGAAAATGCTGTACATAGATTTTGCTACATGTTGTAACTTTCCAAAATAGTTAGACCTGTAATCCCTTTGGTATTTTTATGTGAATATTTTCAAAGACCCAGAACTTCCGACCGACGGTTATATTATTTGATAACGGGACTATGTATATTCACAATGCAGTCTCTACCCAATGCCTATGCGCTATTCCTAAAATAAAGCTGCTGCCTTCTGCCTCCTGACTGCACGTATCTCTGTGTGCCATCAAAAATTGCTTTGAACAACAGCTGCAGGAGAAGGTGTGAGGAATTCTGCATCTGGCATTTCTGTGGCTGCACTTCTTAATATGGGCCCCTTGCACCTACAGGAGAGAGATGCAGGATCTGACCTTGCTGGATTTGGGCTGCTCCGGGGAAAATAACTGTATAATTGTGAAAAGAGCTGCTATCGTGCAAGCATTCAGGCCAGTGTGATGAATACGAGCAGCAAATTCTTAAAATAGTATGGATTTTTTTCTGCAGCCTTCAGAAGAAAACATTTAGTGAGCGGATGAGCCAGTGAATTGTTTCCTTCTGAGAAGGAATTCTTGGCTGAGCTTGAGTTTATGTCCCCGGAGCAATTTATCTCCCTTTACACTAACAGCAGATAGATAGGACCGGTTTCGTATCAGATTTCCTGGTTGTAGTTTAGCTTGTTTACAGCAGCCTGCTCAATCACTGGGTCCTCCCTGGAGGCCACGGCACCAGCAACTGTAAAACAGCTCTGCACAGAGTTAAAAAAATGTCACAGGTAGAAGTCCCTTGCTGGGCACGTGCATTTAAAGTGCTCGAACCCCTCCTGATGTTTCTTTAGCCCTTCTGGCCCATCAAGCCCGGCTCTTGTGCAGCCCCGGGGATCTCAAGCTGCCCAGCGGGGCTGTCAAACCTCCCACCGCGCGGTCCAGCGCAGCCCGGGCTGCAGCCCATAAACCGCCGCAGAAATGATGGCCTGGAGCCTCCTTTGGTACGTGCGACAGCTGGCATCATTCACCGCACACACTTGCTTTGCTGTTTCTTGATAACTGCAAACATTAGGTAATTTTTCCCCAGAATCAGCGTGCTGGCTGGGTGCTCTCCCTTTAGCCTTGTACAGCCCAGCCTCAACAGAATGCCTGCGTCAGCCTCAATCATGGGATCATCTTCACAGGAAAGCCTGTCCTTGGAAAGGAAATAATAACTCAGGCAGCAGCCCGGGGTCAGTGCGGGGAATGCAGCCGCGGCACGGCACGGCTCCTGCTCCACAGGGTGCCACTTCCATCCTCGGACAGAGACAGGCAAACAGCGACCCTGAAAACCCCGGGTTACATTTCAAATTTTGGATTATTTAAGGATTTTCACTCTTTCCTGAAAGAAAAGGGGAGAAAAAAGACCTCAAAGAGAGAAGGAACAGCTTTAGTAAAGTCATGGTGAAGACATGATCGCAGTGCCCGGTGGTGGGCTGTCTGGGATAAAATAGGACCAGGCTGGCATCTCTGAGCCAAAGAGGAACCACGTATGAACCCTCCCTCTAAGGGTCTTGATAAAGGTTTGAAGGGCTATAATCTGTAATTATTTTCGAGGTGTCATGAAAGATGCCAAAGAGACAAACAGAGGTCTCAGCGTCAGACGGGATGGGCTGGAAGTCAGGAATACGTGGCACAGACTAGGAGCTAGCACAAGGCACCTGGATGTTGAATTTGAAGCCCTTGAGAACCTGCGTTATTCTAACACAATTTAGGAAAATCCAGATTCTAGTGGACCAAAGTAAAGCATCTCCAATCGTAAAATTCAAAGGCCTTTAGTTATGCCCACAAGAGTTTTCAGCTGAGTGTGAAACAATGAGATAAAACACAGATATTAGGTTTTTCCTAGTTTTTCTGGTTTCTTAGACTCTGGGGCACCTTTTTATCTTTAACATATTTAACTTGTCTCCATTGCCAATCTAGCAAATTCAAAAGTGAAGATGAGAGCTGAATTCCTGATTCTAGCTGCCGAGATTGTCAGAGAAGGGGTAAGTCCCACAAAACCTTTGGTAAAAGCAGCACCTGCTCTCAGAGATGCTGCTCACGACTGACCAGCGACGTGGGACTGGAGTTCGCCGGGGGCTGCCGTGCCCTGGCCGAGCCTTTCACCCAGGCATTGCGGAAGAGCTGAGGGCTCGCCAGTGAAACATGCCCTTAGGGGATCCCATACAGTAAAATTTAACTCCACGGTGGGGATACAAATTAGTCTTGTGTTAGGACGTGCCCATGCTCGGTCTGCCCTCCCAGCCAGCAGGTTACCAGCCCGGTGCTGACACACGGGGATTCTCGGTAGTGCTGCCCTGCGGCTTTGTGCACCCTGATTTCAGAGCCATGCAAGCTGCCTCCTGCCATGGTCTCTCGCTGTGATGGAAGGTCCCTCTTCAGCATCATTCTCTGAGCATTATTTGGCTGTAAGTGTTTATCAGGTTTTTCAGACAGATGATGCTGAAGCCAAAACCTCCAGCCTGGCTGCAGAAGCGGACCCGATTTGGGGATTAACCGACAGATTCAGAAACCAGTTATGAACCCCAGCGCTCAGATGCATCCTGCTCTGTGTAAGGCTGAGGCATAAACTTAGAGACAGGGCTAGCTGTCAGCTCCCCCCTGTGTTGCGAGCTGTCAGCTTGAGAGGACGTCGGCATGGATTTTTTTTTATTGTTGCTTGTCCCCTCTCTAGCTGCGCAGATTGCCTAAGAGAATGGCACTCTGTGGAGTTTGACCCATGAGCCTTGATAGTGAAAATAATACACTTCTCACCAGAGCCACAGGAGACCGAAAGAGTAACTTCGGGCAATTAGTTTAACTTTGACTATAAATATTCCTTCTCATTCCTTGTGACACCGTTAACAGCTCCGCTGGCAAATCCCGATTCTCTGGCAATATTTAAGCTGCCTGTCAGTTGGCAGAGGCTTGGTGGTGCCCGGCGCAGGGAGCAGAATGAGACCCAGCTGAGCACAGTAAGTTCCCTTTCAGCTTCTACCTCGAGTCGGGGAGCTCCGGTTGATGCGTGGGTTCGGGGCTGCTGCTGGGCTGCGTTTCAGCCCCGGCAAGCGGTGGTGTCTTTAGGAGGTGGATGAACCTGGGAATGCGTTAAATAATCCCCTTGAGGAGGCATTTAGAGCGATACAGTCCCGATGGGTTACTCGAGACCCACGTGGGCTGTGTCTCTCCCGGGACCATTGATAAAAGGCGCCTTCATTTCAATGCCACGGATGTTTCTTCCTCACAATCTCTGGCGAGAAAAGCACTGCCATTGTGCCAGGAACCGAGGGAGACCGGGCTGTGAGCTGAATTCACAAAATGGGCAAAATTTCCACTGGGCTGTGGTAGAGGTAGGATCTGAAATCAGAGCAACCGAGTCTACTCCATTTTTCCTAATGCCCAGCCTCACCTCCAGCTCTGGGAGCTGCAAGAGGAGCTTTAACCGGGCACCTGCCTTCAGCTCCAGGAATTTCCCCTGGAAATATCCCACATTTCCTTTACTGATGGGCATGACAAATGCCTGCAGAGCTCTGCCCCAGATCTGCACACACTCTGGAGGGAAAGATGCAATGCTCTCCTGTGTGTGTGGCTGAACCCCTGATGAGACTGAGCCTATGTAGCTTATAGCTCTGGCTGTACTGCTGGTGCCCTGGGATGGAAGTGTCTGGGGACAAGAAACAGCAGTATCAGAGCTGCCAAAGAGAAGAAAGTAGGAGGTGTTAGAGCAGGGTTAGCAACTTCCCAAGGCTGGCATACCAAACCTCATTTTTCTTTTCCTAGCTGGAGGTTAAGCATGCCAGTAAAAACACGGCAACGGCCAAGATACATTGCCTCTTAAAGAGGTAAGATAGTACTGATCTTCTGATTGTCAGTGTCCGGCATCCTGGCAAGGCAGAAGCTCCTAAGGATTCAGTGGGATCCAGGAGCTTTATAAAGCACAGAAAAAGCTCTGTCAAGGTGCTGCAAATCCCCAGCTGCAGCACGGCGTTGCCACCGCTGCCACTCAACCAGAACACATCTCTGTACCATCTCTGGCTCCTGTGCGGGAGGCTGCCGATATCTCAGGATACAGCCCGCCAGCTGTGGGACTGTATCTGCCACCGGGAAACTGCCTGTTTATTGCCCAACCTCCCTGTAAATGCAGGAGCCCAGCAGCCCTGCTCCAGGCAGAGCTGCAGGACTGGGTGCAGCAGGGACACAGGGCAGGGCTTGTCCTCCTGAATGCTGCCCAGCAGGAGAAATCGCTGCACCTCCGTCACCGCGGCACTTGCGGCTCCGTTCCCCCTCTGCTTTCTTCAGGCACCTGGCAGCAGGCGCCCGGCGGTAGCGCCGGTGCACGAGAGCAGCCAGTTGCACTTCAGGCCATGGGCAAGCTGAGGGCAGGTCCCAGGTCCTGTGAACACATGGACAAAGGGGTGAAGCAGGAAGGTTGTGAAACACACGACTGAGGGACAGGGCAGCTGGTTTGGTCCGTGCTTTGCTGCGCGACCGGCGTTCAGAGGAAGAACTTGTTCAACCGCTTGTTGTCCGACCATCCACGCCGGGAGCCCCAGGCTGGTGCAGGCCACCCTTCGCCCCACCTTCTTCAGCTTTTTGGTGGGGGGGAGCTTATAAGTGTCGCCTTACAAGTGCAAGAGAGGCCAAAGGACCTGGCCAGACGTGTAGGCAGGAGGAGGACGAGGACCGTCAGACACCCAACCCAGCCATCCCGGTGGCGCCAGGGCTGGAGCTGGAGCTGAGCTGGCTGCAAGGCCACGCCGAGGCTGGGGAGTGCCGACTCTGCCCCTCTTCAGAGGAACCATCTCCTTGGCTCAGCAGGGTGAGAGAAATAATCCCGAACCTGCTCCGTGGCTGGAGCACGGCAGCGAGGTGCTGGGCCTGGGATCCCTGGTGACCGACAACGGCCACAGCTGAGCCAGGGGCTCCCCGAAGCCTTGCCCCTGCCTTGGCTGCACCAGGGCTGCCACTCGCCTCCTGTCCTGCTCTCAAAGTGGAGCCAAGCCTGGGTGAGGGGAGGAGGAGGGAACAAGGAGGAGCTGCATTAATTCAATTACCCAGCCAACCTCCTTGCGTGGACTTTATCCTGTCCCTTCTGCCAACGGGCAGCAGCCCGGCACCACAGGGTGCTCTGGAGGGGTTGAGAGAGCCCTTGCAGGGGTCCCTCAGTGGTGCCACGTTCTCCTCATCAGGCATTTCTGGACAAGAAAACAAGCTTTTATTCCTGTAGGAAGCACAGGAGTATCTCACCAGCAGGAAATGCCGCTGCGGGCTGGGGTGCAGGAGGGAGCCCCAGCTCCAGCACCAGCTCTTCCACCGCTTGATGCTGGTCACACACCGCCACTCTGTCCACCGAGGGTACATCCACCCCTGTGCTTGGCAACATGCTGCCAGCCTCTGTTCCCGATGAGGGAGTGGGGAGGGCACTGCCTGCTCGCTGGGAAGTCAGCCGTACTCAGGAGGAGACCCAAGCGCTTCCTGCACCCAGGCTTAGGCTCTCGCTGTGGCAAAGGAGGAAAATCCCACCGCCACTGGAGCAGTTCACGTGTCTTCACGTCCCGGCAGCTCCTCACGGCCACATTTCTGGCAGCAGCTTCTCATCAAGGCCAGTCCCACAATACTGCTGTGCTGGGACACGCAGGCTGTCATCACCACGTCCTGGTCTTTTCTTCTGGCGATTTCTGCCTTCTCTCTAATGCACCCATTTCTCCACCAGTTAGACATTTATTACTGCATAAGAAATCCAACCAACCCATGGCTGGACTGTTTGCTGGCAGCATCTTCACATCACAGAGAGGGAGTCATGGATGAAGGCAAGCGCCAGAGACAAGAGCTCTCTCCACAGCTCTGGCACGAGCAGCACTGCAGCCAGAGCCACAGAGCCGATAAACCTCGAATTACTGAAGAAACAGTCAACATGTTCACAGTGCTGCCACATCCTCTCCTAACCATGTCACCCATTTTTTAACAGATATATGCATCAAGACAAAAAAGCACTTGGCCTGCATAAGAAACCATGGAGACCACCAGCAGCACTCCATCCTCTGTGAGCCCCTCATGGGATGTGTTTCCCCAGAAGACACTGGACTCCATAGACATTGCTGTTCTTGTGCTGTACTTCATATTTGTCCTGGCAGTTGGGCTGTGGGTAAGCAGATATCATTAAAAGCTTTCGTATATGCCCTATTATACTGAAAAATATGGCCGTTTTGGCCTCAAATTATTTTACTTTGGCTTGAATGAGGCTGCATTTTGTTGGATTCAACTGAAGATAGAGTTTACAGGTCCTTTTCCTCACTTCAGCCCGGGGAAGTCCTCACTGCTCCAGAAAAGAGCTGTTCAGCTCTAGTGTTTGCCAAGGTTTTGAGAACCCTTGTAAGGAAGAGGGTGTCTAAGTACAAAGTATTGCTAATAATAGCGTGTTGTTCATCCAGGAAGGAATTGCTGCCTATAAATCACCTGTGCTTGTCTGCAGCGGTCTCGACAGCAGATTCCGTAAATTAAAAATACAGTTCATTTACAATGAAGGCAGAAGGACATCCTTTTGGCATGGCTTTTGTAACAGCAAAAGCACAATCTGGGTGTCATAGGGCAGAGATGAATAGCTGCTCCCTTCAAGTGTGGTGCATCATTCCCAGGTATTGCATGAAACTCTCTGAAATCTCTGAAGAAGAGAAATCAATGAGCAATATGTGCAATGCTGAGCATTTCTTCTGGCTGCACCTAATAACTAGGGATGTCCACAGCTCTTGTCTGAAATTGCTTGTCTTCCTTGCAGATCTCTAGTGATTTAGTTTGCTTGTCACAGGAAATATTTAATCAGGATGCTGAGATGATGGAAAACAGTGCATGGCTTACAGCACTGGCCGGTCCCCTCCCTCGTCTGCTGCTCTCTCATCCCCCAGGATTTCCCAGCAGCAGCTGGAGGTCCTTCAAGAAACCCTTTGCTTTCATCCGCTGACAGGATCTAGTCTCCCACTGGGGAAAGCGCTTGGTGATGCTCTGAGCAGCAACCGAAATGATTGCTGAAACCTGTGTTCTGCTTTTCTGCTTTCCCAGTCCATGTGGAAGACGCAGCGCAGCACTGTAAAAGGCTACTTTCTAGCTGGAGGACAGATGGTTTGGTGGCCTGTAAGTATCTTTATTGTGACACCGTCTTTGCCCCTAGAACAGCAAGACCGAAGAGCATTTTTGTCCACACAGATCTTATTTCTCCAAACACAGCCAAACCCCCAAAATTCCTTCCGTGTTTTGCAAATACCTAGTTACAATACCGGCTTTTTTTTTTCCCCGTATTTGAGTTTGGGGAAGCAGAGCTGCTGCAGGGCACCTGCCACAGCCCTGTGCCCCTGCGAGAGCCAGCCCGCCGGCTTGCAAAGCCTGCCTGGTTCTGCATGCTTCCGTCGGGAGATTTCCAGAATTGGAAGACTGGGTGGTCCCCATTGCGGACGCAGCTTTATGTTGAGCCAGTCTGCTAGGCTGCGGGTTTCCTTTGGGCTGGGCTGGTGAGTCAGTGCGTACTAATATAATAACATGATGACCTGACATTTATATTTACTATCCCGCTTGCTCTCCTGAGAGAGACTAGATGCTGTTTTGGAAGCAGGATGGTCCTAAACGCACCCACAAATGAGTGATAGGCAGCAAATCGTGAAAGAAGCTGCAGAGAGGTGCCAGAGCCACTGAACATGCAGGCAAAAGAAGGTGGCAGAAGGTGACAAGGACTTCATGTCCCTCAGTCATGAGTGAGGGAACAGCATCACTGGGTAACCTCCATGGTGGGAATCCACTGGTGTGTGTGCACTGGAGCACGGAGTTACCCTGTTTACACCTTTGACCATCACCAGGCTGAGAAGAATGCCTTGTGCCAGGGACAGGTCCGATTTCGGGTCTTTTTTCAGGTGGGCGCATCCCTGTTTGCCAGCAACGTTGGAAGTGGCCACTTCATCGGCCTGGCTGGATCAGGAGCTGCCTCGGGAATTGCTGCAACAGCCTACGAGTGGAACGTGAGTGTGGCACGGCAGCTCTGTACCCATTTCTGTGCTGGACAGGCAACTCCAGCACCAAGGACTCACCACACGAGGGTGTAGGTCTGGCAGCTCCAAAGTCTCAGGCTCCTGCTGTATGAGCTAGAAGTCACCACCAGCTCCTGGGGGTTTGAGGCCTCTGAGGGACAACCCAGTCCCCGTGTCCCCACTGATCCACCCTGATCGCAGCCTTAACCAGCCTCTGACCTTCCTTTCCATTTGCTTTGCAGGGGATGTTTTCTGTTTTGGTGCTGGCCTGGCTGTTCCTTCCGATTTACATAGCAGCAGGAGTAAGTAGATGGGATGTTGTGTCCATCAATGATTTGCTGGTATTTAAACCACCTGTTTGGCCATGGGCTTAACCATCTCCTGCTGTGCCTCTGCTTCTTCTGGAAGGCAGGGTGTGAGCCATGGTGCGCCCGGCTGCTCCGTCGGCCTGGGCTCAAGGCGAGGGGAGCTGCTGCCTGGGAACAGCACCGAGGGGTTGGGTGCGGGGGTCAGAGTGCCCCGCTATCCCTGGCACTGGAGGAGAATGACTCCATCTCCTGAAGAGATCAATGGAGGCTTTCATATCACAGCTTATAGCGAGCCTTATGTTAGACATTACAGCAGTCTGTGCTTGCTAAGCTGTTGTGCTGGCCTAAGCAGGCGGTTGAGAACCAAATACCAGCATAGTGCAACTGGGGGGGCTGTTCTGGTCTTCTGCCAGTGCAAACTGCCCGTGCTGGCTCTGTGGGTCCTCCGTGCTTGACAGGAGCGACGGCACACCACCTTCTCTGACGGTACGTCTCTCACATAGGTTACTACCATGCCTGAGTACTTGCAGAAACGTTTTGGAGGCAAAAGAATTCAGATGTTCCTGGCGATTCTCTACTTGTTCATCTATATCTTCACCAAAATATCAGTAAGTAGAAAAAACCATGGAAACAGACTGAATGAAATTCACTTTGGAAACATGCTGATCAGCAAGGCTGAGAAATGCAACTACTGGCCCTTTCCTGTATTATCAGAAAAGGGTGTATTATCAAAAAACCTGAGGAGGCTAGACTAGTCATTTTGAGAACCTACACAGAAAGAATAACATTTTTTTTTCCCCCATTAAGGATCTGAAGGCTTGCAACAGCCGGAGGGAAAGCTAGGTGTCCATGTCCCAGCAACAGCTCATTGAAAAGTTGAGTTGTGAGCGTGGACGCATTTGTTGTTAGATTTTGTGCATCTGGCAGCTTACCCAGCCTCTTCCCTTTGCATATTTATTGGCTGCGCAGACACCAAACGCTGTCGTGTGCAGCTAAGAACGTAGGAGTTGGTATGTGTTTAGGTGAAGTTTAGTGATTTATTGCGCCCGTTTGATGTAGTGCCTTGAATAAATAACTGAATCAACTCTTGCGCAACACCTCGCTGGCTGTTTATTAACCGTGCAGCGGTGCATGAATCTGTGAAATCAGACAAGTCCCTGCCGGTGTTTTTCCTGTACGTAGGGGGCCAAAGTGGGACGCGCTGTCTGGCACACGCCTCCCTGCTGTGTCCCCTCCGAAACAGATGCTAGTCAGGGGACTCAGGTGGCACCGAGGTGCTGGGCTTGGGTTCTCCTCTAGAAAAAATGAACCATTTGATGCAAATCTCTGATAATACAGTTCCTGAGAGAGACTGGATTGTTCAGATGCTCTTATATCTGTCATTCTGTGGTCTGCAGCTTGCCTATCCTCAAGCTCTTCCAAAATGCGGCATTTTCACGTAGCTGCAGAGCTAGTTGGTCAGGGCTGGGCCTAGCCCCAAGGACACTCTTCTTTATTATCTCGCTGTCGCCGTGTCAGCAGGGAGCAATTCGCGTTATGGCAAACCGGGGCTGCCGGCAGGCCAGAACGTTTGCACCGCGCTGGTGTCCCCTGGCCAGCACAGCTCCCCCACCCAGCTCACCGGTGCTCTGGGGAGGAGATGAGCTCGCCCCACCCAATGCCTTTTTCACAGCATGCTGTGCGTGCTCCCCTCTCTCAGGACAGCTCCATCATTGCCCTTCCTGTCCCCCATGACCAGTAGTAATAAACTGTCTAAATGCTGAAATGAGCCCGGTCCTGGTGGTGAGGCACTGGCACAGGGTGCCCAGAGAAGCTGTGGAAGCTCCATCCCTGGCAGTGTTCAGTGCCAGGCTGGATGGGGCTTTGGGCACCCTGGGCTGGTGGGGGGTGTCCCTGCCCGTGGCAGGGGGTTGGAACCAGATGCTCTTTTAAGGTGCCTTCCAGCCCAAGCCATTCTATGATATGATTCTAATGAACAGGAGGCAGGAGCTGGGGCTGCAGGGGGACGTGCCACGTGGAGAAGACACTGTGGGGAGTCATGAGCTATTACAAACCAGACTGGTCCCACTAAAGGAGACGGCTTAGTCAGCTACATGTTCACTCCCCTGGCACTACTAGCTTTGAGGGGTTTGGTAATACCATCACTGCAACTGCGATAACTCTCTTTCCCTAGGTCGATATGTACGCTGGGGCTCTCTTCATTCAGCAAGCCCTGCACTGGGACCTCTACATCGCTGTGGCAGGCTTGCTGGCAATCACGGCCGTTTACACAGTTGCGGGTATGTGACTGAGCTTCAGATCATACCACAGATCCTGCTCAGCGAGCTCAGTGTGCTCACGCAATGCACCGCGCTTCCTCGTGCTCGTGATAGGAGTCCTGCCTTTCCCATACAATCTGGTTTTGCCATGAGGATGGATAAGGGGGGGGGAGAGAGGGGGGAGAAATTGATAATTTGGCTGTTAAGAAAAAATTACCAGGTTAAGGGTAAATGAATACCCTCTATAAGGCCACACCAGATGTAGATGCAAGTCAGTTCTGCTTTAAGGAAGCTACGCTCAAGGCATTCCCTCAGTACGTTTTTCCTCTGGGCTTTTTTGAGGTACGAGTGATTAACATAACAATGAGCCGTGTAATGCGGAAAGCATTGTCAATCTTGGGTGCCCTTTCAGGGCTTATGAGAGGCCAAATGGAAAAAAGCCATGCACGGAGTCAGCAGCAAATCCCAAACAAATAAAGGTTGCTCCTTTCCCAGTGCTCACCCCTGGTGATGTTGCTCATAAAGTTCACCCCCTTCTTTTTTTCTCCTCTTTATTCAGCTTGGGCTTTGGTTTGGAGCTTTTCCATGTATTTCCCGTAGAAGTACTTATACTGGACTTTGGCTTTTCAGTGCCAAAATGGTGACTCATTATGAGTCAAAACATGAGAAATTTCAGCTAAATTGTCATGCCCAGGAATTGGCCCCGCTGCCCCCCAACACGGTCGGAACACGCCAGCCTGCCAGGCACGGGGCTCGGCTTACGCTGCTTGTCAAAAACTTCTGCAAAGTGTGAGATGCTACGGCAGAACAAACCCAGTTTCCCACAGTTTGCTGCTTCTCTGCTCTTTCAGGTGGCCTGGCAGCTGTGATATACACAGACGCTCTGCAAACTCTCATCATGCTGATCGGGGCTGTGACTCTCATGGTCTTCAGTGAGTGTTTCCCTGGGGTTTTATGACTAAAACTACGACAGAACTTTACCAAGTACTACAAACGAGCTGGATCACCACAGCTCAGCTGATATTCTGGGAACTGCCTTCTATATATTTTCCTGTTGGAATACATGCTCATACAAATAACCTTATAGAAGTTCTTTATGTAGTAAAAATGCATGAGTACTCCCTGAAAAATCAGTATAATAGATGAAAAGCACCTCCTCTAGCCACCAGTTTTAGCGCTATGCTATCCCCCAGCCCAACGTTAGAGTCAATCGCTTCTGATTTTAAAGAATACGTGTGGAGCATCACCCACAGCAAACCAGAGCGGCTGAAAATCGGAGTACTGACCCGGCAAGATGTGATAACTGCTTCTCATGATCTATTTCAGGCTTTGTTGAAGTTGGCGGTCTTGAAGGTTTGCAGACAAAATACTTTGATGCCATTCCCAGCACTCGCAAGGAAAACAGTAGCTGCGGCTTGCCAAGAGAAGATGCTTTTCACATTTTCCGAGACCCTGTTAACTCTGACCTTCCCTGGCCGGGAGTTTTGGTGGGAATGACCATCCCGTCCCTGTGGTACTGGTGTACAGACCAGGTGGGTTACTGCTTATTTTCTTGTCTGGTTTCAAGAACATGCTATTGGTTGTTTGCATCTGATTACAAACCTACAGTCTGCAACATAGCCTGGACTGCTTTACTATTTCTCATGGGAATTTAGTAAAATCTGATGATTTCCGTCCTAAAAATGCAAAACTTGCTATGCACAACTAGATTTTGTTTTAGTATTTCAGCATCAAGAGGGGTAAGAATGTGTTTGTGAGTTAATCCCAGACTATAAAGATGGTTTTGTTTGTTTAACTTAAGCCTTTACTTCTCATGAACCACCTGTGAATTCACACTTTCAGCTTCCCAGGGCTCTGAGTGCCATTCCTCCTAGTGACAACATCAGAGCCAGCAAGACCGAGTCCCTGAGCATCCTCCTGATGTTCCTACAGTACTCTTTTTATTTAACTCACTTCACTCATTTCAGACTCTGTTCTACTTTGACAAGAGTGCTGCTGACCTGGCCAGGCTTCTTTTTAGATGAAAAGAAAGTTCTAACCCTGAGTACGATTAGTTAAGGATCGGATTATGCAGCTGCAGAAGCAAGGCTCAGATTTGACGATACAAGCAGTGCCTTTCAGGTCTACGTTTCTGTAAGGTACTCAGGATGTGAAGCAAGAAACATAAAGCTACAGCCAAGCTTTGTGTTCACCCTCCTAAGATTTCAGTACTACTGATAAAGTATACACATCAGTGACAATCGGTATCACATCACCGACAGCTAGCTCCCCTCTGCTGATAGCGGACCAAACACGTTTCTTAATTTCCAGGTCATCGTTCAGAGGTCCCTCGCTGCTAAAAACCTCTCTCATGCAAAAGGAGGCTCCTTGATGACCTCCTACTTGAAAATTCTGCCCCTTTTTATGATGGTGATGCCAGGCATGATCAGCCGAATTCTCTTCCCAGGTAAGTGCTGAAGGAGAGATCTGTTCCCTCTATCACTACCGGTTGTGCCTACTCTACGGAGCTGGAACAGCCTTTACCCTGTAAGTGAAAAGATTGCAATGCATCCAATGCCCAAGGTATGAAGAAATTTCCTCCTGGTTATAAGCGGAAGCAAGCGTATCCTCCTGCAGCAGGCCCCAACACGTGCTTTCCCAACGCGCTGCTCCGCGCGCTACAGCAGTTGGCTGCCATCCGTTCTCACAGCAGTTGTGCTGAGCTTGTTACCTGCAGCTGCTCTGAATTTTGGTCATGCACTTAGGACTCTCCTGCACCCAACATGTTACTCCTCCTGGAGTTTAAGTTTGAGGCACTCGGAGAAATCCTAACATACCATCTTGCATATTGTAAACTGCTCACCAGGTGGGAATGGGTGGCTGTGCCTGTCCGTGAGGAGCTGTGCCAGAGGAGGGTGGATAGCCTTAGTCCTGAGGTGAGCAACATTCCTCGAGAAGAATTAGATATGCGGGGCAGGGCAACTGCCCACAGTGATTGGGGAAAAAAAAGGGAAAACAGGGAAGCTCAATGCTGTCCTTACCTCGCCGTGTTGGGATAGTCCTGCATTATTTGCTGGAAGCTTTCCAAGCTTTCCAGTATTTCACTTAGAAAGCAGTTTACAACATTCAGTAGATGAAGTCGTTTAGATATATTGGTTTATTGTGACTACATAATACTGTCTCTCGCTCCCTCTTGCTCATTTTAGATCTGGTGGCTTGTGCAGATGCGGAAATTTGCCGAAAAATCTGTGGCAACCCTTCTGGCTGTTCTGATATTGCTTATCCTAAGCTGGTCATAGAACTTCTGCCTGTGGGTAAGGAGCCTGGTAACACTGCTGGCACTGATGGGGACGGTAGGCACCAGCCAAAAGGAGTCTGTGAGAGAAGTTCAGAGAGGAAAATACCCCGCAACTCTAATTTCAGTGAGGCTTACATTGGGCTTGGTGAGATGGCAAGGGACAGAATGCAACAGGAGAGATGGGTGATGATCCGGTATCCAGAGGTCTAATTCAGTCAACGGTGGCTAAGAGATAAAGTGCCAATGTTTAACAAAGAGAATCAGCTGTTAGCACCTCCCTATCACTGCCGTTTTAAAACTGGGGCTAAAACAATCCATTTTTTTGAAGTCTGTTCTAGTTCAAAGAAGAATTTGAGGACACCCTACAGCAGGGTTATTGGGGATTCCTCAGGGCGGCTGTATTTCTCCTTCTGTTTGCAGGACTCAGGGGCCTGATGATGTCAGTGATGATAGCAGCTCTCATGTCCTCCCTGACTTCCATCTTTAATAGTGCCAGCACCATTTTCACCATGGACCTCTGGAAACAATTCCGTCCCCGTTGCTCTGAGTGGGAACTCATGATCGTTGGCAGGTACGGAGAACTCGGACACGAGCGTTACATTAGAGATGCATCTCAGCACACCTTGCGGCCTGCTGCCCCTGCACACATGTAGTATCTTTGTATTGCACAGGTTTGCTGGATGGTATACCATCTGCCCCCCACATAGAGTGGGGGCCTTGCAGTTATGAGAGAGCTCCGTCGGAGTCTTGCAAGCTGAGAAATTGGAAAAGAATGGCCTGAGCTAACAGTAATGGCATCTTTTTCTTGCACAGGGTCTTTGTGCTGCTGCTCACTGTGGTCTCCATCCTGTGGATCCCACTGGTACAGGCTGGCCAGGGAGGGCAGCTCTTTATTTACATTCAGTCCATCAGCTCCTACCTGCAGCCCCCAGTGGCAATGGTGTTTATACTGGGTTGCTTCTGGAAAAGAGCAAATGAAAAGGTAACAACTCTGTGCTGTGCGCAGCACAGTCACCTCTGTGGCCTCGTTGTCCTAGAAGGAGTCCTGCAGTTCAAACCACTGCCCCAGGCTGCAGTTCTGCGGCCTCTTGTAGTGAGAGAGGAGGACAAACAGTTTTGGGCCCCTCACCACAAGAAAGACATCGAAGCCCTGGAGCGTGTCCAGAGAAGGGCAACGAAACTGGTGAAGGGGCTGGAGCACAGGTCTTATGAGGAGTGGCTGAGGGAACTGGGACTGTTTAGTCTGGAGAAGAGGAGGCTGAGGGGAGACCTTGTTGCCCTCTACAACTCCCTGAAAAGAAGTTGTGGTGAGCTGGGGGTCAGCCTCTTCTCGCAGATAACTAGTGACAGGACAAGGGGGAACGGCTGCAAGTTGGGCCAGGGGAGGTTCAGGTTGGAGATGAGGAGAAAATTCTTCTCTGAAAGAGTGGTCGGGCATTGGAACGGGTTGCCCAGGGAGGTGGGGGAGTCACCATCCCTGGGGGTGTTTAAGGAAAGGTTAGACGCGGTACTGAAGGACATGGTTTAGTGGTTAATAGGTGGGGGGGGACAGTTGGACTGGATGATCCTTGAAGTCTCTTCCAACCTTAATGATTCTATTCTATTCTGTTCTAAATGCACTCAGACCTCTGCACAAGCCAAGCAACCACCACCCACACAGGAGAAAGCAATTCCTGCTGTTCTTCAGAGGCTCCACTGCCACTTCAGAAGCAGTGCGATGACTGCACTGCTTGGTTGCAGGGTGTCCTTCACAAATCTTGAAGCCTGTTAGGGGCTTATTAGCGATCCGTTCGTTTATTGCATGGACTGTGTTATCTGCATCCTGAGGGGCTACAGAAGGCACAGTTTGCCCAGGGAGAGGAGGAGACAAACCAATGGCATCAGGGGTCCAACACCTCCAGATTCTGCTTAATGACTAGTGCTGGGTAAAGTCTTCCCAAACCAGGCTTCAGTTAGGTGGAGAACAGTTGTCAGCCCCCCAGGGTAAAGGTAACCATCAGGATACAAATACAGAATCACAGAACGGTTTGGGTTGGAAGGGACCTCCAAGCCCATCTAGTTCCAACCCCCCTGCCATGGGCAGGGACACCCCCCACCAGCCCAGGCTGCCCAAAGCCCCATCCAACCTGGCCTTGGGCACTGCCAGGGATCCAGGGGCAGCCACAGCTTCTCGGGGCACCCTGTGCCAGGGCCTCAACACCCTCCCAGGGAAGGATTTCTTTCTAATATCTAATCTTAATCTCCCCTGTTTTAGTTTAAATATCAGTCTTCAAAGTATTCTCTCTAAGATGTTATATATAGTATACCTCTATACCGAAATTAATGCCCCATTTGACCCCAGGGAGGAGGTACCAGGCCACTGTAACAGCACTGCAGACCTAGGTAGCAAGAGCAGAAAAGGAAGGAGAGGGAAGCCCACCAAAAAACCAGCAAGGAGAAAGCCTGGCCAGCTTGTAGCCTGTGAACACAGGTACAGCCCTGGATCCCAGATGGATGCAAGCCGCTTGCTCCAATAAAGACTCCCCTTCCTTTCCTAGGGTGCGTTCTGGGGCCTGGTGGTCGGGCTGCTGCTGGGCGTCATTCGGCTGGTGCTGGACTTCATCTACCCAGAGCCCCAGTGTGGCGAGACCGACCACCGACCAGGCGTGGTGAAGTACATGCACTACCTCTACTTCTCCATGGTCCTGGCCGCCATCTCCACGCTCACTGTGCTGGTCGTGAGCATGGTCACGGAACCCCCCTCAGAAGAAATGGTGCGTCACCCCTTCAGATTTCTTTTGTTATTTGTAAATGGTTTCCAGGATGCCCCACACTACATCCATGGGAATAATCTGGGGATATATAGTCTAGAAATTGAAGTTTTAATTAATTCTTTATTTACAACCACACTTGCAATAACCTGTAACAGCATCCCTCCTCTGCTCCAGCACCCTGCTGCCATTTAAGATTTTGGTCCCATAAATCCAGATTCCCACCCTGGAAACTGGTCAAAGGTAGATGCTACAAAGAGCTGTTCTTAAGTTTCAAACATGTGTGTTTAATCCATGACAAATTAGCTTTTTTCCCTCTATTTTCCAAGAAATTCCAGCTTCTGGGTCATCTTTATCAACTCTCTTACTAATTTAGTGAGGAACCATTTTTACTCGCAGAAAAGAGAAATCAAGGGCAGAGAGCACACTTCCTCTGGAACAGGTTTGTGCCGGTTTGACTATTTTCAATAGATACCGAGGCTACAGAAAAACATTAATAGCAGAAAGAGGGGCCAGAAGGGACCTTCAGAAATCACACAGCCAGCGCATCCTCTTGCTTCGAGACAGGACTAACCTGATGTATTTCTGAGAGACCTGGTGAACTTACCCTTAAAAGTCGCCAGCGAGGGAGAGCGCCCAGGGAGGTGTGTGATCAACCTGAGAGCTCACCTGCCCTTCCAGCAGCAGCTTTTCCTCATCTCCAACCTGAATCTTTCCAGCTTCCTGTTGTGCTCATCCCTCCCTGTCCCCCCCTATCGTTGATACTGAGAACCCTCCTCTTTAATGAATCTTTTACGTATTTGAAGAAAATTATCATTTCTCCCCCCTTGTCTTCTCTTCTCTCAACAACCCCAGTTCTTTGAATCATTCCTCCCTGGCCACAATTTCCATTCCTTCGCTCCCTTCACTGACCCGCTCTCAGTCTGCATCCTGTGATGGTCCCGTGCAGAAACCGTCTCCTCCTCAGTAACAGCGAGTGAAGAACGCCATCCTTCAGAGAGTGCCGTGTTGCAGACAAACCTAAACCCGACATGCCGATGGTAGCCATCGCTTCTGTATTTACCAGCAGAGCACTTGGCTGTTCATCTGCTCCAACAGAGTGGGAGGACAGATTTCAGCCCCTCTAAGTATTCTCTCTGCAGGCTGCTCTACCGCTAAGGTAGTCCTTTAAACAACCATGAAAGCAGTTTTCTTTAACACCACTCTTCATGCCATCAGATAAGTCGGCTTACCTGGTTCACACGTGGGGATCTACCAGTCAAGAAAGACCTAGCAGTCAGCCCTTCCCCTGACGCTGCAAAAGGAGTGTGTGAAGCTGAGCGTCCAGCTCTCCAGATTGATATAAGCATTGCTTCTGAAAATAGTTCAAATGATAATAAATGTAAGTGCTCCAACATCGTATTCAGTAATACCTACACTTAACAACCCTAGGCATTATGTAAAGGCTTTGAAGACAAGAAACATTAAAACTACTTCCTCTGGATTTCTGTAACTTCAGGGCATGCTAAAAGGTTTTTACCTGACAGTGTTACCTAGGCAGAAGTTTAGTTTCTTTTCCATCTCTTGATGGCATTAGATATGCTTGAAATCAAGAAGGAGCTGGATGGGATACAGCCAGGCATGCCCATTATCCCGCGCTAGTGATTGGTGCTGCTCGCACCTGCTGCAAGGAGAACTGGTTGAAAAAGGGGAGGGTGGAGGAAAAACACAATTATTTTCATGAAATTCCATTTCTGTTTTTCAGTGATGTTTTCTGATCGACTCTAGCAGCAGGGAGAACCCAGAGCCCTGGGCGGAGTTCTTGACAGATCAGTGAAGGAGGATTTACATTTTTTAAAACTTGTACTTGTCGGTATTAGGTACAAACATGCACAGCAACTCATTCTGCATTTTCCAGCGATGATTATCAGCACTTGTTTTTGCCAGGCTTGGGACACTGTTTATGTAACTGCAGCTTCTGCTGTGTATTCCTTTGATCTGTAAAAAGCTGTTGAAAAGATCAGTAAGTTAACGAATTACAGCGCAGAGCTCCCAGCTGCTGGGAAGTCTCACGTTTGTCGTGCAGGACTGCTGTCTTCCCAGCATTTAGTCGTGTATGCCCCAACCCACACCCAAGCTGGGAGAATTCAATTTACACGTGTGTGGCGTGGAGTAACCCTATATGAAGTAGAACATGCACCTGCAAGAGGGAGCTGATGGGCACCAAGCAGCTACAGCTGAGCTTTTAGGTTTGGTCTGTTGTTAACTGAATGTTGGGAACAGCAGAACTTGAGCTCAGAGCTGCAGGGAAGAATCAAATTGGTACTATAGCCCAAAGAGATGCTAACTGAAGGGCCTCCTACACCTCAGCATAGCTAGTGTATGCGTTTAAAGAATGCTGGTGTGGTTTTGCATCAAAACCCTTTGTACAGGACTGCACTGATACATTTCCTGGGATAGATTTTATTGGTGAAATTTATACCTCACTATTTGCTGTCTTTTTAGGTCCGACTAATGCCAAGGGGAACTCGAAGCTGATGACCACCTTTCTGTGGCTCTGCGGGATGGAGCGCAAACAGAACACCGAGAATGCGGTGACGGCTAAACCTGAGCCACTTCCCATGGCTTCCCTGGAGGAGAAACCGCTGGTGAAACACGTCCTGAACATCAACTTGCTATTATGTGTATGTGCTGGGATCTTCCTCTGGGCCTACTTCGCATAGCAGTTGGCTGCTCGATTCCAGACGACATCAACTAATTTTAATTGGTGTAAATAATAATAATTAGCAGAGGGTTAATGTAATACATAATGCTTTCTAAATTTTATTTCTTTATTTAAGAGGACAGACCCTCCTCCCTAATCCTTTCCTTATTTCTAATGTGGGCCTGGCTGGGAAGGGTGCCAAGTGCTCAGCACCATCACCCTCAGACCTGAACTGGCCACGACAAGAGGGGTGTAAAGAGCTAAGGAAGGCAGCTAGGCAGAAGAGGTTTGTTTGGTTATTTTAAATATTTAATTATGCTGTTCGGGGTTAGAGCCCTGCCTGGAATTCAGGAAGTCTGGATTCTGTTCCTATTTATGCCTCTGTAACCAGCTACAACCACTTGGTTCCCCTTTGGTTCAGCTCCTCCGCCCTGGAGGGGTGAGGACAGTCGCCAAGTGCCCGGAGGAGGGTCAGCGCCTGCTGTCTGTGCTGGTTCAGCTTCTTCCATCACCGCCACACACGCAGTGGGCAGAAGCGTGTGCCATTAGCGCTCACGAAGCTGCCGACCCCTCTGTGAGTTTGGGCTGCGTTCACAGGGCTCTCGCAGCCTGCCCACCCTGCAGCCTGCCCGCCTTGGGCCCGCAGGGCCTACCGCCACTACCAGCCCTGTGACGGTGTGGCTGGCCGGCGAGCTGACACCGACCACCGCCAGCACCCGGTGTGGAGACTGCCTCGAGACTGCCCCCAGGGACAGCCGAGGGATCCGATCCAGCCATGGAGGAGGGCAGCGCGGGGCCTGCGGCACCCCTCACCCATCCTGCAGGCACTGCGGGGCCCTGGAAACCAGCGACCACCCTTGATGTAACGCCCCGTCTCCAGGGGAGGCCAGGCGGGCCGGGCTGCCGTCTGATTCAGCCTGCACGTCCCCCGGGGCTTTCTGTAGCTGCAAATAAACTTATTAAAGAGCGAGAGCTGCTCCTTGCCTGTTGTTTGCGGGGCTGGGGGTGCTGCCCGAGGCCTCGGGCCTAGCGCAGCCCCTCGCGGGCCCCACCGGCCCCAGGCGGGCTGCGGGCCGAGCCGGCCATGGCAGAGGAGGCCCCGGCGCTGGGCCGGACGAACTCGCCGGAGCCCGCAGCGCCGGAGCGGCAGAGCCTGCTGGCCGTGCGGAGGGAGCAGCTGGGTC
>VWZZ01004646.1:315887-367416 GCA_013399095.1 Psophia crepitans | reverse complement strand
GACCAGGCAGCCCCACGCAGGTCACTGGCAAAGCCACTCGGGCCGGGCTGGGGCGGCTTCCCGGGCCCGGCCATCGCTGGCCCGCTGTGGGCTGGGCTGGGCAGTCCGCCGCCTGGGCTCCTCTGACGCTTCTTGGAAGGCATGAACTAGTGCCTGGCTGCAGCAAACATCACCTACAAAAGCTCATGGCACTGCGCGTGCAGGGCGGAACGTAACGGGCAGCATGCGGCAGTCATACATCTAAGTCTTGTAGCAGCCCATAAAATAAGAAAACACTGTTTTGTTAAACCATATAAAAAGTTTTGTCACTTAGGAATCCTTCCTAAGCAAATAAAACACAACCGAGGGGGGAAACGAGATTTTGAAAGTCCGATACTGTTTTTGCAACCAACTTGCAAAACATATGACTTTCTCAGGCGACTAATGTATACCGAACGTTTTGTCTGATGAGATGCGCCTTTGTTTTAAACACCGGTATCAGGGCCACTGTCAAGCTGCAGCAAGGGCCCAGCTGCACGCGCACGACAGCTGCAGTGCTCTACATCTGTACCTACAGCAACAGAGAGGTAACTACTTCTTTAAACAAATGCTGACAGGAATTTGAGACTTGAGCCACAGAAATATTGCAGGTTTTGGTGCAGTTTTAGGAGTTAATTGTGCTGGTACATGTGAGGAAGATATTCCCTTAGCTCATGTTTCTTCTGAATAACAGAAGTTTAATCTGTGTTGCCTGCGGCAGCCGAGAGACCACAGACCAGACCACGTAACACTAACTTGCTGGAACCATCGCTATAAACCGTTTGACAAACTACAAGGTTTTCTTTTGAAACAAGGTTATCACAGAGGATTGTTCGAAAATGCATTTGAAGACCACTCAGGAGAACAAGTCTCAGGTCTGCTACTTCTCTATTCCAGCTATATTTGTCACGTAGTAGAGGTAAGTTACATAAATTCCTGGCGGGATCAAGTGACCTTGATTCAACTTTGTACAAGTTTGGCTTTAAGATCCAGGTAGCTACAAATGTAGAACCATATCCTACTCCATACACAGGCTTCAAGACCTGAATAATGCTGGGGAGGGGTCAGCAGCTTACCTCTGGGATTTGCTCCTCCCAGTGCTTCAGATAACTGCTCCAGAACGTTATTCTGACAAAACTAGATGATGTTCTGTCAGATGAAATAGGAACAACATGCGTTGTGCTCGGTGCATGTGACTCAACGGGAAAGCTCACGTAGGGCAGCTGATGAATTAGTTTGTAGTATGTAATTCTGTAACAACTCTACCCTTTCCTCCGCAGTCTTGCAGTAGCACAATCCATCTCATCATCCAAGACCTAGCTTCTCTCCAAAATCAAGGGCATAGGTAAGTGTTTCCTATCACTAAGATGAAACAAAATTTTACCTAAAGTGGTAGAATGCTTCCTTAAGGTTAAACTGAACATTAGTTATGATTGTATCAACCTTTTATCCTCCTGTTGAATACCTGTTTACCAGGGAATAGCTGACACTTTCCAGCTAACACATCACCTTTCCTGGATGCAGCCAACGGCTGACCAGCTGCCAGCAGGATCTTGCCCAGCCCTCTGCGCTGGAGTCCATCTTCACAACACCAAGACCTCAACTGCCAACAGCCTTCATAGGTTTCAGAAAATAGGAAAATTACTTCCTTACAAATGGGCTGTTCTTATTTCTGTACTCTGATTTGTAAACAGTTGTAGATGCATGTATTGGAATTCCAAAAGTTATCTTGGCAGTACGAGTCACTACCTTCCAGCCTCCCATTTGCCCTCTCAACGCTACAAAACCAGTCCCACAGAGTTCAGCCTGTTATGGTCTCTACCTAAACCTGGGTGTTTCTCTGGCCCTGTATTAATTCACTGAAATCCAGGTTCATGAAAGCTGTGTCCTTTTCTTCCCTGTGAATGGAATTCCTATCAAAGCAAGCTACCATCACACTCCTGCTTGTGTATTAAATCCCTACCACCCTCACTTATTTCTTACCCTCACATCTGACCGTCTGCCCCAGACCCCCGCACAGCACCTTAGAGTACAATTAGAAAAGGTTTCCGCTGGCTGTATGCATACAGTGCTCCAGCATAGCTCCAGGAATGCAAACTACTCCTCGATGCTGAGTTTACTTGCTGTACTTTAGGATGGAATTCACTCTCTTTCCACTCAGTGCTTTACTGCAGGAAATTAAAGTTTTAGTGGTGGCACATAACATCCCCACCAGACTGTTCCCAGACTGGTATGTGGCAACAGCGACGTCTCCTGTGACATGTCCACAAGGCTCAACGCAATCACAATCTACAGCCGAGGTGGTGGCAGAGTGCCTCACCCTCCTACTCAAACTGGCAGCCTGGATTCAAAGTTGTGAGGTAAAATTCAAATAACAGAGCTGTAAGAGATATGCCTCGTTTACCCCCACAAATCCCCCAGACACACCAGCAAGCAGCTGCACTTTCTTGCAGGCAGCACTTACAGGCATATACACCCGAAAGGACTCTAGAAACAGTGTTAAAGCATTACAAAACCTTATTATTTTATTACCAGTTTCTTTCTAGAGCTCCGTAGCTAATCTATTGCACCAACATAGCTTAAAGGCAGGTGAAAGTCACTCACCAAGCTGATCCCTTCATGGCCTCCTCCCCTGCCCCTTGCTGTGCACCCTGGGAACAGACAATACAGCTGTGTTTGGTAAACAGGGGAACAGCTCCAGCCCTGTTCTTTTGGGCAAATTCCTTTAACTACATCATAGCCTTGTGCTCTTACTGTAAGTGCAATCAAATATGCTGTTTATTATCAAGGATGACAGTGAGGACACCAATGAGAGCATACACACTCTTGCACCCGAGCTGCTAATCCCAGCAGAGACAATTAACTGTTTGTATAACGCTGAAGAATGCACAAGTCCAGAAGATTTTCTGAGAATTTATTTAAGTCCTTCACAGCCTGCCCTGGATTCAGGTACACTGCACACAGTTTGAGAGATAAACATCAAATTTAGTAACCTAACTAGAATTTTTGACTCCTAACACTGAATTTTGAGTTACAAGAGTTTGTCTCAGGGCTAAGTGCAGTGACAGAGGAAAGCGGGACTACACCCCCTAGTAGGGGTTCATCTTCCTCACTAAGAGATGTCTGCAGAAAAGAAGTGGGCAGCCACTGGGATCTCAGACTGGGGCATATCAGCGAGACAGCAACTAAAATATATTTATCATGTCACCAAGTGCAATGTAATTTTATTTTGTAAAGCCTGAGATCTAGTTTAGTAACTTCAGCAAAATGTATTATGGATTATAAAGGAATTTATAGTTTAATTAATTCAACTGGTTATAAGAATGTTACCTCAATTCACTAGTTCCTCTCACTCCTTCTCATTCGCAGAAACGGTATGGCCTGTTCCATCTCATTTCTCTGCATGATACAGGCTGCATCCAGTGTTCCTCCTTGCAGTTGGGCTCATTTGTGTTTAACATGAAGCTGCATCTGTTCCTTAACGTGTATATTCACTCCTAATGTGCTTCTGCTACAGTCCTTAAAAGAAGAATGTGCTGAGCAGCCAGCTATGTGTGAGCCACAAAAGCCCAGGGAATGATCGCATAAGCACCAGAAGCGTCACTCACAAACTTAAATAAAGATGCCTTAAGCTGACAAAAGAGAATCTTTAATTTTATAAATGTTCACCCAACTGAGGAATCCAAACAGCTGTTTCAATGTTCTTTCAAAATCCAACCATTTTCAATGAAAGCACAAAACATGTTTCCAGTTTCATCTGGAAACAGTTGCAAGTTTCACATAAACAAAAGCAGGCTTGGTTAATACAAATAACTATGAAATACGTATTAAGTACTGATCATTAAGTAGCAACGAAATGATTAAAGATACAGTAAGTTTCCTTCTACAGCACGACAGTCCTTCAAGGCACTAGAATACATCCACAGTTTTGACAAGGCGACTGATAACCAGCAGTCACCACCAGCGCTCTGGCATTTTTTGGTTCATGTTTTAAAAAGAATCTGCAGCAAATCAGTGAGGGAATGTCTCTTGCAAGGCATCTCCTTGTAATGTCTAAGAACTAGAAATAAAAGTCTAACCGTGACATTTAAAAGCATTATTTCCATAATACATGCACTTTAAATAGCTAATGTTCTGCTTCTTTCGGAATTTCTGCCAATACCATCTGCATTAGCAGCAATCACACTTCCTATGCAAGTTTCTGCAGTAATCAATTCCTTCCATCCAAGACTTTGAAAACCATTGTTGAGACACAGATCATTAAACTTCTTCTGAATGGCCAAATCGCCTTCTCCGTGATGCACAGGTCGCAACTCAAAGTTTTGCCATATCGTCAAAAGAAGCTTTTCACTGTTAGGTCTGTTAGTTTTCCCACCAGGAGAGGAACCTTTACAAAGCGGGTGAGTTTCCTTTACAGAGCAGTGCTTTCTGTATCATTTTCAATATCGAGCATGAGGTGGTTCTGCAGTTCTTTGCTTGCTGTCTCTGTAAGAAGCTCTGAAGGAGGGTTTTGAAGTGGTTCTTGAATACTCGAATTAGAGTCTGCACAAAAAATGGAACAGCAAGTTTAGCAGTCTGGGCAGTGACATCTCATTCACTAGTGATTTCGAGTGCACTTCCTTAGAAAGAAAAGGGAAAGGAAAGATCAACAAAGGTCTTTCAAACAGAGGGCCGGCACATGTGTGCATATGCACACAGGGACACAGAAAGGCTACGCCAAACTAAAAAGCTTTTGAGTCGCTTCTCCTACATACCATTTTTTTAAAAAAAATCTTGTACATGAAAGAAAAACATTTCTTCCTCCGTGCCCCTTCAGAGCCACAGTTAGTCCAGACTCTCACATCAAACCAGAACAGTCACTTAGCAAAAAAATTTGGCACCTAAACCACCAGGCAGCTCACCACCACCTATGACCTTCAGAAGCAACAGGAACACATATGGTGTCAAAACGAGGTACTGTCACAAGAAGAGGAAGAAATTATTTAACCCAAATGCAGACTAAACCCTTCTCTCCTGTGTGTAACATCATGGTTTTTGCCCCTTCTGAGGGGAGGAGAATTTTGTTCAGGCCAAGGTGTCTAAGAACAACCTCAAAATGTTGTATTTCTGGTGACTGACTGCACTGGTAGTTAGAAGACCAGAAAAATCTGTAACAGTACAAAACACGCAACTGAAAATATTACAGTATTTTGGAAAGCTAATTTATAATATGCCACATCACTTACTGCAACCCAGCAGCTGTCCCAAACAGAAAAATATTTGTCACTTAAAGAATCCAAATAAATAGCTTGCTTTTAAACGTAGGTGGCATAGACAGGCATCCTATGAAGACTTTGACTCATATCTCAAACATTAAGTCTTATATTTAGCTCAGAAGTTATTTCATAAACATTCAAGTTGAAAGCTTCTGAACTAAGTGACATGCAGAGGCAAAAGCAGACACAGAACTGAAGCCTGAGCACAGCCTCCAGGAATTAGGTTTTCTTGTGAGATGTGAACTACAAATTTTCTCCCAAGTCAGAGTGCTGGGGAACACCATACTCTGCTGAGATAGCTCTTCAGCGGTGAATGAAATCATCCAGAAGGCACAGAAGCAGCCACCAGTACTGTCATGACTTGTTGAATGCTATCATCTTGGGGGAATCTTTTAAGTAGATTTCTCTCCCCAGGGCTCATTCTGAAGGTCAGTACCCTGGCCACTAGACTATGTCTAACAAGCAATGCCTTGGGGCTTCTACAGGATGATTACAACAGATTTTTGAAAGCAATGAAGAAATAATTCCTGGAGCTACTTTAAACCCGAACCTTTTCGCTTAGCCTCACATTTATGTGCTTAAAATTAGTCCCTGACCCATGAAACCAAGTTTCATAACTTCAGCAGCTCTCCTTTATCCCAACTATAACTGCTGTTTCTACAACAGATAAAAGTGTCAGTACTTTTAGAGTCAGTTGATTTAAACTTTAGATTTTGTAGTCATTTTTACCAGAAGCAATATTACATAGAAGAATAGACTGCAGTCTTGCAAGTTCCCAAATTCTTGTTGCATTTTTCCCTTACTCAGCTGAGCTTGACTGCAGAAGGCAATAGCACAGAACGCAGCAGCAGCAGCGGCGCTGCACTGCCCCGGTATCTAACAGTGCCTACTGTACTGTTCAGCTTTTATTTAAAGTACGGTTCAAAAGGTGTACTTCAACTTCAGGTGCAGGCAGGGACATTCTCCCTACCATGGCTGCGTATTGAAGGATGAACCGGAGGAGGAGGTAACTGAAAGTGTGAGGTGACACAGGAAAGAGGTATTTGTAACAAACAATGGTAAAGCTACATCGAATGCAAAATGAACCTTGGTGTAACACACACAAATTGCTAGGTAGGATTTTCTGTACAATGTGAAACTGGCCAGTCAAAACATGAACAACTTTACACATTCCAGTCTCCGATACTTTTAGTACATTAATTTAAGAGTGAGCAAACAGCCATTCTTCTCACATGCCACACTAATGATAATGCAAGCAAGCAGTGTTATTTGTGACAGGTTAGTAGTGGGCATTAGCACACACATGATTATGAATTAGCAACATTTTTGGCCAATCATATGCCTTTTCCTTACCATTGAACTTTCCAATACAGTTCCTACTGAATGCAGGTCAAACATCTAGATTATTTAATAAAATTTTTGATTAGAATATTCTTTCCTAGGGCTTATTACTTTAATACCATAAATAGAATTTGAGGCATTGCTAAAGTCCAGTAGATGGACAAAGGAATTCAACGGTATCCCAAAAACAATTCAGAATTCCTGCTCTGATGTTATGAAGTTTGCTGACAACTTAATTTTGGCTTCCATTATTCCCATCTGCCTTCCCTTGTTCCACTACTTAAAGTTAGAATTAAAACCAGCTCTTCCACATTGTGAATTAGGTAAGTCAGTCTACAGTAAGTGCTTGTATGCGCACGTGTAAATGTTAGAGCAGATACTCTTATGTCATACGCAGTGATGTTAATTCAGAACAAATATTAATCCTTTAAAAAAGACTGATCTGGAAAAGGTGGGTGATCCTGCACCAAGTGTACTGCTGTAGGTAAGCCTGAGCATCACTTCAACTGCTCCCCAGGTGGTTTGGTTTGTTTGGTTCTTGCAAAACACACTGGATTTTTGAGGTTCCTTTATTAGTTTTGCTAGAGAATCCTTCATCATCAGCTTCCTCTTAACTGGCTTCCCTGCATGGCAACTTTCATACTACTGTTTACCATACAGAACTTACACGGCTAATTTGCTATGGGTTTGCACTTGAAAGGAATGGTATTAAGTCTCTCCAGTTTTAACACTATTTCCTTTCAACACTGGGTAAATATAAAAAAATACTGGAATCAACAGACTACAGGTCAGTCATGGACCTCTGTTACACCTGTAACTGAGCTGAAAAGGAGTCAGCATTAAGTTGTACTTCACAGTCCACATACAGTCTCAGTCATGCCAATCACGCCCCTATGGCAGATGCTTGCTGTGTGTAATTTAAACTCCCTCACTAATTAAAGCAGCCCCCTGCATACCAGCTGGGTATTATTTAGAAGGCAAGTATTTCTCCAGTTACATTGAGGTAAAACAAATCCTGCTTGTCTGCTATCATTAAAGCAGTTTCCTCAGAACCAGAAAAAATACCCAATGAAAACAAGCAGGGTGAACCTATGAAACACAACTTAGAAATTAAGATCCAGTCTTTCCTTGCAATGTGACTCATCAGCACAGTTCCCATCCTTAACTTATTTGTAAGTGCTGTAAAAATCCAGATCCCAGCCTTACTTCTGAGTTCAATTTTGAAATAAACTGCCCTTTTACCTTGAACATACTGACAAAGAGAACAGAAGTACAATCAGGAACAGTCTGTTATTTTAAAAAAGCAAAGCTACTTTTTAGTTGCTTAAGCAGCTCATTTACTGCATGTTTCTCCCATTTAAAAAAAAAACCAAACAAGCAACAATTTCCAACTTGACTTCTCAATCCAGTGCTAACTTCAGCACCTTTCCTGTAAGCAGTCAAATCTTGAGACAGTTCAGGAATGCAGCCTCAACTTTTTCAGCCTGTCATGCAGTTGTTACCTTAAAAAGGTAGCATCTCTAACCCACTACACGTGAATAGTAAGATTATTAACGTCGTTTGGCAGCTGGATCGAACAGACTAGTACTATTAGTGAGGCTGGAGCTGACAGAATGCAAACGCAAACATGCCAGAATGCAGATGCTGTTGGGTGCTTTTCTGCAAAGGGGTTCAGTCACATGAAGGGGTATTTTGCCAAATAAAATTCCAAGTAGTTAAAAATAACTGAAGAACTAAAGTGAAAGCTAGATTAAATGCAACCATAAACTCCTGAATTGTAGGGAAACATGAGCTTCAGTAGTTGCTGGCACTGATGAGAACAAACCTGTTTTAAACAGCTTCACACTTGACTTGGACTAGTAGTTCTGGTGATTGTGTGTGAAGCGTTACTCGCTTCGTTATTTTTACAATTTCTTTTAAGAAATAACTTATTTTCAATAGTCCTGTGAACATTAAGCAGCATAGGTCTTAAAACCTCACACAAACAAAATGACATGTAGTAATGAGGTAACACAGAGTTGACAGAGAGCACATATTCCAAAGCGCATATACAAAATAAAGCTACAAATAAAATATTGCTGTGCAGGAGCATTTTAGCTTATATTGCATGTTTCTGGTAAGTACAAACCTTATTCGCAGTAACCTTCCCCACCTGTGAAGGCATCATGGGGTAAAGCTGTTAGGCAACAGAATTTATACTTCACATTCCAATACATTAGTCTTATTCTAGAGAAGCTGTAGTGTCATTGGAAAGTTTTAACCATTATTAGATAAGTAAATTTAGAAGTATTAGTGTCCTACATTCATTATCTCTTCCTTTACAATTTACTAAAATAAGCAGAGACTCAGTAGAACATTTCAAGATCTGCTAGTTTTGACTGTCCTCAGCAGTTACATTTTTCCCCCCAAGAACATTGTCACCCCTATCAAGCTTCACAAAGTTCCTGTGAAGACAGAATGTTTCTCTTTACTTCATGAATGTCTCAAAACAGAAAAAGGCAGCTGCACTTAAAATACAAAGATCTATCTAGAAACTGGCCTAAGATACAGTTTAGTGCACACAATTCTTCAGCTTCTGGGCGTCCAACTTAAAAGCACATCAGAAGACTCTGTTCTCGTAATGTAAAACGTTCACTGTTTTAGTATCTTGTCTATTAAAACATGTATCAGTGCCCACTTCTGGCATTTTACTATCTTCTATATGTGCTGAAATATATCATCCTTGGCTGCATCTTCTCCCTCCACCAAGTATTTGCTTTTTGGCAACAGATGTTTAAGCACAATTGAGCCTGCACTGATGCTGAGCCTGCAGAAAGCCCCAGAGAGATGGCTGCTACCACAGTGTTTTGCTTCCAAAGGAGGGGGAAAAAAAAAAGATAATCTACACTTCCCCCAAATCCCTCTGCCTCAGGAATGACAACCTTCAGTGAGAGAGCATCACAAATCCTCATGCACAAAATAGGTGGGTGGGCATTTTAACTGGAAATGAGCGACTTAGTATTTTAACCGGATTTTCTGCTTTTCAGTTTTACACTACCCCCTGCCCCTCAAATTAATTTACAGCTACAGGCATTATTTTCTTCATTTCCACTCCCTGAGGGGACACTGAATATGAAAGCATCCACTCACCTGTTACTATTTTGGAAGCTGTCTGCGTGGGATTTGCAATAATTCCATCTCCAGCCAGCTGAGAAGGAGGATGAGGCGGAGGGGGAACACTAGGTCTATTTCTGGGTTTTGGTACTGGCCGTGGCCTCGGCAGTGTGCCACTCTGAGGTGGAGAGTGAGACTGGGAGGTTTCTTGAGCTGGCTGTGGCTGTGACGATGGGGAGCTATTATTATGTTTTCCTAGAGGGGGTGTATCAGGTGGTGTTGGAGTCTGCGGAGGAGTGTAACAGGGCTGCTCTGGTCCGTGCTCACTGCTGGCTGCAGCGGGAGGAGATGTTTGACTGTTTGATTTGGGCTGCGGTGGTGAAGTAACCTGCGTTGGGGGCTGTGGTGGTGGATGGCTGGGAGCTTGTATTGGGGAAAGGCTGCTGGAATATCTCCGAGGTGCAGAAACCTGGGAAGTGGAGGTCTGGGCTGCTCCTTGGTTTGTATGTTGAGCAGGAGGAGAAGAACTTCTAGCAGGTGGTTTTGGAGAGACAGAAGGTGGCTGAGCAGCTGGGGCAGAACTTTGGCTTCCTGGCTGCCCCGGCGGTGGGTTGGCTGGCTTGGGAGGGGCTGGCGCAGGCTTCTTAACGGCTGTTAAGAGAACAGGTGAGATTTCATGGTTGTGTACTCAAACCAAACGCCAGAAGAGACATTAGTAGCACAAGATAATACTCTAGTACATTAGCAGAATTAAATGGTGTATTATCAAAGTTATATCAACAGCAAGCTAGAGAAGCGTGTACACGGTTTACTAATCAACAGTCTTTGAGTGATTTTGTTGTGCTGGCAATAGCACCTCCAGCATTCACAAGAGTCCAAGAAGTCCAAACATGCATTTAACCAGGCCTCAGTGAAATGCCAGCAAACTAAACCCTTGTCTAGAATAAAGGAAGAGATACTGATAAAGTTATTTTGGTAAGCATTTTTATAGTACATAAAGAATTGGAACTTAGTGGCTTGAAAACGAAAAGAAAAAACACACCTCTCCTCATTGAATGGGGACTGGGGCCGGCTGCGTTCTGTGGCTGATTAACAGAAAGCTGATTACTGCTACTTGTTGACTGGTTCTGGACAGTGCCCGCATGCCCACCATTTCTCACGGGTGGAGGAGTGGCTGAAGGTGTGTTGTCCTTAGATTTTGAGGTACTGAAAATTAAAAATCCTAGATTAGAAGACGATTGTAAAACACCTTGCCCAGATCAGCTGCACCTGCCCGGGTTTACATGGTGAACTTTGCTATAGTTCTGACCCTCAAACACTTCAGAAAAACTTCTGCACTGGCTGGTATTTACAGAGACTGCACTCTTCTAACAAGTGGCAAGTAGTAAGTTTTAGGCAAGCCTGTACAAAATATTAATTACCATAATTAAATCAGAAATCCAAGTAGTTCTTCAGTGTCACAGTATCTGTTTGAATACAATATTGATACCTAGGAGTACAGTCTCCATGCTAACAGAACCTCAGCCCATTTGCAGATCCTTTAGAAACAGACTCCCAGTGTGAAAGTTCGTAGCAAATTACTTCTCCAGTTCACTCATTCAAATATACTTATCACCCCTAAAATTGCTGGCCTTTTCAAAATGTTCTGTCACAGCATTGCATCCAGTTCCCTGGCAGACCTTGCTACTCAGGACCAAGCGATGGCAATCTGTGAAGCTCTGCCAGAAAAACCCAACGGACCTGAACCAGCTTGCTATGTATAGTATATGGGTGAGGCAGATGCAGTCCTCACGCTGAAATCCCCGGAGTCTCTGGAAGCCCTCAGGAGGGCCCAGGACCTGCAAGAGCTGCATGTGCAGAGAACAGTGGTTCTTTTCCAGTTGTTGGCTGAAGTCTTCTCACCACCCTAACTGGTATTAAGCTTTTACCTTGCTGGGAGACCAGAACTTGTCTTGAGGGAGCAATCCCTGTAAAATCTTTGAGATCCAGATCAGGACAAGTCAGCTCTTCCTGAACTTTGGCTATAACAGAACTGGTGGGTAAACACAGCCCTGGAGTGTGAACCACCAGAGGTGGAGGGGGCCAGGGCCCCGTTCTCTTCCTATGCACTTGCAGTCTTCACTCATTTCTCCATCTTTATAGTCTCATGCAGCATCTTACTCACAGACTAAGACCCTTCAGTCACTTTTACTAGCGCATTGCAATCCTAATTTCTCCAGATGCTGCTAATAAATTGCAAGTACTTGAATGCAGATTTTGTGCAGATTTTAAAAGCAGCTTTTAGACACTACTCTCAAGGTTTTGTTTTAGCTGCCTATGCCACAAAAGACATCTGTGGAGGAAATATTAGTCTGCAGGGGATTTCCGAATGAGAAGTTGTTTTTGTAAAGATGTCACCTGAGAACAGCAGCTATATGCAAAGGAGTCAATGTCACATCGAACTCCATGACGGTGTTTTACCATTAGATGCTATGCTACCATCGAGAGGTTGATGTCTGGAGAGACCTTTACATGTGGTTTGTTGTATCTCTCAGACCACAAAATATCAGAAGTGAAATGCTGCTTTCCCTACACGTGGAACAAAGTCTTGGGAGTCCATGTATACTAATACTACAGACGTGACCGCACAAAGTTTCAACAGTAATTAAGTAGCAAAAAAGCCTGTATACATCCTTGTGATAAAGAAACTAATATTGAAGTATGGTAAATCGACTTTCAGTTTTCTAGCAATTCTGGTCATCACTACCACTTGCTACAGGCAAAAAAAAAAAAAAGAGACACACATACCCAGATGACATGTACAAGAAACAACAAACAAGACCAACAGGTTTCTAGTATTGCCAATGGTGGGTTTTGTTCTTTCAGCAGCGAACTGATAGTCATACTGTGTGGACACCTCTAGTGTCTAACTTGGAATGGTCAACATGGATAGAAGAAGTATAGTCTTTTTAAGTATTTTTCATCATAATTGTTTTTCCACAAGAACTCTTAATTTAGAAGATGAGTTCTGGAACATACAGAACAATGTATGTTATTTTAGAAGATCGATGCTAGAACAATATGCATGGCAAGAGAGCTCTTGTGCAGTGCTTCTGCCCACATCCGAGAAGGCTTTACATGTGACAACACCGTTCCTGTTAGAAGAGGCGCCTTGTGAAGCAGATCAGTTAACGCATCAGTTTGCTGCTGAAGCAGCCTGCTAAGCCACTGCCAGCAGAAGCCATGCCTCTTACCTGACATCCTCATTTCCTTGACTTTGTAACTGTTCTGCTGTGCCAGCAGAGAGAGCTAAACCAGCACCCACTGGGCTTGTTTCAGCCACAGAAGCTTGTGAGTGCTGCTCCGCTCCAGACTGAGCCAGCACGCCAGCCTCCGTGGGTGGAAGTGGTGGCTGGAAAGCTGGGGATGTGTGCTTTCTATTTATAGTGCCACATCTCCGAGGATTCGCTTGGAAGTCCATAACCTTGACACCAAAGCTACAGAAAGAAGAGAGAGTAAACACACCACGCCAGCCAACACCAGGTAACTAAAGCAACAGGACAATCAGATGTTACAACCCACAAAGACAAATGCAACCCCTGTTGCTCAGCATGCAAAGCAGCAACAAGGAAAGCTTCAACTTTCTGCATATAACACCATTAATGTTAAGACATGCGACACTTTGGCTTATCCACACAGAGGTAAGCTAAACATAAGTGGAACAAACTACCCGATTACATTTGAAGACAGACATTGATGACAATGGGGTCAAGCTGCTCAGTAATTTTACATGTAAATACCTACATTTCCATACATACCAGAGCATCTCCTCACTGAATAAGTTTTGCCACATGAATTTTGTTTCGATTATACACTAAGTTGCAGTACAGGCTTCAAGACAGACAAAAAAAGCCACTGGATATACGCTATGATTTGTGTTTCAGGGAGAACTATAGATAAATGGACAAAAATTCTAACAGATTTTAGAATGGATAAAGGCCATTCATTCTAGAATTTAGATTTATTCTTGTTGTGTTAAAGACAGTGAATCTTGAATTGATTTTCTTCTGTCAGTGCTGATAAATTTGCATGTGGCTAGCCATAGTGAACATTCCGGTAACAATTTAACATTTGCATAAACAGCTAAAAACAAAACAGCACATCACTTGAGTATTCATGATGAGAGTGATAATACATGAGTGTTACACTACATGTTATATGGGAAAACAGCACATTTCATTTTTATTTTTTAGCGTTCTACTGTTTGCTGTGGTATACTGTACCATCATCAACTCAGAAGTCTTATCATGAAGGCACCAGGTAACACCACCTCAGCTTATGGGCTTTGAAAAAGAAGCCATGGAATATCAGAAGTTAGATACTGATAGATGCTACTACATACACTTCTGTTTCAGTGGATTTTAGACCCCCCAAAATCTGTAACAGAAAACGGTAACTGGAAGCAGTAATTATCTGCTTGTTTTTTTATCATGCATAGAGTATAAGTGGAAGCAAATACCAGTACATTACCTTTGAACCTTCCTCAGGCTGCAACAACATGAGGGGGGAATAAATCACTATTGTTACCTATAGTATTTCCATGAAATTCTTCTCCTGAGACCAATAAAAGTGTGTCTGATTACATCTGCCTCAGTAGTCCAGTTCTCAGGAGTGGGCTAATAATTGAAACCTAACCCAAGAATGAAACATACCTTTCCTTCTTCAGTAAATCCCCTTCCATCACAGTCATACTAACAGGCCTCTTCCGTTCCAGCGTCCCAGATTCATATTCATTCCCAGTGTGTGACAAGTGATTTGAATTAACAGCAGGAATTGCAACAAATGCCCCAGACACATTGAAATCTTGATCTGAAAGAGAGGTTGAGAGAATGCATCCTAAAACTATAGATACACACACACAAAGTGGTGCCTCACTGCACAAAGCTGTTGGAGGTTTACCTATGTAGGGTTATCACAAACACAAAATTCTTTTAACTATGGCAAGAATTTACCTCCAGGGAAGAACCAGTCCGCATGCTGAATAATCGGCTCAATAACTGCTACCACATGGACTGAAGTTGCTGCTGCCATTTCAGCAAGGGATCTGCAGGAGGAATTTGTAGAACACTTTATAGAGAGTTCTATCAAAGTAAGGAAATATTAAAAAAAATCCTATTATCTAAGCAGCCAATTACGCTAAGCATGATGTATCAAAACCCATACAGTACCACATAAAGAGCAAGTCGACACTTTGATGAAATCTGGACTATTCAGTAACATTTATAGCACTTTAAAACGCTCCTAAAACATGCATGCCTACAAGGATCTGAAGGCACGGTTTGAGAGAACATTTGATACATTTTTTAGGCAAATACTCTGTTGCTGTGAACAGTCTACATGATTTAAAATGATCTGACAAGAAACTCTACAGTTTAATGGAAGCTGTGTTTTGTAGCTTTCCTAAAACAACTTACCCTTCATTCTTTGCCCATAACAAGTTGGGGCCCAAGACTATTGCAACATTGCTTGGTGTCATTTTGTTGACATCACTGTTCTGTGCGAGCTTTGCTAAAAATTTGATTAAATACCTACAAAAAGGAAAGAAATAATTAAACAGCAGGCACTAAGAGCGCTTCTTGCTGAAAGCAGCTAAGTAAAAATTCAAGAACTCAAAGACAGCTTCTAACAAAACAGAAGGAAGGAGAACAACGTTCTTCCTCGGTAGCTGGTTACTAGGCTTCTACTCAATCACAAAATTTGAACTGGGCAGAAAGTGTCTCCCACCTTAGCAAAACAGAACTAAGGAACTCTCTTTTCAGAAAAAGAGTTTAGATAGCGAATGCCTACTCAATAGCTATTTTCAAATCCTGTAACCATGGCAGGAGGACTCACAGTTCCAAAGCATCTTTATTCGTACGATTTACTGGTTGTCGCATCACACCACCTACTCTTGCAGGCGCTGGTACAACCAGAGCTGTGTCTGTTCTCGCTCCAGTACCAGGGAATTGGAACTTCTACATAAATTTTGGGGCCAAAAGACTTTTAGCCACGCTGGTAACAGTGGAACTATTCTAGGTTGTAGCTACTGAAGCTCTGGGCTGGTGTTACTGGGTCAGCAAGGAGTTTGATGTTGTACCCTCAATGGACCCTTTTTATTTTTTTATTATTTTTTCTGCGAGAAAATAAAGCTTTGAAACTGCTCAAATATTGTCAGATTTGTCTTACTGTGTGTAATTTTGAAGCATTTCTTCCAGGCACACTACAATTTTTGCCATTTAGCGATTACCTTTAAATTCTGCCAAGCCTTTTCTCACGTGTCCTTGTGCCACGCTTTGGGAGATTGTCTGATGCGAAAGGCACTATTACACATTGAACTGATTATTATTGTTTGTTGCTGTTAACACAGATGAGAAACGCTCTTGGCAGTGAAACAACTTCTTTGCTAATAAATATTCATAATTTGTATCTCAGCAAAAGATGTAAACATATATTATCGTTAAATAGGCTGTAATTTTAATTGCCTATAAATGTTCAGTGACTTCTAGGGGTCACCAGAGTTGTTTTTGTTCAAATTGATTCCAAAAGACAAAACCAAAAGGAAAAATTAACGCAAGTAAGATACATCTGGGTGATTTCTAAGACTGGAGAACACAATGAAGAGCACAGCTGGTGAAAATTCAGGTACTATTGCCAAAGGCATGACCCTTAGGTAGAAGGATTTCCATGCATCACTAATTCATTACAGTCAATAGTGAGTTAACTTGACTGAAAAGGTCTACCACCACCACCACACATGGGACTACTTGAGGAAACAGGATGTCCTTTTATATACCTAACTGAATTTAGTAAAAAAAAAAAAAAAAACAAAAACAACCCCAAGACCTGGATTAGAGTTTTATTTGATCAGCTTTGGAACATAGCACTTTAGCATCAACACATCTGTGCTGCAAGTCAACAGATGTTCACACATACCTGAAATTAGCATGATAATGCTTAGGTAATCGGTTACAAATTCTCCATAACTCTTGTAGCTTCTTATCCTGGTCCTGAATACTGAAAGGAAAAAATTCGTTACATCTTACTTCCATATCAGAAAACTGTTTTTTTGGCAGTGAGAGATGGCTGTATAACCCTACATTTATGCCAAAGGCATTGTTTTGTATTCAGTAATTGACTTGCTAGTCAAATCTCTGAATTATCTCTAGCTGCAAAGAAAACTGCTTAAGCATCATACTATGCAGCCAGTAGTCTGAAGCAGCCCTTATGTTTAAACATACAATAGGTATTTCAGAACATTTTTGTGCAATTCATATTAAGTAACAAATTTTAAATAATTTCTTATGCAAAATATTTACCTGCTAGAGCAGAAATTAGAAAGTAAACCGTGTGAGCTTGGTCTTTTGAATTCATATATGGAGAATCAAGTTTGATAGAAGTATGTAGAAAGTTTTCCTATAGAATTATTTTTAATATGCTTACTTTGCAGCTTGTGTCCATTCTTCATATAGACTGTAGGTCATTAAAGGTTCTGGCAACTCTCGCAAATAGGATTTCAAGGCACCTGCAATGCAGAACAGAAAAAGGCAGGCTTTGTAGCCAATGCTTTCAGTCTTCATTTAAAATTCTGTCCTCAGACTCTTATTTTACCTCTGCGATTGCATAAATAATTGTGATTTTATCTATGCAATAGGACCCAAGTTCCAGTGAAACAGTGGGAAGACCTGACACATCCACAGTACATCTGCTCAACACTTAACACTAAAGGTGTTCCAGTAATTACTGTAACTTGACAGAAATGTGAACTATAAAACTATGAATCATCTCTTCAGAAAAGAGACCTAGACCTTAGGAAAGGTTTACATATAGCTCTAATCTCCCCTGATCATGTTAACACTCTTGTCATGAGAGGAAATATATTTGGATTACTATGATCACCTGAATTTTAAACAAATCTGTCACGCAGACATGCATACGTCAAGTGTGATGAGCATTCGTACCCCATGCTTATCTGTGTTAAGCTGTGCAATGAAGTGATCTTTCAATTTATTTTCATTCATAGTTTATCTGCACAGAGATCAACACCTTATACTGCTGCAAGTCAGCAGTTAAATGAATAGCATAAACTTGTATTGTATCAATTTATACCTGGGTTTGATTCAGAACATTCACAATACCTGCCACAGCATGGGGATCGGAATAAAATTCGTCGAGCTGGGAAGTTGAACAGTCTAAGGCAGCTTTCAACTTTTTTAACTTGGAGGCTCCAGCAGCTATCCTGAATAAGCCCTGTGAAATAAAAATCAAGTGTATTTGACTGTTAACAACATGTTAGCATAGCATGAAACAGTAGAAGTTTGATGACAGCCTCTTTCAGAACAGTTTCAAGTTTGGTGTCTTCACCTTACGCTGTTTTGACCTAGCTGGCTCTTAATGTGTCACTGCCATCTGATAATGTTTTCGTTACCTCTCACCCTTGGCTCATTCCTAATTTTTTTCATTCTAGGTGCATTCATCTCAAAGATACTCCAAATAGCACTGAAAGTTCTTCTGTTGCAAAAGATTTCTCATCTACACTAATGAACAAAATTACTTAAGCAACTTGTTCAAAAGTATAGACACCAACCAATGAATGACTGAGCTCCTCTTTCCTGCCCTTCCTAGCAAGCAGTATGGGATTACCTACCTCCTCTCTCATTCCCGTTTCCAAAAGCATCATTACACAGGCTTCGATAGGGACTGCAATTTCACGACCACTGCGCTTGAGATGCTCTTCTAATGGAGTTCCAAAAGCTGGTTTTTCAGTCCATTTGTCTAGTTGGAGAGTATCAAAACACTGAGCAAAGTATCTAACAAACACTTCAATTATGTTGCAGACAAGAAAAGAAGAAAAATTCCAGTACAGCAAAGAAATTCTCAGAATACAGTTGGAGTTTTACAGCCCTTGATGGGCAAAGTCCCTTATATCATGAATAAAGAGAAAATGAGCCTGCTGATGTTCAGGAAAATAATACTACTTCTGCATCTTTCTCAATGGAATCTCACACAAAATTCATTGTGCAAACAGCAGCACCCATCCCACTAGGCCTCAACACAAGTGCCACCACACAGATCTAAGTTACATTAACTCTGATTTGCTAAGACACCAAAAGGCTTAAGTTTGTAAGAATCTTTGAGAAAAATTTTGTCCAGATTGCCTGGCCTGGGCTGACCTTAGTTTTAGCTGTATTTAAGGTGGATAAAACCCGAGCTGTTAACACAAAGTTTATTGCTGATACAGGGAATCAGCAACTTAAAATGGATGTTAACAGTCCCAGTGTCTTACATTACAATTACCACATTAACAGCCCATCACTGTAACGCTTGCACAAATTTTCAGTTCTGTTTCTTGATTGTTGTTTAACTCTGAAAGTCAAAATTGGGACAAGTTTCTTCAAACTGAATGTGAATTTCTTGTTTCCTACAATTTACTTTTCCACTCATTTCTGCTGTCTTATTGAAAAAATGCAGATGTAAGAGGTTATTGTTAGTACAGATGCATTATTTCCTTTATGTGGAAAAAAGGTCAAGAAAGATGACAACTTTGAAAGAGTCCTCTGAAGAAATGATGTGCTTCTGCAAAGGATTTAATTTACTCTTTTTGTTTACAAACCCACATCAGCTACACCCCTTATAAGGCTCTGGTTCCTCTCATTCATTAACACACCACAAGAAGCATGTCTTTCTCCCCAGTTTTGCAAGTGTCAGCAAACATTAGGAAGAGAAATCTTAGCAACTGTTCAAAGTCACAGTGATTTAAACTACAGCCAGAAACACAACTGAAACAATGCCCTAGACACTGGGCGACTCAGACACCATGCCTCCTAGCCCACCTTCTAGGAAGGCCAATCTGTTCTGAAGCATTTGTCTTCAGATGAAGCGTTTTTACAAAGCAGTCAAGCATCAATAACAAAAGTTTAAAGCAGTCATATCCATAAACAGAGAACCTTCCACACCGCCATAATGCAGCCCTGATGCTGTGAAAGCATCATTGGCATTACCTTGTCTCCCACCACAGTGAAGATGTTCTATATAATCGCTCAGCAAGATGCTCGTATTTATTTACATATTTAAATGGTTCATCTTTTACAACTTGCATGTGGTCCACAAAGATCCTCAAGTCTTGCTCAGCTCAGATTTTACTTTTCCCAGACTTTGTTCAGCCTACTACTACTTCAAATCAATTAGAACTTTAAGAGACAACATAGCCAGGATTTAGGATAGCAATTTCAACAACACACAGTGCACTTTTACCAAACCATTCATGATACCCCTTAACTCCCACTGACAGCATGGAGAAGAAATCAGGCTGTATTATTCGCTTAACTGCTGATATTTAACACAATTTGAACACTCCATTAGCCAGCAGTAGTGCAGTGTGCCAAGTGGAAAAGAAGATTGCATAAAAGGAGGAAAAAAGTCAAGCTCCTCAGAGTAAGAGTTTTTCTGATAATCACCTAATAATCATTCAAGAAGCAAGGGCCCTTGTAAGTTCCTGAATCACAACAAAATTTTAATTGGCCTAATAAGCTAGGTATGAATTAGCAATAGGTCATGTGATATTGAGGAAGAAGTGCAAGCAAATAGAAAACCCCTTCCTTTACTCTCTTGGGTATCAGACAGATCCTTCACATTTTATTAGTGTGTTAAAATATGGCTGGAGAACTCCAGAGAACACAAAGATGGAATTATGCTTGGGAACGTAAAATTGTTAAGTAGATCAAAATGGCCTTATTAAATAAGTCTGCATGCAAGAGAATCAAGATAAAGGAGGAGAATATTGTGCATAGGTGGCACAGGCAAGGAGAAGCATCAGCCAGAGCACAGGTTACTTTACCTTGATGGGCTTGAATTTCGGGTAGGACCTTTTCTATGACTGCTAATGCTTTTCTATGGTAATCTGCTTGTGCTTCTAATAACTGAGAACAGAAGCCACATTTTAAAAACAAAGAGAGCATTAGCTTCTGATGAGCACATAATACAAGACTAGAAGGTTTAGTACACAAAATGTAATCTGTGAGAATTGAGTGTCTACGCACACTCGTGCTGCAATCAAAGTCACACTGAAAATACTCACCATAACAAAACATCTAGCATATTCCCCTTCTTTGGACACAAAGTTATACATGTCTGCTGCTAGTTGATCCTTTGAAAAAGAAAAGAACGCAAAATACTACATCAAATTTACAAGGACATTTCAACTTACAAGGAAAGCGAGAAGCACATACGCTTATTTTGCCTGCAGTAAGTTTGAACTATCGATTTGGACAGCACAGGAAGCCGGTAATCCACCTACTCTGCTACGTATATCCTTCCAAGCACAACTCATTCAAAACACCTAACTTTGGTTTATGTAGCAGCTTCCCACTTAAGTCAACAATCGGATTGTATGGCAATACTTTCTTTACGGCTGATGCCTGCATACGAAGACAAGTACTGCTAAAAGGTTTTGGTGCTCAGCTCAACTGCAGCATAATGTAGTATTTGAAAAATGAGAAATGAAACCAAATGTGAACTGCTGAGAGCCATAAGAGTCAGAGTGGTCCTTTTATGTCAGCAGCTTGGATTCCATGCAGGTAGCTCACACTGCACCGCTACTCAGTGGCCTGAAGCGCAGACACACCCTGAACATTTCAGTCAAGGCTAAGACACAGTTCCTTCTCATAACTGCCTCAGAAACAGAAAATAATGTAAAATACCCATCTTCCAAAAAACCCCCAGAAGTCCCTTGTTAAACTAAAGCAATTCAGACAGAGATCAGCTAGCATTAATATACCTTTAAGACACAGTTTGTTAACAGCCACATAAGTCGCATCTGCAGTAATCAGCCAGCCAGTTCCACCTGCAAGGCTCACAGAAGCCACCATATTCTGATGGCTGTTGCTGCTAATGAGAGGTATGCAAAGGATGGAGACACATCTTGTCATACCTTGCATTGTTCTACTTTATTTCCAGCTTCATCCATCTCTTCCTTAAGAGATTCTATTTTCGAAGGATGCACTTGAAAATTTGTTCCTGAAGTCTTGTGGGCTTGGTTATACCTGTGGAAGAACAGCTTCAGTCATTTGGTGAAAACTAACATTGAACAAGAATCTGCATTTATGGCTCCCCTGAAATTGTTTTCTTTTGTCAGGAAACAAATGCAATAGTTCTGGAGGTCTTCCAACAGGAATGTGTTCAAAACACACATTTATGACCTGCTGGCATAATTCAAACACAGCTGAACTACCACAAAAATCCACAAGAAATCCTGCATTCTCCACAGTCTGTAACGTGGGTGTATAATATGTTAGAACTACCAATTCCAGAAAACTCTAAATAAATTATCACCACAGTTTGAGACTGCTTCAAGGGACTTAAGCACAAGTTGAACAAGCTAGGACTCTACCAAAGGGATGGTTCAATGTGATGAAGCACTTGGCATGGTTACAAACTCAGACTCCTATTCATTATTTAAGTTTACAACTTCAGTGAACTGGAAAGATGATGAGTTTTCAGCATTTTTCCAGTTATATATAGGCATGTAAGAGCTCCAAAATCTTGATTTTGTTTGGGTCTAGTAGTTGTGAATCCTTTCTTGAAAAACTCAAATGTGTCTTCTTTCAGTGAAGTATTAACCTGTGTACAGTAGCACATCAGAAGCAAGTACCATCAGCAAATCAGATGCCAACACGAAGTTAACATGAATAGAAAAGGACCTAGTAATTAAAATTATTTCTTACCTTCCTCTTGCAGAATCCCAGTCCAACACCAGCTTTGCAAGCTGTTTCCTCTGTTTCTGAATGTTTGGGATCTCTGTCTAAAATAAGAATTCAAGGCTTAGATTTATTTTGTAGATTTCATATCCACTTTACACCACTAACACATGATTTCTAAAAAACCAGGTTTTTTATTAGCAATGAGATGAACTCTTTTTGCTCACTTTGTACATAAATCCAGATTTATTTCTTCAGTCGGGCTGAAGTGGCTTACCTCTGTTAGTAGACACAGTGGGTCTAAAACCTCTCTTTCAATCTGTACTTCATGCTGAGAGAGCTCCATTGCCAGTTTATTCTCTGCATCGCCGCACGTATCTAGCATTTTCCTTTAAGAATTACAGGAAGTTGTGAGTTACTACTGACTGAAGAATATTCAAATCAAAACAGTGGTGGTCCTTTGTCCTCTGCTATCCTTTTGGAAAGCTGTGTGTTGTGCAAAGCAAGGCATAACCCAATGGCATAAAACCAAGATGCTCTATACCATCATGGGCAAATTTGGGATAGGCAAGGAGTGTTATTAAACCTTTGTCTTCTAAAATTCCTTTGCCATTACAACATTTTTGGAGGCTTTAAGTCATCTAGGTGATTATACTGGCCCTAAGGACAGAGAAGTTGGGATTCATTTCAAAGTCCATTCTTCCATCTCACCAGATGCAGTATAACTGCTCAATGAAGTATTTAATTTTCTCCTAAACCCGTTTAATGCGAAAAAGTCTTAACACCATAATGCTAAGCAATCACATATGCTGCAGTCTCAGGTTCCAAATCCATGATTTGACCTTTGTTTTAAGCTTGTTCTAAGGAAAACTACTGTTCTCTAAGATTTTTATCCATGTTTAAATCTCCTGCAACACCTCACAAAAATGCACACAAAGGTTTTTAAGGTCGTTCTACACTGTCTCCATTAGAATTCCAATCAGCAATGAGGAAACACATTTGCTCTAGGAATTCAGCATACTGACATTCATTTGTTTCAGCCACTTCCCTGTAAGATGCAAATATGCACTTTGCCAGGATAAGGAAATTGGCATTATTTTAAACTAGAAGCCATGAGTGCAAATTGACATTATTTTAAGTCATTAACACAAAACTGCAGGACAGTATTTACACTAAATTTTAAACTTTAAAGGGAGACAATTTTACTAATCCACAAGGAGAAAAGCCATTTCCAAAACGTTTTAAGACAGAAGGATCAGAATACTCTGGAATGCAATTCAGAGCAAGTCTACAACTTGATCCCAGAAGCACTGAGGAAGAAATGCTTACTCACTCTTTCTCCCTCTAGATTAGAGAAGGAATCTAGAAATATTAGTTTCATTAGATTGAAAATAGCTTTTATGTACCCAAAGACTCTAATTAGAGCCCCGCAGGCAATAACATGACAGACTGCAACTTATAAAGCCAAATACTTACCCCAACAGAGTTTCATCACTGAGCTGGACAGACCCCTCTTGCATATTTTGAGCAAGAGCTGTTAGAGGAAGTTTTTTCTATGGAACAGAAGAAACAGTGCTTAAGTGCTATTCACCTTTTCCAGCTTTCCCAGTACATCCCCTGTAAGATTATTCTCTTCTTCCATATGGTTTCTATTGTACACATATGCAGCTCATTCTTTGACTTTAAGAAAATGTCAAGTCATAAAAATTGTCAAGCCTTAAGACTCCTGGTACTCAGATACTTTGAAAAGCACTTTCTTCTCAGTCTTACTTGAAGTGACTGGTCCAAAATGTATCACAACTATTGAAGACCAGTAAACAACTTGAGATCTAAGAAACAAGCTTGTCATCTGTCTCTGCAGAGGTTTGTTCTACGCACCCCTGATTTTCAGGAGGTCTCTATTATTCAATAAAAGGAGAAAACTCAAATGTTAATTATTTATGGTTCTAACACTTTAAAAAAACCTACCTATGGCTTTGCTAAAAAGGGTCAGAAATCAAACCTGTACAGAAAAACATGTACAGTTAACTGGAGATGTCAGTGCACAAAGGTAATTCTAAATATGAGGAGTTTGTTCAGAATCGCAGAGTATCTTCTCTTCTCGGGTCTCATGAAAGCTGTAAGTACTCAGCACATTGCAGAAACAAGTGAGTGTCCTGACACTACTAAGGTATTCCAAGGTTGTGGTGTTATATTTGGATGGGGAATTACAGCTAGCATTTAACCAAATAATGCCACATGTGAGATTATTTTACAGAGCTTTTCTTCTCCCAGATCATTTCAGGCATATGCTATGCTGATCAGCATTTAGAAGGCCAGACCGTATTCAGATTAGTCTCAGAAGGGGCCATTGTACTTACATGTCTCTTATCAGGATCTGTACCATGCTGGCCCTGAAAACATGCAATTAATCGCTTCTGTGCAATGTGGCAAACAGATCTCACAGTGTCAAGACGTCTCTCGATCTAGTCATCAGAAGGGGAAGAGAAGAGCAAGAGAAAACAAAACAAAAAACAGAAGTTATTTCCCTGGTCTCAGCAGAAAATCTTCCTCCTGTACCACACTTAGTTCTGGTTTGCATATTTCTCAAGTTTTACAGCTTACAAGAAGTTCAGATGCTAGCAGAATTGCATGATGACAAAAATGCTTGGAAAGAGATTTAAATTGTGGGTTCCGCCTCCCCAGTAGCAGAGCAATCCAGCTGGAGCTCGCAGTGCTCAGTAGGCTGGAGAGTGGAAGAGGGAGAAAAACATTACCCCTACTTTTTGCGTTAGCAGAAGAAAACGAGGTCAATAGTGTCATCTGAGCTGAATGACACATCCAGAATCTAAGATACCAATTCAGGGAAAAAACTGTGGGAAAACTCCCATATTTTTTCATTGTGACCTGATAAAGTAGAAAACCAAAGACATATCTGACTGCTCCTTTACACTGGGCCAAACCCATGCTCTGCAAGCTTTCTGTTGTGTTTCCTTCTCTGGCCATTAAATACAAGTACAAAGTTCCTACAGGATAAGCAAAATAATATTTTCAGGGAGAGATTAATGGGATTCAGAAGGGATGCGGAGTGAAAAAAACAGGCGTCAATGCACGAGAGTTCTGTTTACCATAGTGTATTCGAAACATGGCTTAAAATATAGACTGTGAATATGACAAAGATATACATGAATAAACTTCTTTTAAAGGATTTAAGTAAAGAATTTGGACTATTTTATTTCAAATAATACCAAAAGCAAACAAAGCGATGAGCAATGGGACAGAATTGCTTATGGCACCGAGCTCTCTATGCACAGCACCAAAAGAATGCTGTTTATCTGCATTTTGATGACTCACCAAGAATAAAAGGAGGCCCTTTCGAATGGTTTCTATTTAAAAAGCAAGAAAAAAAATAGATTTCATCTGTAGAAATAATCTGAGCAGACTCCAGTTTTTGATACAGATCAAACCACTCCTATTACACTTTCAGGAGGGCAATAATTTTCCCCAGCTTTCCTGTCAATCATAAACACAGATTAGCTGACAGAGATAATTTTAGTGTTGTTATGCTCCATGTCAGCTCCTGTTAAGGGCACCATACCTGGATGTAAAGCAGGAGATATACTGCTGTTTTTTCCACAGGAGGCAGATTGCTAGGTTCTAAAGAACATGGAATGCTACGAATTCTCATTTAGAATTATACATCCAGGTAGGAATGTTTTTTCCTCCAAACAGGTTTATTTGGCACTTCTACAATGGCATATGTGTATCTATAGTTACAGTTGGAAGATGTAATTAGGTTCCACCAAAAGCAGGTAGTAAAAAACTACAGCTACTGAAAGGAACAGCCAGTCCAGCAGAAGAGGAGCCTTCAGGGGTATGGGTTGGGAGAAGTTGCAAGGAAGAAGATGCAAGTGGAAGGAGGCACAGACAGACAGGGACTTGGTGAGGATCAGCACAGAACCACTGCTGCTGGACGTGGAACACATGAGCAGGACTGGACTCCCTGTTTCCCTTCAGAAGAGGGGAGCAGCAGTCCTGCTAAGCTGTACTCCGGAGAAGCGTCCGAATCTGGGCCTTGAGGCTGCTGTACCACCCAGCAGGAGCCTCCACAAGTCCAAAGGAAAGGTGAAAAAGAACCAGTACTGGTGAGTTGAATGACCAATGTAGGAAGACTGAAGTTCCACTGGCTACGTGAGGCACTATAGATTCATCTTGGCAGCCACAAGATGAATCCAAGCTGAGGTGCTCAAAAAGCTTCGTAAAAATCTATTACGATAGAATGCGAGACAGAGAAACTGCCCACGAAAGACTGCTCTGAAGGCACAAGGCACTGCCTTTTATTTACAGAGCATGTATCAACAAGCTCAAAATTAAGTCCACTTCAAAAAAGGCCATACGAAGATATATGAACAAGAAGGTACTGTTTGTGGTCTACAGATGCAGCTATGATTAATTTCTGTTGTCTTCAAAATTAAATACCACTAGTACATTCTAAGCCATACACTATTTGTGAAAGCACTTATTTTTGCTTGGTCACGTAGTTAGAGTTCTTAAAATACTGAGCACAGAGGGGTTTTTTTTCCCCACACCTGAAACACGGTGACATCCTGTAACTGAACCATCATACAGATCCCCAACAGACCAACACGGTCCTCACCAGCCATGTGGGGTGGCTTACATTCCTTAGAAAGATTCTGGAGCATGTATGTTCACAACAGCCTCTTTCCAGGCAGTCTGAATGCCAGACTCAAAGGGCAGAAGACTGATAGGAGGAATGTGACCCCTAACTTCACAATAATATACTCTCCTCTCTGATCTGCTTTTTAGTTCAAAGATGTCAGGAACCATGAAGGACATTAATATCCGTTAAGCTACCTTTGAACTGAAAATGTGACCTACAGGCCATGCTGTCTGTACCCACAGGGCATCTTGAGTGTATAAAACATCACGCAATTGTTTTATTATGTGCTACAGGGGCACGCCAGAAAGTGGGTCTATTGTAGAAGCCTTTCCAGTACTGAATTATATTCCTTGTCTTCAGACAGGAACACATTTAACAGAGATACTTGAAATGGAGTATTACACTTCAGAAAACAGAAAAAAGCTACAGCAATCCTATGCCAAAGCTGGAGCTAAATATAAAAAAGAACACTGTGAAACATGTTTATAAAGTGAACAGTACCAAGCTTTTAAGCTATTTAGTTAGATAAGAGCCTCCCTCCCCTCCACAAGCCCCCAACAGCAAACAAACAAGTGAGTAACTTCTTCCATTTGGGTGTAGCCAGCCTGCTCTGTGCCTGGGAAAGCCTTGCTTGCAAAATTTTTTGGCAACAAGCAGCACTACTTTTGGCTTTCACTTCTTGTTACTATTCCGCAGCTAACCAAGAAAACAGATGGGCCTTTGAAGGCTATCAAGGTGTTTCAACATCCTTTATGCCATTTAATTGTACACATCTCTTTAGAGATTAAAACCAGGATTGCCAAACTGTTAAGATATTTATGTTTCAAATAAAGCAGTCTGCAGAAAAGCAGGGTAAAATGTTTCAGGTCAGCTCACTTCACCATTAATCAAGATGATTTCATGTATTTGTGCTGAATTAAAGTTTTAAAGCTGCTACATTCTCTCATTTTCTCTCATCTTCTCCTTTAATCTGAACAGCTGGAGAGATCTGAAATAAAAGTAGTTGCATCATTTGTTTGACTTCCATGTTTCATACACAGGTCCTGAACTTAAGCATACTAACATGCTTTATAATCAATTTGAAATAAGCATTATATTCAAGGTCCTGTGGAGCAGCCTGACCTCCCTTGCTAATTTATGTTCTGCCATTTCTTTAAAAAAAAAAATCTTTCAACCAAGTAAGAAAGAAGAGGAAGAAAACTACATAGAACAAGTCTGTAGTCAAATTTGCTGCATGTAATCAGTCAACTTTGTTAATCTAATAGTTGTGGAACTGCTATTCCACCACAAAAGTAACGTTCGATTATGTGGCACACTTTTAAAAACATGACAAGTCTGCAAACAAATCAAATGTCAATGTGACAAATTTGAGAAAAAAATGTCACAAGCCAAACAAGAAGCATTTGTACACTTATTTAGAGCAATTCCAGGCTTTCAGAAAAAAAATTGATGTTATCTATTAGCAAGCAGTTGGCATGTTTTTTGCCACTTCTCGTAAGGCCCAGGTTGACCTCTTCAAGAGAAACAGAAATGAAGACAGAAACCAGCTGTCATAGTTTCTTCCCAGCTCATCATCCTCCACCAGACTGGCAACTCATTAGCACTAATGGTGTGTAAGCTTAGCAAGCTAGTTCATCTAATTAAAAGCAAAAATGCTTCCTCCTCCACTTTATCAGGCCATATGATCAGATGCAGAAACAGAAGTTCCCGAGTTTTTCCACTCAAATTGTGTCAAAGTTTTTTCATGTGCTGAGAAGCCAGCCAAAGACATCTTTGTTTTCATCCCTGTCATACGCAGTAATTTTTCCCCCTCACATAAGGTACTTCACAAAACTCAGAAGGCTCAAACTTCACAAAGAGCATTAAAAAAACCCCAAACGTATGTCCAGTGTTACAATACCTGCAACAGGTCCTCACTGAGTACCTCTGTTTTCTCAGCCCTAAGGGAGGAAAAAAAAAAAGACCAGTGTCAGTCTAACTAGCATGTTCAGGGGCAAAGATTGCTACAACACTGTTAACAAAACCTGTTCAGTTTGAAATTATAATGCCATTACAATCATTGCTGCAAATACCAACGTGTTCACGATGTCGTGCGTAGAGCTGGCTCCTGGCCCCAGCCAAGGATTGAACACGCACGGCTCACCCAGCACAGAGTGTTCAGGAAAGACTGAGGTTCCCAGAATTCCCAGCCCACAGCATGAATCCACTGCACCAAGCTCTAACGATATTTCAGACTGCACACAGTTTTTAACACAAAACAAACCAGACTCCTGAGTAACTTCATTCGCATGCAAAGATGTATTGAAGCAACTTGAGTTTTGTTCCATGTTTTTAATCAGGTAATGTTATCTATGCACCTGAATGTGAAGGACTATAAAGACATGAGAGAAGTAGGACAGCCAGCTTCATCTTTCTGTATTTTACATTTTACCACTGCAGCGCTTTAGCAATCAGTGGAAACGGCAGCCTGAACACCTTCCCTTAACCTCACATGCACACAACCTTTACCAGAAATTTCCCATTATGTCCTTTTGCTGAATTCCATAATACTAAAAGAATAGATAAAAGATTTATTACTTAAAAAGATCAGAAGTTAACAGTATTTCCAGTAAAGGTCTGCCCTCAAGAGAAAAATATCTGAAAACTTACACGTACTTCCAGACAACACATTAACAGTTGTTACAAACATATTTCAACCTTTACACGTACAATCCCACTTCTTCCAATCCCAGTTTACACATAAAGTTTGCATTGTTTTATGTTGACACAGATTTGTTTAGTGTTGACTCACCAGTTATAACACTGCTTTACCCGACCTTTGCTAGATCTATAAAGATAAATCTAGTGCACCCACGATCTCTTCTACTTGACCGTTCACTGTGAGTGCGCATCTATTGCTAGAGAGGACTCAGAGGTGCTCCAGTACTCTGTTTTCCATTCTGTTGTCAGGGTTCCTCATATACTACTACAACTTCCTTCTGATCCTAAAACCTGCTTAATAACGTAGTGCAAGACTAGTCATGCACAGAAAGTTGATTTTTGGATCAGGCTTCATCAGCGGAACATGCGAAATGCCTCCAAATAGTAATTCCCTTTAAGGATGGGGGTTTGTTTTCTTTGGTTGGTTTTTTTTAAGGCATTTGACTTCAATTTCATGGTGCATTATCTGCCTGAACTATCTGTGAACCATAAGGTGTTTAATAATTAAATACTAGAATACAGTAACGCTCAAAACCTCAACGAGGCCAAGACAAAAGTCACTTAAATACTTTGACAGCAACATAAATTACAGGCACTAGTATTTATTTGTTCAGGAAAACAAGATAGATAAACCTTTCTTTTATACAAATAAAACAGTGTCTCTTGGAAATTATATTGTTAGAGAACAATTCTTTCATTTTTTTTTCTAATCTTGCAAGATTGACAGTGTAAGAATACTCCAGTTAGAGCAGCATGTTCTTAAACAGATTTTAGTCTAAAGTGGCAACTACTACTAACTGATTTGACACAATACAGAACTAATCAATATTTCTGTAGGAACATAGTGCTGTGCATGACAATGGTTTTTACACATAGTTCTTGAGCAGCCCGAGTTTTCTGTTCCTTAACAGACTGCAGAAGAGATGAGCCACCTTGATTTCCAAAACTGAATTGGATAGGGTACATGCCTCTCAGGAAGAGGCTGTATTTACCATAGCTAACATGGCCTTTGGTTTCAAGACCATTTTCTTCTCAGTCCTGTTTCCCCAGGTGAATGGACACTTTTCACTAACAGCTTTCATGAAGTTAAATTTTATGCATCTTTAAGAAACAGCGTATGGCACACAGTCTATACGATGCTACCAAATGGCATCTCACTTTAGTTTTGGACCTCCCTTATACACCTTAGCAAACGGCTCATCTTAAATACCAAGTCAGCCTAAGCAATACATACAAAAAGGCACCAATTCTGTTGGCTAAAATCCCATCCTGATGAAGGTGGCACACTGTGTGCCAGGACTGACAGACTGAAGATGGAGCGCAGCCCTGAGAAGGAAGCAGGCTGAGCAAACTGTGTTTACCTGCCATAAGCTCACTGAACAATACAGCTCAAGGTGTCCTCTGTAAAAACTGACTTCTTTCAGAGGCAGCTGTTTATAAATAAATCAGCCCACTGAAAATTATTTCATTTTCATATTTAATAATAGCTATTTGCAGTTCCAACCACATTCAGATTTTCTAGTTAAAGCCATCAGCATTTAACAAAAGATTAACATGGCAGCAGCTGGACTGCTAGCGGACTCAACCATCCCAAGGCAATTTGGAAAAGCAGCGAGACAGCCGAAGTGCCACACGCACAGTGTATGGGTATCAACTATGTATTGCACACTGTGGCCGAGTACTGGGAGAGCAGCTGCCTTCCCCAGCTTCGCCTCTATCCAGAGCTCAGTTTCCTTCTTTTGCCTAGAAATCTGTTTCAGAGAAAATGCAACTGGTTTCTACAGCCACATTATGCAAGTGAAGGTTGCGCTGACTCCCTTGCGTGTATCTCAAGTCCTTAATTTGGCTCAGAAAGTTAGATTAGTGAAGGCATTTCAGCAGTTCATTCACCCTGGATGCTGACACACTTACATATCGACGTGATAGGAAACAGACACCCCAGAAGCAGATCTGACAACCAGAAGAGAACACACAACCTCAACCTAACCAGCAGTTTTCGGAAATAAACCAGCCACCTCAGGTGGCGTAATTCAAAACAACTCCTGAGAACATTTAGAGTACTTATAACTGGATATGTACACATCATTAAAACCACTGACTGCTGATAATCACAAGAATAAGGCTTGACTGAGAGTTCATGGAATTTTTCCCACCCATGCAGCAATAATTACTATAAGATTCTGTAAATTCACTTTTAGGTATTGGGAATCATGAAATGCATTTTATAGAAGTTATCTTTAGAGGAAACATCCCTTCTAATACTATTCCATATTTGTGTTCAACAGAACCTTTCATTCTACTACCATAAAGTTACTGAATGCTTTTGAATGGCTTCAGCTACAACATGAATTTAAAACCATCAGATAGTATACAACTGCCATATAACTTTAGATTTATCAAGTCTGATTTTTCCTTCCCCTCCTTTTGTCCTAGGAAATTATATTCATTTGAGTGAAAAGCAAAGATGGCTCAGTAACATGCTAGCAGAAGTTAGTTTCTATTTGAAATATTGTCACCCACAGACTACAGATTGTTATGTGAAGTGCAGAACAATTTTCATATATTTATCTCGAACACACTTTGCACACGTAACTGGTTTATCAAGGATTTAAAGTCACAGCTTGAAAATCCGGATCTCCTCCCCTGAAGTCAGAGATGTTTTCCCCAGTCATCGGTGGCAGCAGGACAGCGTCCCCAGGCCAGCGCCAATTTAGAAAAGCCACTGATGAGGATGTCAGGTTCGGAAATGCAGGAGGGAAGGCCTCACCCTTCCTGCAGGCCCACATTCCACCTTTAATAAGGAAGCCAGGAAAGAGCCACTAAATAATATTGATTTTCAGTGACCACAACCATGAAACAAAATGCAACGCTGTGACAGCGGCACAGCCTATCTCCTTACTGAGCAGGGAAACAGCAACCATCAAAGCTACCTCTGTCTCCTTCTGAATAACAGGTACTACTAGTTTGAAGTTTACATCTAATTGCAGCTTCACAGCACGTTTGTGCCGAGGAATTAGAGAATTAGCAAACTTCAAGAAAATAACATAATTTCTTTTCACCGCTACTTGAAGTTCTGTCCTTATCTCTCATTAGATCTTATTCGCATCTTATCTAGTTGGTAGCACGAGGGGATGAAGAAATCCTCCTGGAATCAAGAGCCGATTAAGAATTGGAAGATTTAGTTGCAGAGAGTGTCCCAAAGGGCTTTATCAAGCTGGTAGCTGGCCTCCAGCCCAGAGACCCTCCACTGCCAGTTCCCCCGCAGGACATCAGGAACACAGCCCATCCCAAACTGAGATTAGGAGCTCAGTCTACAGCAGCTATGGCTGTTTACATTCCCAGAAGCTACACTCAATACAGTCCAAACAGTTAATTCTCAGTTGCATAATGAGGTCCCTCCAAGCCATTACTAATGGGGAAAGCACGCCCTGCCGTCCGAGCCCCTCCCGCGTGACGGGGGCCCCAAACATGCCGGTCTGTGACCGAGCTGTTTGTGCAGCAGCCGTCCCCATACTTCTGGACGGCAGAATCTGTCTGCACGTGGCAGGGAAACGGGGACCTGCCCAGCCGGGAGCCTCCCGACACCTTCTCCATGAGATGGGAAAGAGCACAGCACGAGCAGCAGCCTGGGGGACGCCGGACTCCACACGCAGGGCTTGGCAGCTGCCTAAATGTAAAATAGCTGCTAGACTGGCAGCAGTCCATGGAAGCAGGAACAGAGCTGGTCCTCTGGGAAAGGACTGTTTGTGAGAACTGAAGGTGAAGTTTTTCTGCTACAACCCTACACGGGATACCTGTTGTGCCAGAACTTTGACATGAATCAGCTGGTACAAAGTTTTTTAATTAAAATTCAGTAATGCTTTTAAAAAGACAGATTGTAAAAATAAAACCCAACAGTCATTTGTTGCAGCTATAGTCACCTCCTTAATGAATAAAGAGAATAAAACTGCTGAATTCCCTAAAATTGGTACTTTCAAACTTTTTCCTACACTGACTCAGTACATTTGCCCACCATAAGCATCCGAAATGCAGAGCTCCATGAGCCGCTGTCGGTGGCAGCGGCCACAAAAGCAGCATTCCCACACCGATACAACACGTGGTTCAGCTGGGGTGTAAACCAGCTCAGGCAGCCAAGCCAACTGAAAATAATCTGGCAGAAACAGTTATTTGTCAGCCAAATCAGGTCCCCAAATTCACCCTTCGGACAAATAACCTTGCTGACACAGCTCTGGGGTGGGAACAGGTAACAAAGAGCAGGTTGGGCTCTGAGTACAGCTCAGATGAACAATATACGAAGAATATGACATTCACCGAAGGCAGACAAAAAACCTGAGCAGAGCTAGAGAAACTGTAATTTTCAACAAAAATTTGTTGCCAACTTCACTCTTCAAACAGTTTTTATAAGACAGTAAATAGTGAACTTAACATGAAACATGATGTGCCACACAAACACTGGTGTGATTTTCTATTTGGGAATGACATGGCCAGACATAATTACCTTAACTCACTCCACTCAAAAAGCAAAGGGTTTCAGAGTAGAAAGATTGTATTTCTTTCAAAGATTGTATTTTTTTTATACTCTACATGAATTACAATACCTTAGCTTGCTGTGACATTTCAAAAACATATTGCCCCCAACTGGCCTCCTCTCTAAGTGTTTTACAGTATCATTCATTTCATTTCTTTCCTTCAGCACAGCCCAAAATACAGTCTGGCACGCAGGGCTCTGCCGCAGCTTACTGCCCAGCTCAACCATGAGCTGGGTGGGCAGAACAGCTCTCACCCCAGTTTTAGAACCGGTCCCCTCGCTTTTTCATTTTACAGTTCCTTCACACTTCCAGGCCAGAAGTCTTCTCCGTACACGTGGAAAGAGCAGATGTGAATTCCTGAGATAAAAGTGTTTATCTTCCACAGGGAAAGAATTTACATTTCCATGTATAAAATGAAGAGGCTCTGTTAAACAGCACTGGAGATATTAAAAAAAAAAAAAGCTTCATCTAAACAGTATTTGAGATCACCCTGCCTTCACAGCATGGTCTTGTCCACCACCAGGGCAGTGGTCCTGACCTGGGGGCTGATCTCCAAAGCAGGTCAAAGCTACGAAACCAGTGGAAATTTACACCCCTGAAAGGCTAACAAGGAAGGAACAAGAGCAATCCTGACATGAAGAGCCATAAAAACTTGGACATTCACAACAGAACAACTGACTCAGTTCAAATGTCAAAGTGGAAACAGAAACCTTGACTCAGGCACCGCAGATGGGAGGTGGAGCTGGCGGTAGATGATGCCACAGGAGCGCAGTTCGCTTCATGATGAAATGACAAACCCGCGTTCCTGAACTCTGAAAGATTTCAGCAGAAGCAGGGAGAGAGACATCCACCCAAAACACAAGTCAAAATTAAAACTAGCCTTCCCTGCTGTTTGATTTTCCTTAGACAAAGCATTTGTTTGTTACCATGAGTAACCAGATTAGCTTTGCAGGCGAGTTAACACTTCAGAGCACCTTCACCGGGCTGGCAGCACATCCTGCCTGCTTTCCACATACAATAGGCAGGATTCGTTGCCAGGAAAAGTGAAAGAATCAGCAGCTCTGTTCCAAAACAAGGAATCCAGAATTAGATGACAATTCCCCTACTAAAAGGTTTACTTTTTTAACATTCAGTAAGTTCTATTTTCTATTTAGTCTGTCTTAAAGGATTACACCAACTGATTTCTAGCCCTTCAGTATTGTGCTAAATTCCAGACCAGGCTTCCCTTCCCTTTTAAGCTGAGTGAACCCTGTATTTTATAATCCAAGTTTATGGAACCTAATTATTAAATGCATTAAATAATTTTAAAACTAAATGAAAATTTCAATCAGGAGAAAGAGTTGGAGCAGTTGAGCAAGACCAGAGACAAACTCAATGATGTCTTTTCAATAAGGATGCAGGAGAGTAGCACCCACATGCAGAAGCAACTCCTGGTGCCTTGTACACTTAAAGTGACTGCTGCAGTCAGTATCCAAATGAGAAATAAATCACTGTTTACGGCAATCATTGTTTATTGCTTAATTTTCACTTGGTTCTGACTTTAAGAAATCAAGGTGATGCAGGGCACCTCCTGTTTCCCAGCTCAGAACACAACAAGGTTTTCGCTGCCCTCCAAGGCAGCCAGGCTCACACAAAGCCTCCTTACCTGAGCCAGGCTTTAAACAACACAGATTGTAACATACCCCTTTCCCATTCCCATAATCTGCATTTCTATATGCTTTTCAGAAGCTGAGATCTTTAACACATTAAAGGTCCTTTCTGTGCTACTGGAAAGCAAAACCCTACAACTGTGGCCTTCATAAATGCATATATTAAAAGGTCACTTTTCAAAATCACTTTATTACAAAGGATTTGTTTTGCTTCCTTTGGCAGCCCGTGGCAATACTCAGCTTTCTGAATATACTGCAGGAGTTCGGTTTCACCCGCACAGCATTTTGAAGACAAGCCAAAGCAGAAATGTGTTTGGCCAAGTACACTTCTCACCACAAAACCCAAGTTCATTATGTCACGTGAACACAAAGTTAATTCTGTTTTGACACTGCACCATAAAAAAACCTCCCAGCATTCACACTGAAAATAAGGTGACGAATTGCGATCCTCAATGTGGTTAGACTTTTTCAAAAGAAACTCACATGACCCAAGGTAAGCATCAATATTTTTAAATGTTTTAAAATCACTTCAGAAGGACTGTCAGGTGATAGTCACCATTTTCACTATCTACTTAGTATTTAGTGAACACTACTCACAACCAGTCACCAGTCAGACTTCCAATTTGCCTATTATTTTTTTTCCCCATCCAAATTAACAATAGAAACTTCTGCACAAGTATTAAAATTGCTTTCATCATAAATCTGGTGACCAGTGATGCTTTAGTGGCAGCAGCTGCCATCACTCAGAGGAGATAACCCACCAGCTCACTTCCTATGAAAGTTTCTCAGTGAAGCACCAGTTTTCAAGCTAAAGTCATGCTCACGTCACCAACTGTAACCTGTGCAGGAAGTGCTCTAAAAAACAGTGCATCATCTCCCAAGCACCAAAATATTTCATTAATCGAGTTCTTCAGAACCCCAGGAGCTGCAAAACTGCAATTCAGGCCTCAGTAAACAGATGAAGATTTCTGCTCCTTTGTCTTCCTTTCTCCAGCGGTTCCTCCATCACACTTTGCTTGGTGGCTCAATCTAAACGCTGCAACTTTGATCTCTTCTATAATCTCAGGCACTCGATGTTGAAGAATGAAGCCTGCCTACTCTAATTAAAGGCAGACCAGGCTTTAGAAAGATAATCATCTTGGAAAGAAAGCAGACTGTTCCTTTGCAGTTGCAGGGAAACCCATGACAGACTGTTCGCATTAGGGGATCTGAAATTCCTTCATAAGTGAAATGGATCCAAGGCTCCTCTCCCAAGTGAGGCAGTAAATTTAGCTCTTTAGAACAACCGGGGCTCAAGCCAAATCCCATTCTAGGGCCGCTCTCGGAGGTTCAGTCACTGCAGCAAGGCCCTGTGCTGCCCTTTGGGACTCCAAGCCCCTCCTTGTAAAAATATACATTTGTTTTTAATATCAGATATTGAGAATTAAACCAAATATGGTGTAGTTTGAAAAAACCACCCACAACTCAGCTTAGTTAAGTCTGTGTAACAAAACTAGGTAGATAATTTTGGGCCACGTGCACTGCAAATTAGAGGCGATTGAGAGTTGAACTTTCTGTATGGCAAAAACACAACTGTGGTTTAAATGCAGAACCAGATTCAGAGCAATTCTGTTTGACGGAGGAAGCAATGTTTCAGTGAGCGGTCTTTGATGAGTCTGATAGCTTTATCTGTATCCAGAACTTGAAAAAAATATACAATTAAGTGCTTCCAGTTGACTACTGTTCCAGCAAGCCAAATACTTACTGCTAACCTACTATTTCAAACCACAGACAAAGTTTTAGCTAGTAAAGCTTTCCCTGTATTCTTTTTGATTCATGAGCCAGTGATGGAACAAAATGTGGCTTCTTTTTAAAAAAAGCATTTGATTTGTGAAAGTATTAATATCTTCAGAAGGAAATGCAAAGTGCTGCTCTAAGGGATTAAAATTCTAAATGCTTAAATCCCATCAGGATGAAATCTAGCAGTATCATGTTTTCTTCCAAAGTAAAAAGACTCCTATGTCAAGCTGTCACAAATTAGTGATAAAAAACCCCAAGGAATCTGAGATAAAGGTAAGCTACACAAGAAACTTCCTAAACTTATCAAATCATAATGTATTTTCTATGCCTTGCTTTTTCCCCTGAAGTATTACCATATACATTTCTCACGCTAAGTGCACTCTACTTAACATTACTACAGAACTTGAACTTTCAAAACATGTCAGTCAATTTATTAAAAAATGTATGAAAACCAGCCTTATACAATATCTTGGTAAAAAACAGTTTTTAATAATGAACTGTCCAGCATTTATTCACATTTAAAAGTTTATTTTCACACAAGACCCTTCCCTCCTCCAAGCAAGCAACCACCTTTTCTTCTACTTATGTAGAATAATTTTATCTAAAGTTAGCTGGGTACAATTTTTATATAAGACAGTAGAGCAGAAAGCAACCTAAATTACTGAATTTCTTCCTTAATCCAAGGTGCAATTTTACAATCCCTGTATGCCAACATAAGCATTGCTGCTGCCAGAACGGGAATTCCCCTGCCCTGTCGCCTTTGCTGTAGCAGCACTCACAACCGGAGTCACACCAGATCTAGTTGAAAATTAACCTGATCAATCCGTAGCCATAAATCAGGTTGCAGCCACCTCCCTTCCCCTGGCCAGCTCCCCAGAGCGGCTCACCTTGTCCCTGCGCAGCAGCCTGCACTTCTGCCAGCTGGAGTTCCCATCAAATCAAACCCAGGACAAGGAAAAAACATAGGATTCCTCCCTCACGTGCTTCCCTACAACATTTCTCCTCTCAAGAGCCCTGCCTGAAGCAGTTCCAGAACTTCAGGTACAGACCCCTGGTCCTTGCATCCCTTCCTTGCATGAGCAGCAGTCACAGGCAGCTCAGACTGGAACAGCGGCCAATAAAAGAAATTACTGGTTTCCAGTTGTCTCTGTCCCCTCCCTGGGCCACGCCAGTGCTGCACCGTTCCCATCCCCAGGCAGGGAGCTGGCACCAGCGCAGGCTGGGCAGGGACAGGGGAAATCTGTCCCTTTTAGCAACAGCAGGTACTTAAGATCATCTTAAACTGATCACAAAACTGTACCCTGAGGCCAACATTTCATGCATTTGGAGGTGACATCAGCTGGCAGAGCTGCTGAAAAAGTTGCGTCCTCCCTCCTGCCATCCCCGGCTGCTCCCACCTCCCCGTTCCCAGCACGAGAAACCCCTAGTCAACAGCTCGATGGACTGGTCTGGCTGAAAACTAATCTGGCTGGAAGAAACCCCATTTTTCAGTCAGCTTAACTCACCACCGAGATCACATGTGCAAGTACAAAGAAGAGGTGGCAATAAATGGAAGGGCAGCTAGGGAATCGAGGCTGGGCAGAAAGGGCACTGCTGCAAAGCATGATGCCGTTCTACCTCTGGACCACAGAGTTAAGGCAGCAGCTGATGTGTCTGGGTAACAGAAGGGTTCGCAGACCTCCTACACATGGGTTTGGCAGCTTCTAGTTTTAAGGCAAGGACCAGTCCCCTTGCCAAACCACCTGCTGACATGAGAACTCCTTCACATTTAAGGAGAGAAAAAAAAAAAGGGCAAAAAACCTCAAGCACACCCTGAACTTTCAAGTAAGACACTACTTTCCATTCTAGCCACAAAATAGGTAGACTGCCCACTAATTCAAGGCACTTAATTTTTGTGGTTTCTTCTATCAGAAGTCCTGCACTGTTAATCACTGGAAACTACTCTAAGACGCAGTACTGCCTGTTGCAAAGGCAAACCTTTTACAGCGCAGACATGTTTGAATAGGAAAAATATGCAATACAGGAACAAGCAAAATACACTGCTAAAAAATCCTGGACGCTCTTTTGCATATTTGTTTGCTTTTTTGCACTCTGGCAAGACATTTCAGCTTTTATTACAATTACCTTGCAGAAGCGTCAAAAAAATCCAACTCAAAAATGAACATTTCACCAAAGGTAACACCGTTCCTAATTTAATATACTGTCTGCACAGGCCTATTTTAAGTTCAGGAATTCACGAAACTGGCAAGAGAGCGCTTTTGAAAAGGAACCAAACTGAAGCAACACAAAAAGCAAAACAAGGAAATACAGAAAAGGCAGAACAATGAAGTAGGAATAGAAACAAAGAAAGCAAAAAGGAGCTGAAAGCTTTGAAACAACAGTTAAAGTATAAGGGAATTCAGGGAGCTAAGGTTATACAAAATTGGCTAATAGGCTAGTGACAAAATAGGGAATATTTTTCAGGCCTACTATTTCACAATGAAGCGTTTGCACTGATTTTCTGATCAGTAGCCATGATTAACAATTAATGGTCAAATCCTCTATTACGTTTCAGCAGCAGGAAAGCAAGTTTCTGAGCTGAGTCTGACAATTACCCTGCAACTGAGACGACTCATCCAATTACTGGGTTTTACAGCACTGGATATAGACATCTGTGTTTATGTTGCTTAGATACAGTGTACACAAGACCATATTAATGTGTATAACATGCAGAACTATGCCATCACCACCCTGCCATGTGCTGTGCACGATGCTTTTTGCTGTTCCAGCATGAAACTGAAAGTTAACTCACTAGATTTCTGAGAAGGAAATACAAGCCTTGGACGAACAGTCTAATTAAGGTTTATTAACCTGTACTGCACTTCAGCACACACTTGGACCTGCTATTACAAAACCAGGATTACTTTATACTGCTGTTCCATTCCTACAAAAAAAGATCAGAACACTTAATCTGCGTATTAAATCGGCTTACAGCAAGACAAATCAGTTAAACATTCAACTGAAATAGAGGCTGCAACAGTCTAGCTCACATTTTTCTGTATGAAAATAGCAGTTTTCCATCTTTCTTAATTTTCTACAGAAAACAGAACTTTTAATCAGGTGGATTAACATTTCCCTCCACTGATTGCTTGATAATGAGTTCATAGATGTTAAAAAAAATTGGCATTTGAATAAACTGCTGTACTCTTCCAAGCCATATCACAGCCATAACCTTCCAAGCTGCATGCAAAGCAGTTTACCTTATCACAGAATGGTTTGGGTTGGAAGGGATCTTAAAGCTCATCTGGTTCCAACCCCCTGCCATGGGCAGGGATACCCACCACTAGACCAAGCTGCCCAAAGCCCCATCCAACCTGGCCTTGAAAAACGGCCAACCTTACACCTTAATTTTCCTGTCACTGGCTAAAGTACTTTTTTGTAGCCTCACCTCTGTCACCGAGGACGTGTGTGCACGTGCATGCCACAAGCAGCATGCTCTCACTGCCTTATTCATTCCCAGCAATAACCTAAGTTTTCTGTGCAAAGCTCAGCTGTACAAGTTACCAATTTTCCTTTCATTAATCTTCACTCTGTGTCGCTGCAATGTTGAGAAATATGCAATACAGCCAACAAATATATTTATACAAAAATCTGAGTCCAGCAATTTCCGGCACAGAACAATTCGTAAAACAGAAGGAAAACACTCCTTTATTGATCCTTCTCACCTAAACCTGATTTGGATATTTTGCATACTCATTTTTTTGCAGATCCCCTGGCTCATTGATTCACTGCTCTGGTCACTCCAGGATGTTCCTGTCATTTTGCAATGCAATTAACTTCACAAGAAAACAATCTGTGTCAAGGAAAAAACGCTCCACCTCACTTAGGAGAAGAACTTGTGACCTCACCCAGCTGGCGTGTATTTATGAAAGCTCGTTTCCTGTTGAGACAGCAGGATTGTCCAAGCATAAGATGCACAACTATTCTGACATGCTTTTACCAGCAATGCAACAGTGATTACATACTCAAAGCTTTTAAGGCTATTTGGTTCCTAAGGAACAATTTTTAACCAAAATGTTCTAATTCAGTCAACAAAGCAGTGTTGCAGATAAAAAGGATACTTGAAAGTTCCTTATTCTTTTCTTGTCTAGACACCAAGAGCTGCTTTAAGCACAATAGTGTTTGTGAGGATCAAATTAACCTTCCTTTCAAAACTGGTACCTATAATAATCAAGCAGCCCCTCCAAAAATGAGGTAATCAAGAACACTAATCTGTTAAAAACACTCGGTATGTCACCGCCTACTGCTGCAAACCTACTTGGTTCTGAATTACCAGAGATCATCCATACCTTACCCAGTTTAATTTGCATTATTAAACTCCCACAAGTTTCAGATCAGACCCGTGCCATGCCAAATGGGGGACAGCTAATTGCTGCCTGATGTAAGACCAAATGCAGTGGGCTGGAGGTTCTGCTAAAACACACGCACACAAACACGGAGCTGCTACTTCTAAGTTATGAAACCTTTCTGAAAACTGTGCATAATATTAGAAAACATTTCTAACACGCTAAGACACTTTCCATTTAACCACATCCTGAAAAAGTCATGTGTATTTGACATTTCATCACTTGCTAATACAATGACCTCTAAAGATCAGTTCTGGTCACAGATCCATTATCATAACCTAAAAATACCATGCAAGTATCTAAGAAATACATTTGCTTTCATAAATTCCAAGTATATCACATTACAGCATCAGGTTGAAACAGCTTGTTAGATCGCTTCTAGCTATTTTAGCAGATTAAATCATTACTATTTTAAAATTTTCACTCTGGGCATAGTCTCCTATTAAAATTGCTTGCTCTAAAGAACCACCATCAGATCAAGCTAGAATCAGAGAATCACAGCTTCAACCACAAAGAGGGTAATACCAAGATTATTTTATTTATATGAATAAATACCAGAAGAGTTGGACTCCACCTCCAATGGAGAGCAGACCATTTAGCTGAGCAGCTGTCATTAAAGCAGATTCGAGTATATTTTTACCTTCATTACTCTGCTGTTATGTCAGATACCAAAACCTCCACCTTGGATGCACCTAACACCTCCAGGCAATATATCCTTTCCTACTCTTTCAGCCTCCTCTGCTTCCCTGTGGTGCTTCACTCAGGCACCTGCATGGCTGGGGATGGGGACTCAGGCTCCAGCCACATGCTGTGACACAAGCACAGCACTCCAGCTTTGGCACAACCGTCATTGCAGGCCTAGACTCTTCAAAACCTCGTGAAACCACCTGAGAAATCTTTGCGCAGAAAACCGGCATTTTATTCATCATTTTAAGGCATCACAAGACCGTGCTTTCCTGAGGCAGATGCTCCCCTTTGCCCTTGCCATGCAGTCCTGACCACTCAGCAAAACAGGAAGCCCAAGATGATCCAGCTACAACAGATCCTACTGTATCTGTCTATCGTGATTATTTAATCAGCCCTCTGATCTGTTTCATCAAGCAGTAGCATGCTGAATAGAGCCAACGGAGATGCGGACATGCATGCAAGAGGGCAATTAATATTTCCCAAATCCCTGAGTTTGGAGTTTTTAAATTTCTTTTTTCTACAACAAAAATTTCAAGTATTTTACCCAACATTGTAAATATGTGTGGAAGCACAATATTTTATTAAGGTATCTTCAAGTCAACAAAATTTAGCACAACTAAAACAAGTTGTTCTTCACTGCCAAATACCAGAAATTTTTATCTAAGTTTGAAAGGCATTTTCTGCATCTATTAAGCAAAAGCAAAATAACTGAAGCTTTACCTGCCCTGGAAGCACCCTCTGTTCAGGAAAATAAGGTAATACACCCCAGGAGCTCATTCTTACACACTGCAGACACAGAGAAACATGTTTCTCTCCTACACAATTTACTTAAAGTGAAAACAAATAGTTAAAACTGCCAAAATTTGGACTTTCAGAGAAGCAGAGGAGCAGACTACAGCTTTAACGTATTCTTCAACTGTCTGGTAAGTTGGAGCTTTGCATTAGCAACAATGCTGCAGTCAATGCACAGACCACCACAAGTCTCATGCAATCAGACGCAGCCGGGCAGAGGTCACCTCTGGCTCTGGAAACTCCTGAGACAGACACAGCTGGCAGCCGTGAGAACATGCGTGGGAAATACCACGGGATATCTGAGCCTCACACCCTTCCCGCGTCATCTGCTTCTGGCCACTGGACACGGGGGGCAAGGTTTTCATGTGGTCTGGAATCAGATCACAACTGATGAGGCTTTAAACTGCAGGCTGAGAAAATACTTACTCAATGATTTAAAGCTCGTTGCTGCCCCTTGTAAGAGCACTACTTCATGTTGCATTTGTATCTAGACAGTTTATTACAGTGGTTTTCTGGAAAACACCACCCTGCAACGCAATAAGGGCTCAGAATTAGCCACAGAGAACTTCTGCAGATAAACATGTTTCTTAAAAACGTAGCTTAATTTCTTAGCAGTTTCTAATCTTAAGGATTCTTAACAACCTAGCCTTTAAACCAACACATGATCATCTTGGTCCCTGAGGAATTAAGATACAGTGAGATAAACTGCCTTTACAAAAACTTAAAAACAGGTCAGAACACTTTTGTTTTCTGACCATCTGTTCACAAGACAAAACCTCTCTTCTTAACAGGGGTTCCAGTACAGCAACACAGCTTCCCACCCACAGCACCCGGTGTTCAGCCCTGCAGACCTCACCAGCTCAGTAGCTGTCTACTGAGACAGAACAATCAAAGTCACTACAAAGTCCTCAGCTTAGGTAAATACAGGTATTTTTTCCTTTGACTTTAGCAATCTCCTTTGAAAGGCACATGAAGGTCACATGCAATTAACAGACATGCTCACAAAATTTAATCTAAACCACAGCTTGGATACAACTTATACCCACAAGCTACTCTATTTGTTGCTGCGCTTATGGCAGTCGCAAAACACACTGCCGACTGCCAAGTCTTACCACAAGAAACAGCCCCAAACTGAAAACATAATAGCTGCATGTTTTTCTATAATTGGAAGTTTGTACTGTTAGAAAAATCAGATTCCTGAGCTGCACAAGGCATTACATTGTGTCAGTTTTCCCCAAAGGGCGCAGGAAATAGATAAGTACGCAGATACCAAGAAAAGCTGTTGATATGCCGAGGCTGAGAGGCAGCGTTGAAGGGTAACCGTTAGCTCTTTGCCTGCTTACATCCCAGGTAGAAACACCATTTTGCAACTTTTGCACGTCTGCACAGCCCACATGGCAGTCTAGAAGTGGCTGAGGGGTAGTGAGCTGTTTACTCCCCTGCACACCAATGCCAGCGGTTCAGTCGATAGCTTACTGCCTCCTCACCCTGCCCATTCAACTGCCAAGCTACTAACACGCAGATAGAATAGAATAGAATCATTAAGGTTGGAAGAGACCTCAAGGATCATCCAGTCCAACCGACCCTCCCCCCCCACTAAACCATGTCCTTCAGTACCGCATCTAACCTTTCCTTAAACACCCCCAGGGACGGTGACTCCACCACCTCCCTGGGCAACCTGTTCCAATGCCCGAATGCATTCCCTTTGCTATCAGTGTACGAGCGCTTCAGCATTCACACACATTTTATTTTAATCAGTCCTTGGCAGTTAGTTACGAGAAGTCCAAAAGTCTGCACACGTTCAGGAAAACAGATCTTCCCTAATTCAATCTACTCAGACTCTTTCAACCTGCCACTGAATTAATCTGCTATCCAGAAAGAGCTAAGTCAATTTTCTAATTAAACAGACCTCGAGTTTCACTTGGAGATAAACAGGAAATGTTTAAGATAACTATTATAAACACTGAAACGAGATTTTTCTTTTCGTGAGTACTCAGATGTAGACAAACGCCAACCTAAAAGACCAAGTACAAAGCAGATTCCCCCTCTGCTAAGGTTCATAAATATGAACCTATTTCACATGCTGTTTAACACTTTCGGAAGTATCTTTACCAATGACAACAAGCACTCCAAGTAAATAACACTAACTTTTTTAAAAATGATGTTTGGGTGAGCCAGAGATTTTCAAATACCAGGGTTATACTCAACTTTTTTTCCCCACGTAAGAACTAGAAAAACAATGATGAAGTATTTCTTCGACATTAAACAGAATTGTAGGGTTAATGTTATATTGACTGAATTGTTTCAGACTTAACAGACATGAGTGCACTCCTGTTTTACCTCCCTGGATGCTTGAAAAAGCTAATTTGCAAAGTACTACCAACAAAAGGTGAAGTAGTAAGAAAGTGAGAGAACTCCCTTAAGTAATAATTCACAGAACAATTCTGAAAAAGACTAGAATCAATGGATAACATTTTAACAGGAAGAAAAATATTAATAACTCGGACCATCCACTTTTTCCATGCAGTATTACTGAAATTTAGCGTTTTCCAGCAGGTCTCTCCCCACACAAATCCAATGTAGGTAGCTCCTTACCGTACACAATCAGTAACAGTCATTTTAACATGGCTTGCTTTAACATAATAATATTACAATAACACCAGTTCCACCTTAGGACTTACAGGCTGCCAATTGGAATGAAGAAACACTAAATATAGTTTAGCAACTTTTACACAGGGGATAAGCTATTAAAAGATACGTTCAAATACTCCTGTTGAGTCACAGTAGTGTCATGTGTAGAGGGCCTGGAAAACCCTATCTGTATACAAAAGAAGTTGTATTTAAACAGTGGAGAACTAGTAAAGAAGCTACAGTAAGTTAGCTTCTTGGATTAAAAAAAAAAAATATATTTTTCTAAGGTTGTTTGTGGTCTTTTCCAGATTTCTAATTAGACAGATCTGCTCGTCCCTGGTTTAAATTACCGTCACAGCCCAAGGGCAGACAGAGTATCTCTCCTGCATCCACAGATCTCTTGGACTTGATCTTAGATGACTTCACCAGACACAAACTTTCCCAACCAGATGGCTATTTTTTAATCTGTATGGTACTCTGTTGGTTGCACCTAAAAGATGAAAAAAGTAATTGATGGGAACAAACATTAATAGCTGGGTCCCCAGAGGCAGGAAAACCTAAAAGTTGTCGACAGTCAAACAAGTGTCATTAATTACCAACCTTTCTGTAAGTAAACTGAATGACACAAACCCTCTGTGGACTCATTCCTCATATGAATTACTTAGCTGTGTAGTTCAAATGCTTATTAGTGTATCATTTGAAAGCCTTTAATGACAATACCTCTGAACATTTATTTTCATTAGAGATGACTGAGACTATAAAGCAGAATACTTCCCAAGCTTCTAATCAAAATCTGTCTCCCTTTATAATTTATAAAGCCATATGTAAGCTACAAGACAAGCACTCAGGTATCTGAAGAATTACCTTTGTTGATGTCATACACAATACAATCCTTTTCATTTCTCAACCCAACACACAGCTGATATGCCAGATTACAATGCTTTATAACCAGGTACTCAAGGAAAGGTACAAACACACCAGAAAGGCAGGACCCCATCTCTTTAAATTCAGGAGACAGCACATACTAAAACATATTCCACTACCTCCTTTCCACAAAGCAAAACACACACCATATGCGTGGGTGGAGCAAGCCCCCAACTAAACCAACAAAAACGCCACAAAACAAAAACCATTCTCAGTGGGCATGGTCCTCAAAACAGGTGAAGGTTTAGAGGAATACATAAAATCCATTAAAAGCAATCTCAGCATGTAGCCTCTAAGGAATCTCAGGCCACCTGAAAATCATGAAGTTCAGAATGAAGATTATTCTCTTATTCTCCACTCCCTCCCCTCTTTAATTTTTTAAGCCTAACTAAAAGTTTCAAGCTGTTTCCAAATGTTTATGCTTGAGTTTGGATGTAGCTCAAAGTCAAGTCAGATTTGAGCTGGTTATTTTGTGTGATTAGCTGTGTTATCTGTCACAGTCAAGATGCCAGTTCATTCTGATGCCTTAATTCAGCTCATGTGGAACTAATGATGTCCTGGTAAGCCATGCCTCCACTCCCCTGCCAGCTCCAGCCCTGCCTCTTGTGAATTACCTCTGACTAGGATCCAAGATCCTTCACGATGACATGAGAACGAACACACACTGAGGTTCACAGTTCGTTACTCTAGCTAAGACTGCCCTGAGAAAGTTCTGACACCATCTCCCAACGAGAGGTTGTCTCGCAGTCGCCTGGCCCACACTTGGACAGTCTGTCTGAAGCAGCCAACACGAGAGGGACGGGTGCTTGAACTGCCAGTTATCAATGAAAGGCAAAATATATAATTTCTCCCTTTCGTCCAAGTTTATATAGACAAATAATCGATATTTTACTTCATGGGTTAACCAGAGCTTGAGCTGTTTGCCTCAGAAGAAATGCTTTCCTGCACACCTGCAACACTTAAATCTGCCAAATACAGAAAAAAATTAAGTCCTCAGTGGCAGATTGCATACTTAAGGCATCCAACAACATCCACAAGATAATTGCTGCAAAATATTTAACACATCTATTAATTATCGTGGAATCCTGTTCCACTCAGCTAATCCCCTCTTTAATTAGTTTCCTACACATATTTCATAATTCTATGCAACAGTATCAATGCAGACTCATAGGCTTCGCATCAATGCCATTCCTCTACTTTAATGAGGCTCTTGCCTATCTTTGCTTAATTTTTATGCTAAGGTGTTGCTTCTCTGGTCCCAGGTCACATATTCATGGCAGAAGGCCAAGGATGCCAACCTTCAGAAGCTGGCTGTAAGAAAGGCAGCATCTTTCATATCTATGGCAAGCTGAACAGGGTAAATCCTGAACAATTTCAGAGTTAAATGTCCTTCTGTTAAAGAGAGCAAAACCACGGTAAGACACATCACTGATACATAGCCAAGGTTTTCTGACCTCATAGCAACATGACTGTTCTCCCCACCTCCTCACTCCTCAATTATGGCAAAAAAAAGCTCTGAATGAGTGAAAAGCAGTAGAAAATACCCTTAGCAGCCAGTTAAAGATCACCCTAGGGAGCAGAAGATTACAGAGAAGGGTAGATGTCCCAAAGAAGGTAAATGGGAACAGGCAGGGCCCACGTCCCCGTGCCCCAGGTGATGGGGGGATGTGACCCCTCAGCACAGATGCCCAGACTGCTCCTTCAAATACTGCTTCTCTCAGGAGGTGGCTTATTCACCTGCTACACCCTCCCAAGAGCATATGGGGTCTTGAAATACTGGACCCTTTTGAGACATTTACGTAAGCAGAAGAGTCCTTCTAACATAGGATTTCTCTCCCCATTCTGTCCAAGCACAAAAGGCCAATAAATGAATTATACAGCCTCAATATAACCCATCTCAGACAGCAGCTGCAACAGGGTGGGAAGCACACTGCAATGTTTTTTTTTCTTTTTTTCTTCAATGTTAGAAAATTGAAACAGTTCACTCCTGGTCCTGGTACCCAGTGCCAAAACCACGTGTCTCTGTTAATACTGCCTGCAAAATATTCCTGCATGACTGTCACATTTCCCACGTCTCCCACGAGTTCTACAGTGCTTATCAAAACCACAGAATGAAGCACTGCCCAAAATTTGAAAGCCTCAGCCCTGATATTTGCAAGTGAAACTAATTACAAATCTTTCACTACTAAGTGATTTTACTTTGGGAAATTAAATAGGACCCTGGTGACTATCTGAATGCTTGGCTAGTACATGAAACATAAGAAGGTTAGTAATATTAAATATTCAACAATTAATTTTAATAGCACATTTGATACCTCCTGAAACAAAATGTTCTCCCAGTTAATTTTTATTAAAACTGTAAAGTGAACCATTTCTCCTTCTTTGTACACCAACTGATCTAATTAGGCTTGATTTCATGACGCAGTGTTGCAGGGCTGAGACATTCCTCTCGCCTCCTCAACTGGAGGAGGAGACATGCAAAAGCACTTCCAGAAATTACCTCTGGCTATCAAATCAAAGGCTTCACTAGACTGCGGGGCTTTGACGGGCCTTGAAAGCAGTTACTGTTTCAAATGCTGTTTGTATCTAAGTGGACATCTAATACAAATTATTCATTTCAACCTTTTTACAGACAACAGGGTGTTTTGAAAGTCAGATAAAAGCATTGTGATGATGAACCAAAAAACTTAAAATGAAAACACGTTTGAGGAAAAACAGTGCTCAGTTGCACCCACGAATACACTGCACTCTGGGAAACAAATATCTTCACCAAGTTTCCACTGTCGCAGCTTCTATACTTAACGGTGACTGTACATTGCAAAAGCCAAGAAAACCTCCTGAGTTTTGTTTCTTTCCCTTCCCATGCCCAAATCACGTTCACAAACCAAGTTCCCTGAGTTTCATTAGAATTAACGCAGATTTACAGCGATGACTAGTATATCAATTACATAAGCATTCTTCTTTAACTTGGAAAGCCACAAACATTAAGGTCAGCAACAAAAGAATAAGCACCACCTTGTGCTAGTGAGACTACACAAACCAACCCCTAGAAGGGGCAATTTGGTTCATTCAAACCTCTTGCAAACATGAGGATATTTTTTTATACATGAAAAAGGCAACAAGCACTGGTCAACACTTTATGATTACCCTCACTCTGCAGAGTCTTCTCACCTCTATTCAATTAAAAGTTTATATGTTCTTGGGTAAAGAACCCATATAACTACTTTTAGATAGTTTATTATTAAAAACCACTCTATAAGCAAAGACAGAACCAATAAGGATGTGCTTGCATTTAATACCGACTAAAACAGGAAAAACAGAGTTTAAGTTTAAATTAAACTATTAGTATTAAGCTTATAAAACCAAATGAGTTGGTGTCATTTTAAGTAGTTTTAAATGAAAAACAATTACAGATACTTGTCTGTATTTTAATGAAACCAGAAAAACTTCACTAGTCCAAACCCAGGCTGCTAAGGCACCAGCAGACTACCTGGAGAAGAAGCACGAGCAATAATTGTGCACACAGACAACCACACCCTGAGAACCTCTGTTGTGAAACAACCGATAGCCACAGCTTCCACCGGGCTTCAGCTGCATTAGTCAAAGGTCATTACAAACCTCCCAACCCATGCACAGCTATAATCAGTTCTCCAGATTTAATTCTGATTTTCCCCTTGAAGTAGAAAGCAGCCCAAGAGGTTTATCCTACTCAGTACAATGCAGATTACTTGAAATTCCGCTCGGGATTTGTGGGCCCAACACATGCAAAGAGGGAATGCCAACAATCTCTCTGACAATGTTAAAAAAAAAAAATCCATTAACTTCTATGAAATAAGAATAAGAGCACGCAAGATTGGTTCGGAAGCCATGCAATACCATAGCAAAACAAATGCCCTATTAAAAATCTACTACTTAGCCATTATTAGCTGACACACTTGACCTGTTTTATATGTATGTAGGCCCCAAAGAAAACAAACATTGTACTGAGTTATTGGAGGGGAAGCCATGAAAGTATAAACTCAGATAATACGGAAGATTATACTTTCAGTATAAGTACAGACTTTCAGATTAAGTTTCCCCTAAAAGCAGAGAGCAGTTTCTGGGGGAAAAACGTAGAACTCTACCAGAAGTGCGGTGAAGTTACATTTGCATTCTCAGCAGACAGAAGCGCTGCAGGTGGACGCTCCTGTGTCTGCGCACAGATCTGTTTCCACACAGTCACACTAAAGGCTTTCCCAGACTGCCACCGATTCCCAGACGGCAATCGGACCGGCACGACTGCTGTTATTTCGGTTAAGACTCAGTCACAGAGGACACGCTCTCTGAAGCCTTCGCAAACGTTAAAAAGTGTGAGAAATACATCAAATAACCCAATC